>OY856412.1:53152500-53750000 GCA_963693085.1 Alisma plantago-aquatica
TAAATTTCACTTATTTAACATATTTAGTACATTAATTTAATATTTACTTAAGTAATGGAATATTATTCATGTATATGGACATGCAGATTCACATTGTTGTTCCCCTACACGCGCTAAGCACTTTGTTCTACTTATTAAACATATGTTATCTATTATTTGCATAGTAATTAGCAAAGGAAACATATGTGACATATTTAATGGATTTCCTTACATGTTTGCACATGATTAGATTATTATTTGCAAGGTAGTTGCCGAAACAAGATCGCATCTTTTCTTTGAATGCATTTGGACCAAACGGATGTGGAAGATTGTATGCCTCAGGAATGGGTGGGGGCAGGACGTACCCTCCACTCTAGAGGAGGCCTTCGAGTGGACAAAGGTAAAACTAATTGGACACAGGTAGTTAGAAGCTTCACTAACCTGTGCATCTCAGGGACCAGCTACCTCATATGGTACGAAAGGAACAATAGGACTCATCGGTGTAAGGAGAACAAGCCCGAGGATCTGCTTGAGCGCTTAGCTAAAGAATTAAAATGGCACATTTTCAGTAAACTTGAGATTTTGCATAATCTCGAGGTGAACACATGCATCTACTGGGGTTTTTATAGTTAGTCCCCATGTACAGCTATTTGGGCCCATCTTAGGGTGCCTTGCTATGTTGTATAGTTTACTATACACCCTATTTTTGGTTTAATATATTTACCTTATTCCAAAAAAAAGATTATTATTTGAATATGACTGTATTTTGATATGTGGTGTTGATTATAAGACATGTTGTCACATAACATGTTATTTGCATTAACAATATTTATTAAGATACAACTTTATCCTTGTTTGGTCAAATATAGAGAATCCAAGCATACTATCTTCCTATCCAGGAAATAAGATGTCTACAGTCAGTATGCTAGGTTTGGGTATGTAACAACATTCCACCCTTTTAAGAGTATTTTTCCTCTGAAATCCATTCATCCTTATGTTGTCAACCAATTTCTCTTCACCCATAAAAAGGTTTATCCTAATAAGCCAAGTTAAACAATTATTAAAGATGGTTGGGTTACCTATTCATCATTTAATGCAGAAAATTTTAGGATGCATTTTTCCCTCCCTGAATATGCATTAATAAAACCATACATAGGATGCACTTTGCCCTCCCTAAATGTGCTTTTCCACTAATGAAACACATGGGAAAACCTGAGAGGACGTTGAATGCTCGAACGAAGACAGAGAGCCACAAACCCGAGGTAACCTTGGTGACAATAGATAGTCAAGAGAGCATACAAGAAGATACACATAGGATTACCTAAAATTGGGGATACGAAAGGGTCAAGAAAGCATCGTCGAGGTCATAACAGTCGTCCTTGTCCATTCACCGAACTTCAAGTCGAACCAGAAAATCCGACTAGTACATCACTCCACACTCCCAAGGAAAGTTCACCACAACACCAACCATGAAGCCATCTATAGAGGAAGAAGGTCACAAAGATTTCTTTGGCCTCCAGGAATGTATCAATGTGAGGAATTTGGGGATGGGCTTGAGAACCCTGATCGCTGGTGGCGGCACTCTGAGCGAAGAAGTTGGATTGGTCTGATGAAGGGAGGGGAATTGTGGTGAAACTAGAAGAATTTTGAGGACCCTTAAGGTTCACAGATATCGTTCGTGTGAGTAGAAATGCAAGAATGGGCTTTATATAGGAAGAGGAAAACATGACTGAGGAGAGAGGTATGCATCGAAAAGGGATAACCTAAATACTCAATGAGATCAACCAAATTAGGGCTCGCTGAGGTCAAAAAACTAAGAGGAAAGTAATGGAGAGAAAATCTTAAATTAGGGAAGAGATGTGAGAGAGAGTTGCCTAGGAGAGAAACCCAATGTTTTTCACAGAAGACAAGGCTGAATGAAATGTAGAAGACGCACAAAGAGTCACACAATTTGAAATAGGACAATTGATAAATAACATGAAATAGATAGCCAACGTGACTAAAACTTTAGTAAATATGGAAATTAGGCGTGTGACAAGAAGTAAGTAGATAAACTTTAGGTAAATCAATTACATTGGTTAAATAATTGGAACATCAATCATTTTAAGGTGTATTTTCTTTCCTATTTTATTTGAAAGTCCAAACAATATCAATTAATACCTAATATAGATCCTAGACTAAATAGAACATGTACAATCTATTTTTGGCATCAATTTTCATTTTGAGTTGTTGATTATTTTATTTAATATTATTATATGTAAGATAGCATTGATTATGTGACATATTTTGGCTATATACAGCTAGGATAGATAACATTATTTGACATATTTAATGAATTTTCTTACATATTTGCACATAAATAAATTATTATTTGAATATGAGTGTATTTTATGTGTGATTTTGATTATAAAATATGTTGTCACATAATATGTTATATGTGTTAAAAATATTCATTAAGATATAACTTCATCCTTTTTTGGTCAAATCTAAAGAAACCAAGTATACTATCTTCAATACAGGGAATAACATTTCTAAAGTCAGAATGCAAGGTTTGGGTATGAAACATTAAACCCTTTAAAGAGGATTTCATCCCTGAAATCTAGCCACCCTTATACAACCAACCAACTTCTCTCTACCCGTAAAAAGTTTTAAGATAATAAGCCAAGCTAAACAACTCTTAAAGATATTTGGGTTACTTATAAATTGTTTAGTGGTGAAAAGTTTTGGTGTACATTATTCATAGATCATGCATCCATCCAACAAGTCATACCCAACTAGGGGTGAATTTTTGGTCATTGTGCCTCTAACCTCACAATCCTATGATTTCCATCTCAAAACTAAAGATCAGTGTGCAAAATGGTAGGTCAACTAAACCTTTAAATAATGCCACATATTCCTAATAGCCACTTCATAGCCAATTCTAGAGTTTTCTATCAAGACTTCACACATGTATTATTGTGACTTAGTTCTAAAAAAATTAATAAAATCAAAGATTTTTTTTACATATAGTAGTATAATTGAAAATAAAAAAATTCTTTCAAGAAATCATGCAACATAAACAAAAGAAGAGCTCAAATTCAGTGGGAGAACCAAGTCAATGTTTGTTTCCATTTAATATCTCCTTATCTTACTTCTTCAACATCCTCATAACCTAACTCCATCCTCAAGTCAAACCTCATAACACCCAAAGATGCATGCCATAACTAACATGTGACATAGGGTATGAGAAAATAAAGTTTCAACACATTAGAGTTAATATCTTAAGATACTCATATCACTTCCAATAACCTTCATTCCGAGGTCAAATTCAATAACATACAAAGAATTCTATCACACCTAACCTATATAGGGTATGAGCTTATGGGTCACCACACATTATGGTTTACTAGTCATGATGTGTATGTGTACTTCATATAATTCTAGATCAACCACTCATAACCTCTAGAAAACATGGGTTAAATATAGGTAAACTTATAACTTGGATGGTGACTATGTAATTCTAGATGTACCAATTATGGAAATAAATAGAAATAGTCAGAAATATGACCACTATGGCTTTGTTATCATCTTGTAAGGAGTGGAACCTGAGAGGGAATCCAATCCCTACTTAATTAGAGGAATAAATCCAAAAATTCAAAATACCCTCAAAATGTATGATGGGATAGTTGCAAACGTTTCCATTTCTCAAATGATGGTATACAAGAATAATTTCATGACTATATTCATTTTCTAAAAAAGTACATGATTATCTACCAAATTGGGTTTACACAAAAGTTACAACATAAGGATCAAAGTAGAGGTATATTCAAATATCTCAAGTCTATCACCCTAAGAGATTTACCCAGTCTTCAATGTTGTATATCTGGGGTTGGAAGAATACCCAGAATAGAAGGCAAAAATGAAAATTATCAGCATAAACGTCGGTATGTGAATATAAAATATAGATTGACCAATATAAGGAAAAAAGACATCAAATATAACACGGCTTCCCATAAAAGAGGAAAGGTACTATATAACTGGATATCAAATTTTGAATTTCAATAAAATGATAATCAAGAATAAGAGATTTCTTGCCTTGAAATAGTTTCACGATAATATTATCACAATTCATAAGCAGTTGCATGTAAACAAACATAGACTATGGTTATTTCAAGTAGGTTTGGGACACCATAGGATTTCAACCTAAAAGTATTGGGTGGAAAAAGAGCACCTTGGCCAGAATAAGCACGACCTATATATATTATGAGTGCAAAAGTACACTCAGGGAGAAAAAAGCTCATCATGTGTATGATTTTACTCACGTGTTGTTACCTGAAATAAATTTAGTCTAAGTCATGCACTCAAATAGAGAAAGGCAAGTGAAAGTTCAGTCAAATTAAAATAATAAGATGAGAACAACAATTAAAATGTAGAGTCATACAAATAAACAAATATCTAGTCATGTCCATAATCAAGATAAATTATAGGTACACAAGAGGCTAATCGCATTAGAAAATTTGGGATTCACAAGGAATAAGATGAACAAGATATAAATAAGGATTCAACAACAATGTCCAACAAAAAAAGATGATCCCAAGATCCATATCATCACATTATTTCTCAGATAAGTAAAATTCCTAGAATAAGGAGAAAAGTGTGTATGTCATATGTACAAAGGACTAAGAGAGAGATGAAACGTAGGTCTTTGCTCAATATAGATGAAAATGCAATATACATAAAGAGAGTGAAATCAGAAATCACTCAATATGATTTGGAGATGCAACATACCTCACATGAAGTCTACATATGTCTACGGTCAAAAGCCCTAATCTTATCTGAGTCCACAAGCAATCTATTAAAGGCATGTATGAGCTTAGGGATTGGTTTACATTATCTCATAAACCCTAAAAGTCACCTTTTTATTATTAATGAATTAGGTTATCAAAACCATGTGATGTTGTAGATTATATTTTTTTGTTCGTAGTATATTTTAGTTTATTTTTCTAAATTATAACTTGTTATCTATAAAAATTAGAAAATCTTACCAATTAGATAAATCTAGAAAAATCATATATTTGTTATTTTTTATTAGGTGACAAAATTGATATCATTAGATAGACTATAATTTTTTGAGTCCAAAATATATTTTCTTTTATTTTTCATAGAGATAAATATTTAGTTATTAATTTTATAACATAAACCATTTTACTTAAATTAAATTAGAAAATAGAAACTAAAGTCAATCTACCTTGTAAAAGACTTTATTACCATATCCGTTTCATAGGGTAAATGGGTCATTATTTGCTGACCAAGCATTGCACACTCACAAACTAAATCAAATAGTAAAAATACAGAGCCACGCTCCCCCTCTCCGCTCTCGCTCTGGCGTTTTTCTAGGGTTCTCCCCGACGGCCGCTCCCAGCTCGCGGGGGGGGTGGCCGGCGCTTGCCCGACGGATCCCTTCTCCTCCAGGGCTCTTCCCCGCTCGTACAGCCGTGGTGCTTGATCGTCGGGGTCTTATTATTTTCCTCCGTTGTTAGGCGTCGTCCCCGCCCCGCAGCGGTGGGCGGACCTGTTGGCGGGCTAGCTTTGCTGGTGCCTTGTCTCCTGCCTGCGATCCCGATCCAGGTGTGCGACCAAGGGTGGAATATGGTCCCGGTGCAGCGACATCCAGGTGGTCGAGGTTTTCTGTTTCGCTTTTCCTTTCCGTTTGCAGGTCTTGGTGGACGGTGGCCCTTGATCGGTCGACGAATAGGGTGCCCCTTAACGGCGACAGAGGAAAGATCAAACAGGGGTCAGGGCTTTTGAGCGTGTGCTTCCCCTCTGTTTGCCTACCCTCGACCTCAGGCTGCAGCTTGAGCGTCGTGGGTTTGAGTAGAGGTAGTCGGGAGAGGTGGTGGGGTTCCCTGTGCCCTCTACCCTCCACCCCCCACTCGCCTGGGTCGTCTTTTCCTGCTTCTAGGGGGTGCTCCCTACCTGATTGAGTCTGTGTCTGTGTGAGTTTTCCTTTCCTCTTTGGGTTGGGTGGCCACTCGTCTGGCTTTACCTTCGTGTCTATGTTGTTTTTAGTTGTTGTGTTGGTGGGTGTTTGTTACTGGCTTTTGCTGCTGTGTTCGGTTGAGCTATCCCCTCTACTGATGGTCTTGGGCATGTTAGAGATGGTGATCTCCTTGGATGGTTCTTACTCCTACACTAATATCCTCATGGGTTCGCACAGATTGATGGTTTCCCTTGATGATAGCTGCTTTGGACAGCCAGAACGAAGAGGGTTCGCCTTATAATTTACCTATTGCATCCCAATCTGAGCCTGTGTGTTATGTTAGTCAAGCAAAGAGTCTTAGTTGGTACCATGTTGTGAGGTTATTATCCTGTAGATGACGTACGGTTTTCTTTTAATGAATGTAGCTCTTCCTTCAAAAAAAAAATAGTAAAAATACAGAAGCACCCTGCACACGTGAAAGGATAACAAAGTGGAGCAAGGGACAAAGAAGTAAACTCGTACCCGATCATCTTTCCCATCGTTCCTTCATGCTTGGATGAACAGGACCCAGACAATAACTTGGGCTTGCTGGTCTCGCTCCTAATAGATGGGAAGCATAGAATTCTCGATGAAACACATGGGAAAACATGAGAGTGGGTCGGATCCTCTCATGAAGAGAGAGAGCCGCAAACCTGGGGAAACCATGATGAAGAAAACATAGTCCATATGTTCAAACAACAGATATCCGGGAGAGCATAGAAGAAGAATAGGCCGAGGATTACCTACAATCAGGGAAAAGAGAGGGTCAAGAAAGCATTGTTGAGGTCAGTATATTCAATCTTGTCCCTTTACCGAACTTTAAGACGATCCAAAAAATATGACTAGTGTGTCACTCCGCATACCCAAGGAGAGTTCACCGGTAACACAAACCACGAAGTCATCAACAAAGGCAGAAGGTCATAAAGCTTCCATTGGCCTCCAGGAACGTATCAACAAGAGGAATTTGCGGATGGGCTCAAGAACCTCGAGCACTAGCGGTGGTGCTCAAAGCGAAGAGGTTGGATTGGTCAGTGAAGGGAGGGAATTCTGGTGAAATTAGAAGAAGTTTGAGGTCCCTTCAGGCTTACAGATGCGCCTCGTGCGACCAATATCGTTGGAATGGGCTTTATAGAGGAAGTGGGATACATGGCAGAGAAGAGAGGAGTGAACCGAAAGAGGATAACCAAAATACTCAACAAGTTCGCTCTAATTACTGCTCTCCAAGGTCGGAAAACCAAGGGGAAAGTGATATAGAGAAAATCACAAATCGGGAAAGAGATATGTGAGAGAGTTGCCCAAGAGAGAAACCAAATGTTCCTGTTCACACAAAAGACAAGCCAGAATGGAAGGTAGAAGACACATAGAGAGTCACACAATTTGAAATTAGATGGTTGATAAATAACCTATTATAGGCAGTTAATGTGACGGAAATATTAGTAAATCCGATAAATTAGGTGGGTGACAAAAGGTAAGCCCAGAAACCTTTTTAGGATGTATTTTCTTTCCTCTTGATTTTAGGGTCCAAATAATATTCAGTTAATACAAAATTTGGATCCTAGAATGAATAGGACATGTAGAATCCCTTTTTGGCATCAATTTGTATTTTTGGGGTTGGTAGTTGTTTTATTTAATATTTTGGATTTAAATTATACTATCTCTCCTAAATATAACTAGGATCAATAAGGTTGTTCAATTAATGTGAAAATTAGCATATATGCTAATTATGGTATGTAAAATCCCAATTTGGGGTTTGTTCCCACTTTTGAAGACAATTAATAATTAGCTTAATATTTTTAGATTTAACTCATATTTTCCGTTAAGAAATTAGAAAGGGACCCAAAGGTCATGATATTTTGATTATATTTCACTTTTGAGAATTCCTTTTATTAGTTATGGCACCACTAGGAATTTTGGCTCATTACCATTTTATTTATTATATAAAATATTATATCTTTATTTTTAACATTTACTTAATCTAGTCCTATTATTTTCAGTAGGTTTCTAATAGAGTATTTTTATATTATTATGCATGTATTTTCATATTTTACTTATTTAACCTATTCAGTCCATTAGTTCAATATTTACTTAAGTAATGGAATATTTTTTTTTGAGAAAAACACTATTAACTATTTCATCCAGAAGAGCTTACAAAGAACAAGCTAAAGTGAAGGTAATAAAACATGGTATTATCAGTACCATTACAATTATTATTATCTACTAAGCTAAGGATAGACGTTAGGTCTATCAGCCTCTCAGTAAACTGAGAGAGAAAATGTGTTTGAGGGTGATGATTAACCAAGCTCCTGTGAACTTGGATGGCCTCACGTGCCAATTGAGTCTTCAGTGGCTTGAAAGGCCTAAATGACCGAATCAACAATCGATATAGTCTAGTATAGACCTTAAATTGCATTAGTTGCAATTTGAGCATCTTGATTAACTCTATAACCATTTCTCAGGTTGTACAGGGCTGCATTTGGTGTGTGCATAAGTAATGGAATATTATTTATGTTTATGGACATATAAATTCACAATGTTGTTCTTGGACATGTGTTAAGCATTTTGTGCCAGTTATTAAACATATCTTATGTATTATTTGCATATTAGTTAATCCTCAATAATGCAACAACTTCAGACTAATCTACTTAAATAGCACTTGTTTAAAACTGATTTTGAAAATTGTAGTAGACAAACTTAAATTGTACCGCTTCGATTAGATATGTAACACTCAATCAAGATTTATTCCTGAGCATCACATCACTGATAATATAATGGTTCAAGAACTGATCCATAATATGTGGAGAAGCAATGGATAAAAAATGGTTTTGAAAATTCATCTAACAAAAGAAAACAACCAAATGTCTTAGAATTCATTCTTGACACCCTTGTTCATGCCAACATCCCAATGCCGGTTATTAATTACATTATGAATACTATATGTGGGGGCGTAGTTTAGTGTTGTGGAATGGTGAACATCTTCCCAGATTTAAACCACAAGAGGCCTATGACAAGGTGATCCTCTACCATCATATCTCCTCATCATGTTCTTCAATTAGTTATCTCTGATGAT
Source organism: Alisma plantago-aquatica (assembly GCA_963693085.1). NCBI lineage: Eukaryota > Viridiplantae > Streptophyta > Magnoliopsida > Alismatales > Alismataceae > Alisma > Alisma plantago-aquatica. Next base: position 53,161,545 of record OY856412.1, read on the forward strand.
AATAGAGAAAGTTCAAATGAGAGAGTGGAAACTAGTTAAATTATCTAATCAGGTACCGTCCTTCTCACATGTGGCATTCACCGATGATATCATTCTCTTCTCTAGATCTGATACTCAACATGTATGTATGATTCTCCAATGCTTTGATGATATCTTTGGTGTTGCTTTTGGTCAATCTATCTCTTTGGAGAAGAGTGTTATCTTCTTCTCACTGTATGTTCCAATAGTTTTGAAAAATGAAATATGCACTATTCCAAGGATGACAGACATAATGGACCTTGGTCATTATTTAAAAGTACCTATTGTACATGGAAGAATTACTAAATAAACTTACTCATGGCTCTATGAAAAAACACAAACCTATGGAAATAATTGGTCTACGCTAAGGTTTGTCTTTCTAAGTCTATCCTACAAACTCTCCCTACTTTTTCTATGCAGACTTGAGTTCCACCAATATCCTTGTTTCATCAAATAGATGCAGTGATATGAAGATTTATTTGGTGCAGAGGTGAAGATAAATCATCATTATCCCTCACTGCTTGGAAGAAAATTATTTCACCTAAGTCAAGTGGAGGATTATGTATTGTATCGATGCATGAATGGAACACTACACTTTTGATGAAGTATGGTTGGGATCTAATCTTAGGTATAAATATGTCTTGGGCAATTGGAATTCAACACAAATACAAAACTTACATTCAGAATCATATGTCATGAAGCACAACTTTCTGGAGGAAAATACATACTTTAAATAGTGTCATTATTTATAATTCCCATAGAAGAATTGGGAATGGATCTTTACTGTGAGTTTGGGCTGATGACTGGATCCCTCATATACATAATTAGAATAACTTGTTTATCTGGTCTATACCTATTGATTTTCTTGATTTAAAAGTATCATCTAAGGTGGCCTTAAATGGACACTAGGATGTGGAATTTATTCAGGAATTAATATTTTCCTAAGGATATTTCACTGATAGTTCATTCTATACATCCTCCAAGTCTTGGAATAGATGGATGGTACTGGAAATTGATAGATTTAGGTTATTTCATTGTGTTTTTGGAATATAAATTACTAGTAGTTGATGCAGTCAGATCCACTCAAGGAACATGGTTGACAATTTGGCACTTGTGCATTCCTTCTAAATCCAAAATATTTTTGTGGTTGATGTATCATGAATCTTTTATGTTAAATGTGTGAAGAAATCAAAGACACTTTACTACCAATGCTTCCTATCAGGTATATGGTACACCATATGAAACTACATTACATGTTATTTGTAATTGTACATATGCTCAATCAATATGGCATAATATCCACATAGATACCTACATTGCTAATTTATACATGATGCCTTTTCAACTATGGTCTACAATTGCTCTCAAGGTAGTTATTGGTACTATGCACATGTTTATCAGTCGTTGCTATTAGTTATGGCTTTCAAGAAAATCTTACATCTATACTGAAGTCACACCTGATGTACGTCAACTTTGTAACAATATAACTTCTATTCTTCAACACTGTCAGATACTTTCTCGATTGTTATAGGAATTTTTTCTATAGTTCATCCCATAATTCCTAGTCTATCATCTTCTTTTCCTAGACATCTTCACATACATAAAAATTCATCATTATGACTAGGCCGTAGAATTATTGATTTTATAGTTGGAGATCCCGATGGACTCTAGTTCTATGGTTCTCCAAAATATCTTCACAACACCAGTCTTCGAGGGTGAAGTTGTTGTACTTCATTTGGCATTACAATGGGTGGTATTTATAGTACAACATGATGTAGTAATTGATTTTTTGTAGTTATTCAACACTCCAATTCATAAACATGAATGATATAGCATGTCCTCATATCAACACATGGTTACTATCCATTAAATAGCTAAAATAATTTATGCAAAGGATTACATTCATTCATGTTGGTCGAAGTGATAATGAGGAGAATGCTAAAAGTCCAAAATTACATCATTCATCAAACTATTGCATGAAGTGTTACACTTATCCACCATTGGGTTTTCTGTTAGTAAAATTGGTAACTTGATCACTTGTAATAATCAACACAATTTGTATCATTTCTTATGACTTAGGACTTGCAGTGCAACATATGTTTACTATTTCATGTGCCTTGAATGACCAATTAATGAAAATTCTAGTTTCCCAAAAAAAGGAAACATGTGTGACATATTTAATGGATTTCCTTACATCTTTGCACATGATTAAATTATTATGTGAATGTGAGTGTATTTAGATATGTGATGTTGATTATGAAACCTGTTGTCACATAATATGTTATATGTATTAACGTTATCCTTGTTTGCTCAAATATAAAGAAACCAAGCATACTATCTTCCCAACCAAGGAATAAGATTTGTAGAGTCAGGATGCTAGTTTTGTGTATGTTACATGAATGGTCCATGTATCTATCTTTTATGCACATTTTATCTAATGATAAATTCATTTGAGCATGGGAAACACATGAGAAGAATAATAGTGGCTCTAATATTAAGGTGCCAGAAAAGTTGTTTGAAAGGAATTATAAATCCATCGGAGGATTATATATGTGAAGTTTGGATAATATTTCACCCCAAATCTAGGTAATGCATGTGTAATTGTGTGGAGGCACTAATGATGTTAATCAACCTACTAAAAAATCTATGTGTAACATTAGCATGACAAAATCTATTCAAGGGCTTAGATCTATGACTGAGGATGACGCGCATATCTAAACTAATGGTGATTTTAGGTTTCAATATAATGGTGAACCAAGGATCAAACAAAAAAATGTTCGTGAAGGGAATCACCTATAGGACAAACCATTGTTTGTTGATTGATATTTTCTTTTCTAGAAATGTAAGAGGACAAAGGAAAGAGTGGGGATATATTTCTAGAATGGTTTCTTTTTGTGGAGTTTGGAGTGAATGATTTATACCAAGTGATTTATGGTTCATGATGGAGGGTGTACAAATTCTCTTTGGAAAACACAAAACCATGGTCTTTAGATTCAAGATATCCCACCCTCATTCAGATTTAGGGAGGCACAGAGTGTGCCCATCACATGGGATGCAAATTTTGGTAGTTCTTTGAAAATCACAACATGATTTCTCACTAATGTTGATAGACACCTATGTGATGGGAATGCAACTAATATGGTATGTAGGTATATCTAAAAGGATATAATTGACCAAAGTTAGGAAACTAGATAGGGAGAGGGATGACAAGATCCATCTAGTGAGTTTAGCTTGATTTGATCAATGATTGGAATCAAAGCAGATGATTATGCAAAGTATTCAACTTAATTGGGTATTTAATGAAAGGACAACGTAATTGGTTGTGGAGGATTCAACATTATTAGAAAATTTGCAAAGGATAGGAGGTCACGGTGAGATGTATGATAGTTCATAAGGGATATTTTGATGTAGTAAAATTTCATCCTCAAGATATGTTAGAAATATTGCACAAAATTCTTTTGATATTGATGATATTCTTTTTTGCATGCTTGGTGAATAGAAGGGTATCATAACTAAAAAATATGGATTTTTGGAAGGGTGTATAGTTGATGTTTATAGGATCTATGAGGACATATGAGGTGGAAAGGTGTATTTATTGACTAAGGCATTGAGTGAACATGATGAAAAGAAGAGGTGATAATATATCACCATGTCATAGGTCATTTGTTCTTTTAAACTAACCAAATGAGGAACTATTAGTGAGAACATATAATGAGGCTGAAGTGACACATGTTTTCATTCCACTGGTCCAAGTTGTATTGAAACTATGACCTTATAAAATGGAATGACCAATTGATATAGTCATAAGATTTTTAAAATCTACTTTTAGGATGATTAAAGGAATGGCATATGAATGATGGTAATGGATGATCTTGAATAGAAATGAGGAACTCATTTGATAAGAAAAATTAGTTTTAGATACAATAAGGTTTAGATGTGGGGATAATTTGGTGATAAGGTCCTCTGTTTTTATTTTGTAACAATTGTTAAGATCTTAATGGGTCAAATTTCATCAACGGTATTTAGGTTGTTTATCTTTAGTATGAAGGTAAGGTATTCTGTAGTAGGTGTAGAAGGGATTTAGGGTCATGGTGTGAGTGGAGAATGTTAAAAATATACGACCATCAAAAGTTTGTTCTATGTCTAAAACCCAATCATCGGCCTTATCGACCATCTCTAGTTCTCCTTCACCCTTGAAGTAGGGTGGTTGCATTTTCATGAATTTAGTCAGCGTGCACTCATGGGGCTTATCTGATATCGGAGGGGTGTTCAACTTTCCCACCATGGTGGTGGTGAGAAACTTTTGATTGTAAGATAGCTCCTTATCAGGGGCAAAACTAGTCGAAGCAGAGGTGGTAGTTTTGAAGACCCCATGCGAAGAGTTGGAGTTGTTCTTGGAAAGGGGATCCATGCCAAAATGAGGGTTTTCTAGAGTGGAGTTTTGTTTGTAGAACCAGAATGAGAGCTAGTACCGACATTGCCAAATAGGTTGGATCTTTTAAAATATAGGTTTAATAGGTAAGGCATACATACTAAGTAATGACTTTTGAATTAGTTAGATTATCAAACACAAGCACGCTGTGATACCATTCTTATAAGGTGAGGGTCTCGGGAGGGGCCACTCCTTACTTTAATTTGAGGAAACAAATACAGAATACCCCAATAGTTTAAATCCCACAAAATATAAGTCACTCAAATAATTGAGGTTCACAATATTTCTTTAAATAGAATGTTAACATGAACATAATTTGGTTGCAGCCAAAATTTAAATATAACTATGACATGGTATTCTTAATAGAGTTCAACTAAAGAGTCATAGAAGGCTACTAATTGAATATTAAAGTTTAAACTACTTAGATCAGTTTTTGGTGAGTAACCTTTCCATCTCAAAAATGCTTAATAGTTGCGTCACCACCTATGTCCTGGACCTCACGTTGTGCGGAAGAGTGGAGAGGCAGCGACGACGAGCTCTTTTCGCAGAGAGGAGGCAAAGCTTTGGCGGTGCGGAGAGGTGGCAACGTCTTCACGTACAGACACCACGATCCTCTTGGCGGCGTGGAGAGGTGGCACGGCTTCACGACAACGGCTTCACGGAGAGGAGACAAGGCATTCACGGCGGAATGACACAAGAAAAAGAAAGGGCTTCGCGGTGCCGCGGGAGAGAAAAAATAGAACAGAAAATGTTTTTGCGGGAGGAAGAAAGACTAGGTTTCAGCTTTTTGATAGAGATAAGGACCTGTAGCGTCGGTTAACACCAAAAAACCGATGCTAAAGATAAACGGTGCCCATGTCAGGTTATTTAAAAACACTCAAACGCATTCTCGGTCGACGAATTTGTCGACCGAATGGTTATCGGTCGACAATATTGTTGACTGAAGAGACCTCTAGGGTCGGTTTTAAGGAATATCCGACGCTACAGGTATTTATACGAAGCAAATATGGCTCCCTCTCGGTCGACGATTTGTCGACCGAGTGGTTATCGGTCGACAAATTCGTCGATCGAGAAGGAGCAGATTTCCTTCGTATAAGCACCTCTAGGGTTGGTTTTTTCCTTATAACCGACCCTAGTGGTGCTTATACATGTGTGAAAAACTAAACTGGATCCTAAGTTTATCTCGGTCGACAATATTGTCGACTGAGGAGGACTTCAGGGTCAGTTATAAAGAAAAAACCGACCCTAGAGGTGCTTATACGAAGGAATCTAGCTCCTTTCAGTCGACGAATTTGTCGACCGATAACCATCGGTCGACAAAATCATTGACCGAGAAGGAGCCAGAGGTGAAATTTGGCTCCTTCTCGGTCGACTAATTTGTTGACTGAATGGTTATCGGTTGAGAAATTCGTCGACCGAGGATGCGTGAACTAAACTGGATCGAAAATTCATGTGTCAGTTTAGGGTCGATGAATTTGTCGACCGAGAGGTTATCGGTCGATAAATTCGTCGACCGAGAAGAGCTCTAGGGTAAGTTTTAAGGAAAAAATCGACCCTAGAGGTGCTTATACACGTGAAATCTGGCTCTTATTTGGTCGACGAATTTGTCGACCGAGGAGCCCTTTAGGGTCAGTTATAAGCAAAAAACCGACCCTAGAGATGCTTATACACGTTAAATTTTGCTCTTATTCGGTCGACGAATTTGTTGACCGAGGTGCCTTTTAGGGTCGGTTAAAAGTAAAAAACTGACGTTAGAGGTGCTGAACTAAACTGGATCCAAAATTGATATCGGTCGACAATATTGTCGACCGAGAAGCCCTTTAGGGTCGATTATAATGGAATAACCGACCCTAGAGGTGCTTATACATGTGAAATCTGGCTCTTATTCGATCGACGAATTTGTCGACTGAGGAGCCCTTTAGGGTCGGTTATAAGGGAAAAACCGACCGTAGAGGTGCTTATACGTGTGTGAAGGCAAACTAGATTCAAGATGTCTAATATCCCGCATTTTTTTAGACATATAAGGTCGGCTATTTGGAAAAACCGACCCTATAGATTGAGGTGTGAAGCCAAAATCAAACAAATTGTTGCCGCGGGAAACTGTAATTGACTTTCTAATCCAATTGTCTATAAAGTCTCTTATTTTATGAAAACCGACCCTATAGAGATGCACTACAAGGTCGGTTATTTTAAGAAAAGTGACCCAAGAGGTCTTAAGTGGTGCCTGCATTTTTTATAGACAAATAAGGTCGGTTATTTGGAAAACCGACCCTATAGAGATATACTACAAGGTCGGTTATTGTAAGAAAAGTGACCCAAGAGGTCTTAAGTGGTGCCCGCATTTTTATAGACATATAAGGTCGGTTATTTGGAAAACCGACCCTATAGAGTTACACTACAAGGTCGTTTTTTTAAGAAAACCGACCCAAGAGGTCTTAAGTGGTGCCCAATTTTTTTTAGACATATAAGGTTGGTTATTTTAGAGAAACCGACCCTACAGGTAGTGACGTTATAACCCATTTATGTACTAGTGTGGAAAGAGAATGAATAGATGTTGAGGATGCTTAGTCAGCTGTTGAATGAAGAAATTAAATCACAATTTCTTAATGGGATCATAGTTGTTAGAGAAGGAACCTAGATTTGCAGTGATGGCTCTAAGCACCTAGGATGACAATGACTAAACTTGTCTAGGATCTAGTCTGTTCTACGGGGTCTTCTAGAGCTAGTATGCTTATGTTTATTTACTAGGGATCTTGCTACCTGAATTGACATGAAGGGGATTTAGGCATTTTTACTAGGAGGGGATGCATGTATTGATTTAGGCATTTATTGACTCAAAGTGATTTGGTTGGTTCATTGGTGGTAAGAGAAATGAAAGTCATGGAGCAAATAGGAAGAGAGAGGTTGTCGGAGAAGGTGGAACCATCACCCACCTATAATGCTTTTTGTATGGGGGAAGGAGATGTATTTCCGCTCACTTTATTGTGATCATAATGTTCTAAGATATCCTACCTAGGAAGAAGTAGAATGTGATATACCCAACTGAGATAAAAGTCCCAACTATTTTAAATTTGATTAATTAGCATTATGTATAGAGCTAGGTAAAATAATATGGATTCGTATTCTTTTCTTTCTAATACTAATCATCATAGCTAGGACTATGTGATTTAAATAAACCTAGCATGTTGGATGAATTTAATATGAGGAATTGAAAATTATAATTACATTTAGGCTTGATATAGGGAACTTATGATTCATAATATTAAATACTTATGGTAATAATTCATTAATAATTATTAAAAAGGAATTACACTACCTATGTTTTGAGGGAATGTATAAATATAGAATAAAATACTCAAATGTCAAAAAGAAGACATAGTATGAAATTAAGTGGGATCATTTTTTGTTTAAATCTTACCTTTCCAATTTAGTTCTAGGTAGTCTATGTAACTATGTTACATAAGAAAAAGAATTTACTTATTGTGTGTAGGACTAATTGTAGGGTTTTACATAACTATAAGCAATTAAATTTCTAGCTTTACTTTATCGGTTGAATTTATTATAAATTTAATATTTTTTGGGTTGTTATAGGATCATAACCATGTTATCCTAAACACTGAATCCTCTTCTTGGTTCCTCAAACCCATTAGATATGAGTGCTTCTGGCTTAAACATCACTCATATAATACCAAGGTATCACAAGATTGGCCGAACTTCAATACAGATCCTCAAAATCATACTACAACCTACCTTGCATCATCAATCATGTCTCTCGAACCTCGAATGTTGGGCTTCAAACACTATTGTCTTCCTCAACATAAGCATCAATAATATCTCCAAGACAATTAATGACACTAAATCTATTAACCCCTTTCTCTCCAACCCCTTAGGACCTATATTCCTAAAAAAATCCTCCAAATCCCTAGATGGTCTCCTATAGTATCAAGAGATCTATTGAAAGAAATGATAAAAAAAAAAGTGGTACTAAACAAGGATACATCATTCTTTATCGTGAATTGGGACTTTTTTGGTAAACAAGTATGTGACATAAAGCCAAACTCAAATATAATCTTTTGAATGTAAAAATATGCTCCCTCCCCTCTTCTCGAAAGCTTGGGGCGGCCTTGTGGAGTTGTGCAGCTGATGAGAATTCTCAGCTGCCTCCTTGTTGCCATAGCTGAAACCAGGTTGGTCTGGTCTTTTGAAATTTATGAAAGAGACTTTTTCAGTTTCTTCGACCTCTGACTCAGTGTCACTTGATGCTTCTGGTCCAGTGTAGATGCAATTATCTATCCCATGACCGCCTTCTCCACATGTTACACATTTCATTACTTTTTCCACCTGCTTCTTCCCTTTCGCGTCGGATTCCCTCAACTGCTTTACATCCGTGGCTATTTTATGAATCTGAGAAGTGATGGTATCCAGGGCCTTGGACTCAAGAGAGGACCCTACACTGACCTTTTTTCCTGTGCTCTGTCAGATCTATCATATTCAGCACTGCCTTGCAGCTCGGCCATGTTTGTAATGATCCTTTCAGACTTGCTCGACTTTTTCCCTAAGAAGTCACCTCCTGCTGCCACATTCAGTGACACCCGTTCATCGGGAGTCAAGCCATTGTAGAAGGTGGTGACAAGGAAGCCCTTCTTGTAATTATGATAGGGGCAATCCCTCAGGTACTCTTGGAACCGCTCCCAGGCATCGTGAAGGATTTCGTTCGGCTTTTGCATGAAGGAAGTTATTTTCTGATGAGTTCTGACTATCCTCTCGGTGGGGTAAAACTTATTTACAAAGGCTTCAGCTAACGCCCCCATCCGTTCAAGGACCGGTGGGGTAACCTGAGGTACCAGGATAGTGCTTTGTCCTCTAGTGAGAAAATGAATCCTTTGCAGTATATAACCTCCTGGGGGACCCCCCGCATCTTTATCGTGTCACATATGTTTTTGAAGGCATCGAGGTGGTGGTAGGGGTTGTCATTTTTCAAACTTCCCCTGAAGCTTTTGTTCTGGATCATAGAGATCACAGAAGGCTTAAGCTCAAAATTGGCTGCGTTGAATCGTGGGGTGATGATGGGACATCTGGAGTTGTTGGATTTTGTTGATGCCAACTCCCTCAATGTCTTCTCGTCCTCCTCGGAGTCGTCGCTGTCGCTAGCCTCACGACGTTGTTCTTGGTTGTGGTGTAGCATGTGTCACTGACGGTGGTGACACCTAACATGGGGGTGGCCCTCCTCGGAGTGCTCCGATTCTTGATCTTCATGTTGATCGTTGCCGCCATAGCGGTCATTACCATCTGGTGGAGGTGATTTAGGCCTCCCCCCTTGGCGTTCGTCTCCAGAAATGGGTGGCTCCACACGAGGCGGCATGATGGTTGGAGTTGGTGCTCAGTGGAACAGATCACTATTCTTTAGGGTGCCTGAAATAGCACGAAAATTCAAGTTTAGAAAATTGAATTATTAATTAAGTAAAGAATAATAGTAAGGAAAAAGAAAAAGAAAAAGAGTGATGTCAAACTCATTTCTAAGCTTGAGGCACAGGAGTGTAGTTAGTGGATTCAGATTCGTTTACAGTACCATTTTTGCCTTGTCCCTGGCAACAGCGCCAAAAAGTTAACCGGCCTAAATCGCGCGTCCAAAAGTGGAGGTGGATTTGAGGTGTCGAGCTTTTACATTTATAAACCTGAATCCTTCTAGGCCCCTGCAACTTTATTTACGGGGTCGAAGTAGATATACGGGGTCGAACACAGGGACAAGGGGGGTAGTGTTGAGAACCCAGAATCGACACGCTACACTCCGGAAGGTAAGAAGAGATAATAAATTCCCCAAAAGGGAAACAACAAGATGTCACAAATAAAACAAAGAAAACTATCTCCAACTGGAGCTACAAGAGAGATTTAAGGTTTTAGTCATTTAGCAGTTTTTAGGGGTTTTCATGCAACAGAAATAGAAAGATAATACTAGAGCTAGGGCAAGATGTGAAGGATAAAACTACAGCAAGACAAGCGGCAACAGTAACACCCTGCACCCCTCCTCTCAAAGTGGGAACTTCTAACCAAGCGTCAACACCCCTCTCGAGGTTGTCAGACTTAAGTTAGAGTGGAATGTTAGGGAAACAACTCTGTTCCAGGCACTCTCGTACTCCAGAATCGGACCAAACACTAGAGCCACAACACGACTCTCGAAGCTGTTGTGATGGGAAAACACGATTCGGTAGCTAAGTGAAACGTGATCCAAACATGCAAGTTAGAGTTCATATATCAAACATAGCAGTCATCCAATATATCACACCAAGCATAGAGCAGCAAGTAATTAAGCTTTTCTATTTCCATACACATTAAGGGTCTTAATACATTGCGTAAGAAAGGAATTAAATAACGGAATTAAAGATAGATGTCGCCTTCTTGATGTAGAAGGGTGACAGACTACAGCGGCTCTCCCGCCCGATACCGGACATGGGCCTAGCCCGATATAGCAGTGTCGGGTGACACACTCTCTCGAGCGGCACACCGCGATGGCCGAATGTATCGTTCAAGGACCTGGCCGATACGCTCAAGTCGGGTGACACACCCTCTTGGGCGACACGCATGACGGGAGAAGCGTATCGGGTTCGATATCGTGTCGGGCATGGAGCGATGCGTCCTACTGTCGGACACTTGTGTCGCTCGTCATCGTTGGCTGATATCGGCCCGCTGTGTCATCCGGGACGGTTCTAAGTGAACTATCCCCTCCCTCTCGGGATGAGGAAGAGCTCACCTAGTGTCGCCCGACACGAGCACTAGGGCGCGATACCCCTACTCTCGTAGTTTCCTCCGAAGATCACTCAAAGCTCCCAACTGTCCGAATTCTGGGGTATCCGATACTGGTACTCAAAGCACCACGTGTCCTCCTTATTTGCGGTCGGTGGACGGCCGATACTGGTACCGCTCAGCTCAGGAGTGTCGGCTATCGGTCACGTGATGGACGGCGCGCCTGCCGATGGGTGGCGGTGTCGCCCGACAAGCTGGGTTGTCGGGGCGAGCTGGGCTCCCTGTCGGGTAGAAGGCGTGTCGTCCATCTGCTCCTTTTTGCATGGCATCCTTTTGTCGTGCGTCATTGTGTCGCTCCACCCTGTCGGGCGGAGGTTGTATCAGGCGTCAGGAAGGCCGAAATAGATTTGGACTTATTCTGTGGAACGGGACGGCCTTATTACACCAAAATGAGGAAAAACTCTGTAAAAGATGGAAATATAGGATTGAGAGCATTGCTTGGCCAATTATTGCGAAAGTGCATACAAAAGAGAGGAAAATAGCAAAAAATGGCAGTTTTGATAACAGAAAAACAGTCTAAAATATCATAAAATTTGGTGTTATCACATATTTAAATTCATTTGATCTATGCATGAACTTGACAATCCCTTCATTGGGTTTGTATGCACTTTTTTCTTGAGGACAAGCCATGGTTTAAGCTTAGGGGGATTTGATATGTGCATTTTATATCATATTTTGGACCACTTTTGGCTGCATTTCCCAATCATTTTAACTCAATAATCACTCTTAATCATGCTATATTTTCCATTGTTATTGTTGTTTTACTTACTCTATGGTTTGGTTTGTAGGTACAACAATTTGGCATCAAAACAGGGAGAAAACGCCATTATAATATCCATAAAGACATTCCCCAATCATCTAGACATTCAGAAAATCAATGTTAGTGAAACTGAGAAAGACACCCCATGTCTTGATTAAGACACCCTGTGTCATAAAAAGACACGACATGTCTTATTAAAGACACCTCGTGTCTCAGCCCAGAAATTGAATGAAAAATTCCATATTTGCAGCAACACGCCGTGTTTTATTAAAGACACGTCGTGTCTTATTAACGACACATCATGTATTATTAAAGACACATTGTGTAACCTCCCAGAACTCGATCTAAACTTCAGTTATTGCATATGAGACATCGTGACTTATAAAAGACACGTTGTGTGACCTGCAAATTTCACTCAAACACGAATGTAACTATCTCACACTTATATATATGATCCCAAGCTATCTTGGGACATTTATGATGACTTAGGACAAAACTTTTGGAGGGAAACTCGACTAGAGGGAGTCCATGAGAAGTTGGAGGAGACCAAGGAGATAGGAGGGAGTCCATGAGAAGTTGGAGGGAGTCCAACTCGACTCGAGAGAGAACCCTCTTCTTCTTCCTTCTTCTTCACTATTTGTAGCAAGGATCTTCTTCTTCCTCTTCTATCCACTTTAGAGTGAAGAAATCTGGGGAAAGTGCAGCAAGCAAGGATGAATCTTGACTTGTAGTTGGAGTTCTTCTTTGTTCTACTACTTCCCACAGGCATACTAATTTTTTCTACTCTTTTACTATGTCCTTTGATGTTTTCTGCTGCTTGTACCTTCTTTATCTAGCCATGGATGAATAGAATCTGAATCTTGGACATGGGAGAGTAACTCCCATGTCATAGCTTGTCTGAACATATGAATTTCATACTAAATGTCAGTAGATTGCATGTTCCAAGAGTTATTTCAGATCTGAAATGCTTGTTTGTGTGGTTGTCCATCATACTTGCTTGTTTTATGCTTTCTTTCATAATCTCAGAAGATGTGTTTGAGAGTATGGAGTTACTCTTTTGGCAACATTTCCTTGACTGTGAGAGTGGCTGGGATTAAGTTAAGTAGCAAGGTTTGTGATTCGAAATGAAATACATACACGAGAGTGATGTATGGAGTTAGAATCACCATCACTTCACTGGGAGGTGAGTGATGACTACAAACCTCCTTTGCAAGTTAATTAACATGTTTAAATTCATATTTTAATATAAGATATGATGTGATAGTTAAATCCCAAGTCTTGGATCCTCCTAAATCTGAATCTTAACCTTTCTTAAGTGATAATTTACTATTTTGTTTTAAATCTATAATTTAGTTATTCTAATCCAATCATCTTATGTACAATGATCTAGATTATTGAAAATCATAACTCTTGCGCCTAGCTAACCAATTCTCCTTGTGTTTGACCTCGACTACAACTACTCTAGTATATTTGTAGGAAATAGCTAGTTGAGTAAAAGATCATTCTTATGATTGAAACGCATTAGTGTAACAAACCAACAGGATCTCACTTCCTCTACCTCCCAATCTCTTGATTGACCATGAAGGTGAAGATTCTCTCTCTTGGATAAGAGAGGTGAAGAAGAAGGGAATGATACACTTAGTGAAATCTTCTCTTTGATAATGGTTAAGTCAAAGGAAGAAGATCCAAGTCAAGAGTGGGTAAATCCTCAATGCAGAAGACTTGTTACATGAGTGGGGTAGGTCCTTGGTGAAGTCTGAAGACTCAGTGCAAAAGTGGGTAAGTCCTTGGTGAGGTAGAAGACTCTTGGTCATGGATAGGTAAGTCCTTTATAAGGTTATTGGCTCCCCTATCATAAAAAGAAAGGTTGGGTATCCTTGCACTATAAAAGGAAGGTCATATGTTTGAACTCTTATAATGGAATATAAGGAGTGAGACATGGTTGAAAAATCCTATATGTTGATGTCTCTATGTAGTGGATGTACACTCTCATAGTTTGGAGTTTGGAGCCACTATGCATATCCCCTGTTCTTGTGCTTGTTCAATCTCTCTCATCCTTGCTATGTTTGTTTAGCTGCACTCAAATTCAATATTTTCAACCTTATCTCTTAATATAATTGGAAGTTCTAACGAATCTTATTTAAATGATTTTTTACTCTATTCACCCCATGTAGAGTCCATTGGCTCAACACTTTCTTCCTTGTATCCCATGGGTGGTCCTTGAGATCTAAAGTAGCATTCAAGGGCTTCCTGCCTTGTCCTATTTTATCATCTAGAGAGACCATAATTGATACCATCTTTCATATCACAGATGAACTTCTTGGTGCGATGCAACTCAGTAAGCACATGACTATATTTATGAAGGATATATGATTATTTGGTATATTGGGTATGGTCATGTCCTTATGTTGATATAGACTGTGGAAGTCTTCCTCATTCTTTTTTATCATGGCCTCTGAAATGTAATCATTTCCTAAAGTATACCAAAATACACCCCATATAAGGGGCTGACTCTCTAGGTCACTTGCATCACAGAAGTTTTCTTTCACGGCACATGATGCTCCCCATATTGTATGTATCCTAAACCTAACGCAGGAGTCCTTGATGCAACCTAAGTTATGGAAGAAGTGTTGCATGTTGTGGAGCCAGGATCAACCTTTCCTACAACATCAATTTCTTCCACACCTACAAGTGTCTCTGGCTTCACCTGGAGGAAATCCACTAAGGTGACCTCATTCCTTCTCTATTGGTGACCTTTGTCTCCCCCTCACTATCACATTGGCCAAAAATTTGACCAACACATCATAGTGGACGAAATGGTTCTCTGCATGAGGAAGTTCATAATTATTCACATATCCAAAGTTAACACTCTGGAGTTGAGGACACTCTCCTAATTATTCTCTATGTGATTCTTGTGCCATAATCAAGATGACACTTAGGAGCCATATGAAAGGGAAGAGAGAGATGTTTGTACACATGCACTCTAAAATATACGATCCTACTAAGTGTCCATTCTAGGATTTTCTCTAATACCACTTTTGTCACGACCTCCTTTCTAATAATAACTGAACCTTAGTGGAAGCATTTTCATTCATTCGAGATCACAAGAAAACATAAAATGATATCATTACCTAAGAAGAGTCCTAAGAAAACATAAACCAAATAATGACTTATTACATGACTTAGAAAAAAGGACTAATTATCCAACCATAATGATATTTCAACAAAATAACTCTTATATAATATGACTATAATGGAAATTGATAACTATCTATAATGGTACCCCATAAGGTATGATCTAGTAAGTATCCTTGAGATGATGTCTCTAGTTCTACTTCTTCTCCAGCACCTCACTTGTGGGAATCATATCCCCAACCATATTTCTAGAAGGTGATTACCATTAAGAGGCATGAGTATTCTAATATATGAAAAATAAAAAAAAAGACTATACATTATTCTTATACATTATGCATGAAGGGATAGCACTAAAGTTTTTATAAAACATGAAGATTCACATATATCTTTGTTGAGACTTAGCTTGTGTCATTGTATGTAACTTATTTTGGATACATGTACTTGGTGTACCTAGGTTTCATTACCAACACTCTGGTGTGGGTTCATATTTTATGAGTCAATCTGAACTTTGGTATCTAGGCCTTATGACCTATACTAAGGGCATGGGTCATGTATCTTGAGTTGACCTACACTCTGGTGCTTGGGACTAACTCCATATTTTTTGACATAAAGTATTAATTCCTATCTTATCATGAATCATATGCGATATTATATTGTAAAATTAATCATGAAGCATAATCATTATGGAGTGATTAAAAAATAATACTTCTCTTGAAATCTTATAAGTATGATGATAAATCATTTGCAACTTCTTTATAATGTGAAACATGTAAATATACTATAACACTACTATACGGAATACTCATGATCATGGACCATTTCCCTAGATCAATAGAATGAGATACCACAAGGTATCATGATATTATCCCTTTAATCCACATGCAATACAACCTATAATCCTAGATTGGTATCATTGTATCCCAATTTACTTAGAACTATATCTTTAAAAAATGGACATAAATTAGCTCTCATAACCTAGCTCATTAGAGAGATATCAAAAACTAAGTAAAATTCATATGAGTTTCCACCGTATCTAAACTGTAGATTAATTTCTAAGAAATATTTAAAAATAGGTTGTAATCATCCAATTAAACTCAAGATTATCATTTAAGTTGACTTCTTTGAACACTAGGAAATAAGATGCAAATAGGGTTGAAAGATGGATGTTTTCTTGGTATTATTTCTCAATATAAGGCATGATAGGGGAAACTTAGTCAAGTCTCTACATACACAATCACATGGTTGTATCAAAATTAAAATGTTGACATTCCAACAATGCCCACAATAACATGATAGATCATCACAGGATCGAGGGAAACCATGTAAACGATCGGTCTTGATTGCTCCTATGAAGGTAACACCACAGTAATGGCCAACTGAACTGATACTTGGATATTAATATTATTTTGAAGTCAAGCTTCTAAGAAACAGTTTCTTGGAGGTTTCTCCTTGAAGCTCTTTGATTGGATTGATCTCCTTTAGGATGTATGGGACATTAAGAACACCTTCCCACCATGGATAGAACAAATATTGACTTCTAAAGAATCAAAACATCAAATAAGGTATGGAAGGAAGTGTATGGTTTATTTGCAATATCAATGCAAAGCTAAAGGTACAATATGTAGTACGTAAAAGCCAATGGAGCCTAAAAATGACATTGAAATTCATAGGAAATAGAATACCATCTTAAAAATGCAATCTATCGTTTTATTAGGAAATTTGGAAAAGTGAGGGACAAAAACCTCCCCTTGGAGCTTAGGATGAGTTCGACATGTTTTTGTGAAGAAATTTTCAGCAAAAGGGATCTAGACACCTTACCATCGAGTTCCTCACAAAGGGTTTAAAGAGCCATCTAGGAAAAAAATGCATTGGCACTAGTACAGGAATGGTGTGTAGCGTCGGTTTTTTTAAGCCTGCAGCGTCACTTTCTAACCGACACCTAAGTGGCCGTCGCTATAGAATTTTCTCTATAGCATTGGTTTATTTGTCCAAATAAAACCGACCTTATAGAGTAAACACCGACACAAAAGGTTGTAAAAATCCGACCCAGGCGAGAAAAAAGGAGCCTGTAAGGTCGGTTATTCCAAAAAAACCGACCCTGTAAACGATCTCGGTCGAGAAAATTTTTGACCGAAATATTTTTGGTCGATAATTTTTCGATCGAGGGAGTTTTATAGGGTCGGTTTTTTTGGAATAACCGACCCTAAAAATTGAATAAACGCTTCAGTGTGATGCTCGGTCGAGAAAATTGTCGACCGAAATATTTTCGGTCGACAATTTTCTCGACCGAGGGAGTTTTACAGGGTCGGTTTTTTTGGAATAACTGACCCTAAAGATTGAATAACCACTTCAGCATGTGATCCTCGATCGAGAAAATTTTCGACCGAAAACATTTCGGTCAAAAATTTCCTCGACCGAGGATCACACTGAAGTGTTTATTCAATCTTTAGGGTCGGTTATTCCAAAAAAAATCGACCCTGTAAAACTCCCTCAGTCGAGAAAATTGTTGACCGAAAACATTTCGGTCGACACTTTTCTCGACCGAGGGTCACACTGAAGTGGTTATTCAATCTTTAGAGTCGGTTATTTAAAAAATCAACGCTAAAAGTTATGATTTTTTTTTAAATTTCAACCGTCACCATTCAAAACCACACATTCATGACAAAAATGATTCATAATCACAAAAAAAATTACAAAATGATAGATTGCAAGTCTGAGATGATATTAATTAGATACAAAAGTAAATATGAAAGAGTACTCAAACCACATACATAAATGGAGCTGACATATTTAATCCAATGCTATATTGACTTCATTTAGAAAAGAATCTGACCACTCTTCTCAGAATTCATTCAAGTCCACAAGTGTGTAAGGCTGAGTTGTAAAGATCTGTAACAGAAAATGCACATGCTAATATTTTATAAAAATGACTACAATCACTTGTAAATTTATGATGTTATTCTTTATTACCTGACTTATAGTCTGAATGTCATGTGATGCTTGTTTGACAATAGCTTGCATATATTTCATTACATAGTAGCCACACACCCAATCATTATTTTTCATAGGAAACTACAAATAATGAATTATACATAATGTTAGTAAAGTACTATAAACAACAGTTGAGATAAGACTATAAGAGTTGACATATTAGAATTGAAAAATTAATATGTATAAGACTAAGCAGTTGTCAAAGTAGCTACCTTGACATTTTTCAAAGTCAATATCTTTAATTTTGTGGGTATTTGTCCTATAGCATCACAAAAAGCCTTTATACCCCTATCAATTAAATAATAGTTGGTAAAATAGATATTCTAAATAGAAATATCATGTTGAAGCATTGACTAAATTTATACTTACTCCATAGCTGGCAATTTCAGTTTGTGACTCCTTGTTGTTTTACCCATTGGTTCAAGATAATAAAGAGTCATCAATTTAGGGGCAATCACCACTAATTCCCAATGTCTAGCTCTGAGTAAGAATAAAACAAACATTAAAATAAATAATTTTATTCATTATTAAAATTATATTGAATAATAATACTTACAGCACGTTAAAAGGAATTAGGATAATTTCCTACCCTTCACTAGCAAAATATTTGAATGCAGTAGAGAAGTACTCATTCACATCCTCAAAATTTGTCTCCACTTGACTAGTGATTGAAGGAACTAAGAATCCAACATTCCTTATATTAAGGTTTGTGATCTCAGTATATAAATGGCTGTAAAACATTTGTAATTATTTCCATATATAGAACTAAGCTAAAAATGTGTATTGGAGTTTGATATATATATGTATTGATAGATTCCTTACCTTATCCATACTTCTATTATCGAAGTATTTAGCCAATCATACCAGAACAACTCTATAATATCATCAAGAAAAATAAAATTCTCAAAGTCCCTCCCAGCTGCATCTTCTGTTAAATTGACCAACATACTTTGGTTGGCTAAGTAACGACACAAACATTTACATTTGCTTCCCAATTCGTCAAATGTAGCTTCAAGAATGAAAGATGGCTTGGGCATAGGAGGACGACTAGTAGAATTTTTACTTTTTGGTTTACAAACCTGTTAATTAAATTACATACTTATATTACACGAGTTCATATATGCAGTCAAATATGAAAAATATGGTAGAAATAAGGTATACCTTGTCATTGATAACCAAGTGTCTAGGCCAACCCACCATAGAACCCTCAGCTTCTTCAACTGTACTATATTTAGGATTAGGTATGGGTAGTGGTTTGTCCCCCATTCCATCATTCACAAGATGGATGGACACACGGAAAGTGTCATCAGTAATTTGTTGGCAAAGCAATGTACCACCAAGGTTGTACACCTTGCCCGCTGCCACAACATTATATTATGGAACCTCCACTGCAAGTTTACAGTTCATACCAACCTAGATTGAAATAATATATGTTATATAAGAAGTAGTAGAACAGATATCTGTTACAACTATATATATTATCATATAATATCATACTAATAACACAACATATAGAACAAAAACTTACTGTAGATTGTTGTGGTGGGTCATTGGGAGTGCTCCCATGACCTTCTACAACTGGAGCATGGGCTTGTACCTCATCACTTGACAGACGCACAATATGAATAGGTTGAGAAGGTTGAGTAGGCTGAAATTAAGACATTACTTCTTTTACTTTCTATGCTACTAATGCTTCAACCTCCTCTTGTGTAAGACCTCCTGCACGACCTGTTTTAGATTGCAAAGGGCCAAAATAAGACTTGAATCCTATGCCAGTTCCTAATCCCCTGACACGGCCAGGATGCTCCTTCATACCAAGAGCAACTGATAGTTCATCCATGTGGCCAGTTGGGATGAACTTTCATTCCTTCCTTTACTCATGGAGATCAATCTATTCATAGTTAATAAAAATATTAAATCACAATATCAATTAGATATAAATAAATCTAAGTTTGTGGGAGTTACTCTTTACTTAGTTGGGATAAACCTACCATCTTTTGTGCCACCTCCTTAGTTGCAGGGTTGACAATTTCACCTGCTCGATTCTTTCTAGCATCAATCCATGTCAAGTGTCGGGGTGGACATTCAACTTGAGTTGTACTAGATTCTTCTCGAGAAGAGGATTGCTTCTCTTGTAGTTGGCGGCAGAAGGCATAACCACTGGGCCTCAAGCGATGGTCATGCACATTTTGGCCCGTCTTTCCTTTTGAGCTAGGTGGATAGCCTGATCATTTAAAATGAGGTATTGCAATTTAGACTTGGCAAACATGTATAAAAAGATTCACCTCCTTAATTGTATAAAATTAAAGATTCATACAATACATCACAATCTTT
Organism: Alisma plantago-aquatica; assembly: GCA_963693085.1. Lineage (NCBI taxonomy): Eukaryota > Viridiplantae > Streptophyta > Magnoliopsida > Alismatales > Alismataceae > Alisma > Alisma plantago-aquatica. The sequence goes on from OY856412.1 coordinate 53,182,016, forward strand.
ATTACCTGAAACTCTTCTGATCTCCTAGCTGCAACAAATCTTTCCCACTCCTCAGGATCTATAAAAATATATACATCTGTTGCTTTCTTCTTTTGTTTAGGATTATCTATAAATTCCCTTGCGAGATATGTCTTAAAACCGCTCCATCTTACACCACAACGTTGTAGCACTCTTTTCTTGTGATCTTTTTCATTTAGATGAAAAACACCCTATACATACAAAAGAAGCAATTAATAATGTTGTTTTGAAAAGGAATTTAATTCCAAGCAAACTAAATTAGAATCAATAGATCAAAAACATATTAAAATAATATAACTTCCACTCACAGATATATCTTTCCATATGAGGTCTTTTTTTGCATTAGGAACATCATGCCAATTTTCTATATCGATTGGCACCTTACTGCGTGCAGTCCTGCTACGTAATGCTTGAAAGTACTAGCATGTTCCCCAACAGGTGCTCCTGTGATATCAAATTGGATTGGCAATTTGTCCCCTTTAGCCCTGAGCTCCTGTAGCCTACACATCAGTGTGGGACCTCTACTTTTCTTAGCATCACCACCACCATCCTCATGGTGCTCATGCTCATGCTCAGAACGTTCATCTTCACTCGCCATTTTAGAACCTGCAAGTATACGTGATAAAGCACAAGTGATAAGGTATACATGATATATGATGTTTATTAAAAAGATTATTTGCTTGAATGATAATGAAATAAATAATTCAAAGAATACATGCCTTTAGTATTGGTTGAGTTGTTAGTCAAGTAAAATTCCTTCAGCATGGTCATGACGTTTATAATATTCATCGTTGTTATCTTCAACATTTACACTTAGCAAACCAATGGACTGGAATCATCATACTTTTCGTAGTATTCTTCTTCATTTATAGGATCTACAGTAAACTGTCTTTTTCCATGAAGAATGACAGACCAATTTTTATTTGCAGGGTCATCAATATAGAATACTTGTTTTGCTTGGTCTGCCATGATGAATGGCTCATCTTTCTCACCAATTTTTTCAAAATTCACCAATTTGAAACCCAACTCATCCACTAAAACTCCTTTGTTGTTGTCAACCTAATTACACCTAAAGATATGAACTCTTAAATTTGTATAGTCCAATTCCCATATGTCCTCAATGACGCCATAATATGACATCTCAGCTTCATGTGGTCTTTTATCTATGGCACTAGAAAAATACAACGAACAAGCTTGAACAGTAACCCCACTATATTGGACCACACTACTTTCATCTTGACGCTTTATGTAGTATGAAAATCCATTTATGTCATAACCTTCATATGACATGACATCCATTTTTCGCTTAAAGGCGAGCCATTTTATGTTCTCAACAACATTATTCGATGATTCATGCAGTTGATTAAATACTTTCTCTTAAAACCACCTAATAAATGTTCGATTATGCTCTCTTGCAAGCCACATTGAACTAGATCGCGGATGATTTCTCTTGATAAGATCATTTTGTTCTTTGATGTAGCTACTAACTTCATCGATGTTGTGTAAAATATACAAATGCGCTTGTTCCCACAACTCATGATGGATTCCTTTCACTCGTCCTCCCAGAGTTCCTTTGCCACAATAAGATCCAGTGTGATGGGAATTTTTTAGATCGCTATTGCAATTCAAAAATCATTACAAAAGTCCATCACCTCCCTATGCCCATACATCAAAAACACCCCCTTCCAGCCGAACAAAGGAGGTTTTCAGGGGCAAGCTAAGTATCAAGGATCATCCAGAGAGCAAGGACATGACAAGACTTCGAACCAAGCAGATGTGGTGGGACAGTTGTTTGATTTTGTGAAGAAGCAGGACACCGTTAACAACCAGTTGGCGCAGAGCGCGTTATCAAGTTCTGGTGTTTTGAACTCATTGCAGGTGCAAATGGCGGACATGCAGATGCACCAACGCCAGATGGATCAACAATTAGCCCAAATGGCCGAGTTAATGAAGAATCCCTCAGGGAAAATACCGTCCAACACCGAAACTGCAAAGAAGCCAGGGATGTGACTGAGAAAAGATGGAAATCGGGCTACAAGAGATGGATGGACGATGTTAGCAGATAAGGAGCGGAAAGGCTGGAGCCGTCAAGCTGGAGACTGAAAACTACAGCGCTTCTCGGGAGGCAACCCGAGCTCATTTTTCTTTCCTAGAATGGGGTGCATTTACTTTCTAGCAAAATGAACATTATGAACATTCTGGCATGTAATAAGGCCCTTATGGGCCACTGCCTTAGTTTTATCGACCGAGATGGGTAATAATATCTTCGGCCGGGATCTTAGTCTTCGGCCTATGATGTTTTACTCATCGACCGCTTTTAAACTGCTTTGTTTTCACGATGTATCGGATAGCGACCCAACCAGTGCTATGTATGCGCCCATATCGGGCAAGGGAATTTCGGGGATCGCAAGGGTCATGCCGACGGATGGACTTTCCCATTTTACAAGTTGCCCTAACGGCCGACACGCACCCCGAATTTACCTGTTTCACCCCGGTTGAGTTTGCTATTTAGAGGGGCAAGTTTTTACCGTGTTGGGCTCCTTGCCTTACTGTTTCCTCGCTCTCATATCGTGCTAAGACCTTGCACTTTCGCTCTCGTGTCGCGCAAGACTGCCCTACTATCGTGTCGTGCAGAAGTACAAATCACAGCAAGGTAATGGCCAAGATACCCTATCGCCCGGCGGACCGTGCCGCCCGACACGTTTCCATCTTTAAGCAAGTAACTTATCGGCCTTACAGGTTTTGTGCTGAACAGCCTTGTATCACCTGATATGGATGTCGTGCAATGTACCTTTTAATCACGTCTGCCCGATACGCCATGACGGGTGATATCCGTGTTGCTCATCTTTGCCCCATTTCGCCTGTTTCGCTGTCGGGCGACACACCGCCTCCTTCTCGAATAACTGTATCGGGTATCTCACCTTCGCCCCGTATCACCCGACAGTCCTGACACGTATCGCCTTGGTGTTATCGCATGGCGAGTGTCACCCACACCGCATATCGGGCACGAGTCGTCACTTCTGATAACCGCATATCGCCCGATACGGGGGTGTGGGAACCTCGCGCTTTCAGTCTAAATACAGCGTCATCATATTTAATTAATCCAGGAGTTTGTTTATTCATTTACAGAGATGCCACGAACCAAATCAACTGTTGTCCCTATTGACACACAAGGAAGAAGGGTCTACCCCGCGACTACCGCAGAAGCACCAACTACCAGGCAGAAATGCCCGAACCCAGGACCAATTGGGGCGTCGACATCCAAGAAGAGGGCTGGGGTTGGAGAAGTGGCAGCTCCAACCCCAACACCGACACCTCCAGCAGCAGCGGAACTCCCGGGGCTCCTGCCGGGGAGTTTCAAACCAAGAGACGACGAGCACGCTCGCCGATATGTTGAGCCAGTGACCAAGATCTACCGACTAAGCAGGTTCTGCCATAGAGCCTCGTTCGCAGATAGGAATCGTGAAGAGGCTGAAGAGCTTACTGGCTACGGCAGGACTGAAGAAGATCTGTTTCAGCCAGACTTCTTCATAAACTAAGCTGCCGATGGAGTTTATGTCTTCTCTCCGTCGGGTAAAGAACTCTACAGCGGAGAGAGAAGAATTTGGTGGGCCAGACAGACTCCAGGCCCAGCTCTACAATTCAGAGTACACCATCTCCGAGAAGTTCTTGAACAAGATCTTCTCCTCCAACGAGGAGGAGAAGAACCTGATGGACAACGGTGAGAGGATCACCAAGGGAGACGGGTTCGATCCCGTGCAGCTTTGGGGAAAGCTTACCAGTGAATCTTCATTCAAACCGGGGAGAAAGGTCGTGGCGGTGCACTCCTGCTTCTGGAGGATAGTGCACAAGCTGGTGGCATGCTTGCTGTTCAGCAAGAATGAGTCCAACAGCATCTACACAGAAGAGCTCCACGTCATGTGGCACATAATGGAGGGCCGAGTGATCAACCTCGGTCGGTTTTTGCTTAATAGGATGCACCCAATGAAGGAATCCACCAAGGAGTATTGCATGGGCGGCATCGTCAATATCATCGCAGTAAGACTCGGGTACCCAAGCGAGCCGCGTAGCCATTCGAGGACGCAAGGCGACGAGGTGTTTGACACCAAGTACTTGATAAGGACCAACATCGTCAAGAGGGAAGGAAGGAACTTCTTCTACAAGTTTTCGAGGACAGATATACTCCTCCCCCTCCCTCGCTGTGCCGACTACGATGCAGAGAAATTGATCTTCACCACCGCCGAGATTGAAGTTGTAGCAAATAACACAGCTCTTACCACATCGACCAGGGCCCCAGGAAGGGCTGTCCCAGAGCTACCGACGACAACCACTGGCAGAGTTTTCATCGCGCCAACTGTATCAGCCACCGCCACAACAAGAAGGGTGATATCTAAGGAAGAAACGGTGATCGTCGAGGTCACCGAGACAGAAACTCTCGTGGAAAACACAGCCACAGCCCCTGTCATCCCTGTGATGCCTGCAGTGGCAGAAGAGACACCACAGCTGGACTCCAGTAATGTGGTGTTCGGCGAGATCCTCAGAATGGAGCTCGACGGAGCTCAGTTGACACCAACACCGTCGCTGGTGTCGCCTTTTGTAGCGGGTGAGGAGATTGCCGACAGTGCGGAGGTGGAGCAACGTTCGCCCACACTGCATCCATCCCCTCCCTGTAAAAAACGCAAGGCGATAGCTGCTGAAGGAGCAACGTCGCCTCGCCTGGCGGCATCGGCAACGCAAACAATTCATATAGAGTCTACCTCGCCTGGTGGACCTTCACGCGAGCAAGGTGTCGTGAGGACAGAAGGGAGACCTACCGGAACTCTTCCATCGCTCGGAAAGTTGCTCGGGCACAAGCTCGACAACCTGTGGGAGGTAACAGACATAAACTCAGCTACCTATATTTCCCTAACCCGCAAGTTTGCATCTTTCCAAAACAGGCTGAATAGCCAAGAGAGAGAGCTGCTGACTCTAGCAAGCCTTCTCGGCGGACTAGAAGCCTTGAATGCAACAATGCAGCAAGTTCTCCAACGACTAAACAGGCTCAGGGAGAGAACGGACAGAAGTGATGACCATCCGCGCCGAAGGTAGCCGAGACGGTCGCCGTCACCCCCTAGCCATGGCTCTCCGTCTTCATCGACGTCCACTTCGATATCGGCGTCCCCCTCCGCCTCCAGCGAGCGATCCATAACGCCCGAGGAGGGGACACAGCCAAAGTCGACCGACGGAGCTCCAGCAGGATAGGAGAGCTCCTTAGGTCTAGAGGAAGAAAATCCCTCAGTCTCTCTGGATGAAGTTGAAGATGATAACAAAGATATCAGCATGGGGGGAGACTCTTCTGACAAATCAGAGGGAGAAAAGGGGGACGTGTATGCAGCTAATGAAAGACACCTCCCCCGAGGAAGACGCTCGATGGCGGACAGGTTCCATGAGCCATCTGAGATATCTTCCTTCGAGATGGCCGACTTCGACAGAAGGGTCATCGGCTTCCTGACAATCAGAGACCAGAGACTGCTAGACAAGGTCCTAAGATCGCGGGCAGATGAAGAAGACATTATTTGGAGCGATGGCTACTTCTCCGTATGACGAGGAACACTCCACAGCATGTTCCGCTCACCGGCCGTCGTCGGAAAAAGACTGTTTAGGGTCCTCAAAAATGCAATAATAGAAAATATTGATAGCAGGACAGGTCAGAAGAAAATATACACCGCCACCCCGACCTTGGCAAGAAGGATAATGAAGGGAGAACAAGACTCCACTGTGGTGACCAACATGCTGCGACACATTGACGAGCATAGCCCTAACCTCGTGTTGGCACCGTACAAGCACCACGACTTTCGGTTCCTCTGCATAGCAGACTTAAAGAACCACGACGTCCGGCTACTGAACTGCAATCACAGCGAGGTGCCGCACTCCGGAATTGCTTTCAGCCGCCCAGAGGACCAAAAGTTGAGGCTTCTACCGCTGCGTCTTCTACGAGCTATCAAGAAAGGAGCCAAACGTCACAGCGGCGTTTGGAACTTCTATTCTAATCGCAACTTCCCCGTCCAGGCTAAAGAGGGAAGCGGAAATAGTGCCTTAGTCGTCTTAAGTTCCATTGAGGTGGTCAGTACTTTTGGCAACTTGAGGGCCCTTAGGGGCACATGTTTCTATCACCGCAGGGGCACATACGCCATGCTACTGATCAAAGACGGGCGCTATTTTCGAGACACGGGGGTACCTGATAAGCTGCTGGACGATGACCAAGAGGACGAATCTTCACAATCCAGTAGCTCCGTAGAGAAAGAGGCGGAGCTAGAAACTGACACCCATGGGGCAGGCAAGCAGTTGGAGACCCTGTGGAAAGTGCACGGGATGGAAGACACTGCTTCGCCTAGAGATACAGAAGGACTGATCAAAAACTTCGACCGCTTCTCGTGCGCTACGCTCACACAGGAGCAGGTAGATGAAATCCTTCTGAAGTTTGCAGATGCTACCCCGGGAGATGTCATTTACAAGGCAGGCGATGTGGTAGTCCCAGTAGATGATCTAAGGGACGTGGTTAAAGAAGGAGGATGTGTGGCAGTATTTGTATTTATCGCTTGCAACCAAAAATTACAGCCAAAGTTCGAACACGCATACATAGCCCACCCTATGTTGTTCACCGATGTCTGCCTAGCCGATGAAACAGGAGCAAAGAAGCTTTTTCTGGAAGAGTTGGAAAGCGGGGTCCCTAGCCAAATTTTTCTGCCAATTCTTCATTATAACCATTGGACGCTCCTGACGGTGTACACTCAACAACGAGCTGGAATCTTTTACAATAGCTCGGACAGAAACAAGAACCATCCAGTGTCGTGTACATCAGAACCGTTGTCATCCGTCGAACGCTTAACTCAAAAATACTACGACGAGGTGGCAAAGATGATACAACCATTCCTGGACATGTAAGCAAGCAAATGGCACGAACTCCAGTTCTACCACCGCAGCCCGTAACAGATTCCCCTATCTAACGACTGCGGCATCTTTGTCCTGGAATGGATAGCAAACAAAGTAGTTCCTAACCAGCTCCAACACATCCTTTATCATAAGAAGAGAGGAGAGTACGTGTGGGAGCTTCTATCTGACGTAGGCCCGCTCATCAGCTAACCCTCACTGGATCAACATTACCCTACCTTATCTACTTCACAACTCTGGGACAGAGTGTGGAGCAAGTTTGGGGGGGTACCATGTACCAGTGAGGGAGGTACAAAATTGTGTCTCGAATTCTTTATTCTTTTGTTCTTTCCGGTATCATGTGTACATATATATGCTCATATAAAAAAAAAATTCCCTTACATATGTACAAAGTCTATAATAGTAAAAACCTGATGCAACTGCTTGCAAAGTTAGTTTTCTTTGTTCTTAACGAGATACAAATTTTGTTATATCTTTCTGATAATGCTGCTTCAAACGAATAGAAGATTACATTTTTCCACGCCAAAAATTTTGAAAAAATATAATAATCTCGCAAACAGCTAAGAGATGAGTATGGAGAAGGAAAAAGCTGCCCAAACAGCAGAAATCTCTTTGTTTCCCCTTTACCCAATGAAAATCCCAAAAAAGAGAGAGAAGCCTTATGAGTGTGAATAAAAGCATGAGAGTTGTGCCCAATAAAAGAAAAAGATATATATATATATATATATACCCGCTTGTTTTCCAAAAGTACCCATCTTTAGGCATGGTAGATCCGGGGCAGTGGTACGTAGGATGTGAAATCACTGCTCTAAAGCCAACTGGTTTGGACTACAGGGTCCACTTGCCCGCTAACGGACCCTTACCTGGATGGACTGATGGAAAAAAGGATGAAAAACCCAAAAAGCCTTAGCCTACCCTTTACACAACTTTCTACCCCGAAAATAAAGTTGTTTGGTGTGTAAGCTAACTTTGGAATCATACACTAAAGTCTCGTTGAAGCTGTAGAAAAAATTTCTACTGAAATAATAAGGCAGGAAACGCAAGGTCTTTTGTTCGTAATGAGACATCATTATCTCTAAAGGCATTACTATACTTGCTTTACCTCTTGGCCTGGAAGCTGTACCAAACAAGAAGAAAGATCACAAAATAAAGTTTAAATATTGATTGAGGACAATCAAAACGCTAAGTTTGGGGGAGTTGATAACACCAAATTTTGTCATATTTTAGACTATTTTTCTTTTATCAAAACTGCCATTTTTTGCTATTTTCCTCTCTTTTGTATGCACTTTCGCAATAATTGGCCAAGCAATGCTCTTAATCCTATATTTCCATCTTTTGTAGAGTTTTTCCTCATATTGGTGTAATAAGGCCGTCCCGGCCCACAGAATAAGTCCAAGTCTGTTTCGGCCTTCCTGACGCCCGATACAACCTCCGCCCGATAGGGTGGAACAACATAATGACGCACGACAAAAGGATGTCGTGCAAAAAGGAGAAGATGGACGACACGCCTTCTACCTGGCAGGGAGCCCAGCTCGCCCCGACAACCCAGCTTGTCGGGTGACACCGCCACCCACCGGCAGGCGCGTCGTCCATCTCGTGACCGATAGCCAACACTCCTGAGCCGAGCGGTACCAGTATCGTCCGTCCACCGACCGCAAATAAGGAGGACATGTGGCGCTTCGAGCACCATAACTTCCTCCAACTGCTGCCGATAAATAGCAGCTACAGGAAGCCGAAAAGGCAGTTTGGATACCCCAGAATTCGGACAGTTGGGAGCTTTGAGTGATCTTTGGAGGAAACTACGAGAGCAGGAGTATCGCGCCCCAGTGCTCGTGTCGGGCGACACTAGGTGAGCTCTTCCTCATCCCAAGAGGGAGGGGATAGTTCACTTAGAACCGTCCCGGGCGACACTGCGGGCCGATATCGGCCAACGATGATGAGCGACACAAGTGCCCGACAGTAGGATGCGTCGCTCCATGCCCGACACGATATCGAACCCGATATGCTTTGCCCGTCATGCGTGCCGCCCGAGAGGGTGTCGCCCGACTTCAGCATATCGGCCAGGTCCTTGAACGATACAGTCAGCCGTCGCGGTGTGCCACTCGAGAGAGTGTGTCACCCGACACCGCTGTATCGGGCTAGGCCCCTGTCCGGTATCGGGTGGGAGAGCCATTGTAGTTTGTCGCCCTTCTACATCAAGAAGGCGACATCTATCTTTAATTCCGTTATTTAATTCCTTTCTTACACAATGTATTAAGACCCTTAATGTGTATGGAAATAGAAAAGCTTAATTACTTGCTGCTCTATACTTGGTGCGATATATTGGATGACTGCTATGTTTGATATCTGAACTCTAGCTTGCATGTTTGGATCGCGTTTCTCTTAGCTACCGAATCGTGTTTTCCCATCGCAACAGCTTCGAGAGTCGTGTTGTGGCTCTAGTGTTTGGTCCGATTCTGGAGTACGAGAGTGCCTGGAATGGAGTTGTTTCTGTAACATTCCACTCTAACTTAAATCCAAAAACCTCGAGAGGGGTGTTGACGCTTGGTTAGAAGTACCCGCTCTGAGAGGAGGGGTGCAGGGTGTTACTGATGTCGCTTGTCTTGCTGTAGTCTTATCCTTCGCATCTTTCCCTAGCTCTAGTATTATCTTTCTGTTTCTGTTGCATGAAAACCCCTAAAAACTGCTAAATGACTAAAACCTTAAATCTCTCTTGTAGCTCCAGTTGGAGATAGTTTTCTTTGTTTTATTTGTGACATCTTGTTGTTTCCCTTTTGGGGAATTTATTATCTCTTCTTACCTACCGGAGTGTAGTGTGTCGATTCTGGGTTCTCAACACTACCCCCCTTGTCCCTGTGTTCGACCCCGTATATCTACTTCGACCCTGTAAACAAAGTTGTGGGGGCCTAGAAGGATTCGGGTTTATAAATGTAAAAGCTCGACTACCTCAAATCCGCCTCCACTTTTGGACGTGTGATTTAGGCCGGTCAATATGTGTATAAGACCAAACCAACCATGATCAACATGTTTATACTCATAACAATAAATTCAACATAAACACCCAAGAAAGAGATTTTTAGTTCAGCAGGGGTGATCACAATTAAATGAATCAATCAAATAAACAACACTAAATAGAACTTGGATGACCGAGCCAAGCAATTAGTGGATGAGCAATTCAAACTCTCAACTATTAAGGATACAAATGATGAAATTTTAGTTAAAATTGACAATTTTACATGTACTCTTCTTCTTTCCCAGAAATGATATGACAATGGATTATGGGTTCCGACACTCGGCTGCTAATGTAGGCTTATGCAAACATAGAGTGTCAGTTGGGGTATTTTACCCTCTTTTAAGACATACCACCTAACCAACATGGCCAGATCAGACTTACACTAGGCTAGCATGATATGTAGGTAGTTTAGCCATCTTTTATGGGGTATGAAGATGAGATAAGCCAAAAGAAATTTTAAAATTTTTCCAAAACATAGGAGAGTCAACTAAATTGCAACATTAGCTACATTTCATTCATTTGTTTTGAAACATTTTCATTTAAAGAGTGGTTGAAAATGCATTAAGAGTTTGGCAAGGTCATCCCGTATTCTAAATGATGTTGTAAAGTTGATTTACTCACATAAATTCAAACCATTACATGCTTTAAGAAATCAAGGATGTGAAAGATGAATGTTTAGGATAGAAGCATAAACCAGAGTTAAGCACATGTTGATGGTCAAAATGTTTCATTTGATTAATGCATGCCTTTTACAATTTATATAAGTGATATTTCTAACCAAAAGAGGACAATCAGTTAAATGTAGGAGTTGAATCCACATACAAAAGATGGGTCTCGAATCAAACTAGATTTTCCACAAGAAGAGCAGAACTGGAGACAACAACTAAAAAATAATAATAAAAAGGAAATAAAATTACACTAGACTACCGACTGGTTGCTTTCCCCCTAAGCTTGAAATTTACAGTGTCCTCACCATAGAAATCGAACTAAAAAGGTTGCAACTGGGTACCTCATCATGGTGGAAAATCAAAGTCCATGGAGGGTCGGTGCTCTGATTTGCTACTGGAAATTGTTGTGCCAAAGGTCGACGCTTCCTTGCAAATATATCCTTAATTTGGGGAAAGGGAAGACACCTATGAGCAAGCAAAGTGTCATCAGGAGTATGCGAAAGAAGGACATGTGGCTTGCGTGAAGAATGAACATGTAGAGCATGTGTTGTAGCTTTCTCCCCTTTAGTTGCAACTTCATAATCATCATGGATATCAACATCATCATACTTTGAAGGATATAATTGTATAAAAACTCCATTCTTCAATGTCACTGGCCTAAAATGTGTAGGATTAATCTCCGGTGGACTAGGCAAGAAAGATGGAAATGCTCTTTGGTAAAAATAGCTTGTTGGGCAATTTTTTTCTCCAATATGTGTGCATGAGTGGCTATAGACTCCACCTTAGAAGAGAGTTGGTCAATAGAATCCATCATAGATTGTCTGTATTGATGGAAATCCTTATTTTTCTACATTTGAGTTAAAATAGATGTTGCAATCATAGACTCTAAGTTGGAAGATACTTGTGGTTGTTGTGGCTGAATGAAATTTAGGTTGACATTGTTGTAGAAGTCCAGTGGAGTGTAGCCCATTGGAGAATAGATAGAAGAAGCATAAAATTGTAGAAGATGAGTGTCCAAGCAATCAAAATGCATCACAAATATTGTTGGTTGTTTGAATTAGTTGTGTGTTTGGAGTTTCAAACCTTTGTGAAAAAGTGTCTAACCTTACTGCAATAAGTCTATAGCACCAACTGTGTGATCTTCCACTTGCATTCCGGAAGTAGTATGTGAAAAAGATGGGTGGTAGCTTGTAGCCAGACTTCATTGGCAATGATTTGCTGCCATATCTTCAATAATAGCATAGGCTTCTCTATAAGATTTATTAATTAGAGCTCCATTTGCAGCTGCATCAATAGGCATCCTTGTATTGTAGCACAAACCATTATAGAAAGATTGCAATAGAAGCCAATTGCTTAGACCATGATGTGGACAAAGATGTTAAAGATCTTTGAACCTCTCCCTTGAATCATACAAGGTCTCTCCATCCATTTGAGAATAATTGATGAGTTGACTTCTCAACTGTAAAGTTTTGCTAGATGAAAAATATCTTGCTAAAAAGACATTTAGAAGCTCCTCCCAAGTGTCGATTGACTTATTTGGCAAATTATAGAGCCATGCCTTGGATCTATCTCTAAGAGATAATGGAAAAAGGATTAGGTGTATCCCATTAGTAGGAACGCCATATAGCTTTATGGTGCTTAGCAACTGTCGAAATTCTGAAATGTGGAGGTTTGGATCCTCCATTGGTGTCCCTCCAAATGCATTCAGCCGTAGCAATTGTATGATGGCTGGGCTAGTAGAAAACTCCTCTACCTCAAATTTTGAAATATTAATAGGCCCACTCATGTGCATTGAAGCTGTACCAAAGTAGTCCTTAAGAGGAAGGTCATCCTCCTTGACTAGTTATTCATGTGGATCCGAAGGATTAGGTGGATGTGGTGTAGATAGTGGTAGTGTATGTGGTATGAATGATGGTGGTGTGGATGAAGGATGTGTGGATGAGGGTGGTGCATATGAAGGTGATGTGGATGAAGGTGGCATTGGTGAATGTCATTTGGATGATGGTGACATGGATGACCGTTGTGTGGGTTGTGATTCCTCCATACATGTTTGGGTTTCACTCCTTCTTGCTCCATGAGTGTTGTAAATGATGTGTTCATTTTCTAAATGTAGAGATATGCACAGTTCAAGGATTTTTTATGAGCACCCCATACGCTCCTACAAATAAATAAGGTGAGTGAGATACAAAAACAAACATGGAAGATACAACAAATTATGATGATCATGATGAATTATGATATATGGATATGACAGTTGTGATCTAGTCTCATTTACTTATCAACAACTCTTACTCTAACAAAATTATTGATGCTCCTCAGCAACAACGCCAAAAACTTGTTGATTTGTTACACTAATGAGTTTCAATCATAAGAATGATATTTTACTCAACTAGCTATTTCCCGCAAGTATACGAGAGTAGTTGTAGTCAAGGTCAAACACAAGGAGTGTTGGTTAGCTAGGCACAGGAGTTATGATTTTCAATAATCTAGGTCATTGTACACAAAGATGATTGGATTAGAACAACTAAATTACATATTTAAAACAAAACAGTAAATTATCACTTAAGAAAGGTTAAGATTCATATTTAGGAGGATCCTAGACTTAGGATTTCACTATCACATCATAGCTTTTATTAAAATACGAATTTAAACATGTTAATTAACTTGCAAAGGAGGTTTTTAGTCATCACTCACCTCCTAGTGAAGTGATGATGATTCTAACTCCATACATCACTCTCCTATATGTATTTCATTTCGAATCACAAACCTTGCTCCTCAACTTAATCCCAACCACTCTCGCAGACAAGGACAAGTTTCCAAAAGAGTAACTCCATACTCTCAAACACATCATCTCATATTATGAAAGAAGGTATAAAGCATGCAAGTATGATGATCAATCACACAAACAAGCATTTTAGATCCGAAACAACTCTTGGAACATGCAAGCAACTGACATTTAGTACGAAATTCATATGTTCATACAAGCTATGACATGGGAGTTACTTTCCCATATGCAAGATTCGGATTTTACTCATCCATGGCTAGAGAAAGAAGGTAAAAGATACAGAAAACATCAAAGGACATAGTAAAAGAGTAGAAAGAACTAGTATGTTTGTGAGAAGTAGTAGAACAAAGAAGAACTCTGGATAGAAGTCAAGCCCCGTCCTTTCTTGCTGCACTTTCTCCAAATTTCTTCACTCCCAAGTAGATATAAGAGGAACAAGAAGATCTTTGCAGCAAATAGTGAAGAAGAAGGAAGAAGAGGGTTCTCTCTCGAGTAACCACCTCCTATCTCCCTTAGTCTCCTCCAACTTCTAGTGGACTCCCTCCAGTCGAATTGACCTCCAAAAGGTCTGTCCTAAGCCATCATAACTGTCCCAAGATGGCTTGGGATCATATATATATATAAGTGTGAGATAGTTACATTTGTGTTTGAGTGAAATCTACAGGTCACACGATGTGTCTTATGCAATAACTGAAGTTTGGATTGAGTTATGGGAGGTTACGCGATGTGTCTTTCCTAAGACATGATGTATCTTTAATAAGATAGGGTGTGTCTTTAATAAAACACAGCGTATTGCTGAAAATCTAGAGTTCTACATTCAATTTATGGGATGAGACATGGGGTATCTTTAATAAGACACGTCGTGTCTTTTTAAGACATGGGGTGTCTTAATTAAGACACAGGGTGTCTTTCTCAGTTCCAACAACATTGATTTTCTGAATGTCTAGATGATTGGGGAATGTCTTTATGGATATTATAATGGTATTTTCTCCTCATTTTGATGACAAATTGTTGTACCTACAAACCAAACCATAGAGAAAGTAAAAACAACAATAAAGATGGAAAGTCTAGCATGCTTAAGAGTGATTATCGAATTAAAATTATTGGGAAATGTAGCCAAAAGTGGTCTAAAATATGATATCAAATGCACACATCAGAGCCTGATAAGATATTCATGTAGAAAAAGCTCTATTACAAATCTCCTACTCACTCTAATGGATGTATCAAGTGATTAAGATTAAGGGTGGAAGTAGGCTCTTGGAGGCACACAACTATAATATAGGGACTCTCATAGTGGTTGGATAACCATGGGATGCAGCCAGAGGGATCCTATTTATAGTTGGGGATGCCTACTAGCTATTCGAAACACCTAAGAACAAATTCTAGTCATTTGGGGTGTTGCAACGGATCTATTTTTTAGTTTTGCAATAATCCAATGGCTAGAAACACTTTTTCTACACATTTTGTATAGTGCGTTTGATCGAGTTTACTTTTGGGAAACTAGGTCGATGGCACTATGCAAAAAGTCAATTTTGATTGTCAGTCGAGTTTATCGTAGATAAAACTTGATTGGAGGCTTAAAATTGATTTTCTTATGTAGGGGTGTCAGTTGAGTTTGTCCTAGGGAAACTCAGCCAACCATGGAAGTTTTGAAGATCCATCAAGGGTGTCAGTCGAGTTTATCCTAGATGAAACTCGACGGACAATACTCCATGTAATGAATTTTTTTGCTTCACAAATGCTTAAATATTTGATTAAAGTGCTCCTAATTTTCTCGTAGTTTAATTACAAGTTATACAATCATTATAAGTGATTTACAACAAGATCTTAATGGATTTAAGGTCTTTTCCACAAAAGTGCACTTGCATTGATTTTGACTTGTCTTTCTTCAAGTTAGGATGCGCAAGTTAGGGCATTTGGAGTGCGTTTATACCTAATCTCAAATCACTCAACTAGAAGAATTAGACACAAATAAGTGGAATGGTTAGTCATCATCAAAATAAGTATTTAGTTTATATAGACCTAGACTGAACATTCTCGCCCTTTTTGAAGATGACAAACCATTCAATAAATGTATTGAAAGCATTTAATTAAAATCATACCTTTGGATAATACTAGGGGTTTCAATGGAATTAAGTTCATATGCTCCCCCTCAGTTGATGATAATAGAGTTCACATACTCCACGTCAATTGAGTATATCTCTTCTGCATAGTTATATTTCATAACATTTATAGAAAGCATGTCTTCGGATCATATGTGTTCTACATATATGTGTTCTCCCCTTTACATAAGACATGTCTTCTCCCCATTTTTCATTTTAAAAAGTTAGGGGGTTGCAAAGATAAAACACAACTTGTTAGAAAAGGGAGTGTAGAAGAGCAAAAACTAAGGGTTTGTCTAAGCAATGTATATAAAGAAAATCAAGACATGCATTATAACAACCCTAGATGCAATTCTAAATATTAAGGCAATACTATGCAAGCAAGTAACTCAAGATAGAAGATATGTAATACAAGGAATAGGCTTATGTATTTATGAAACAACATACAAGTATAGAATATAGTTGAATACCAAAAGATGAATAAGGATAGAACTACATGTATATGAACAACTAGTAGATTATATAACAAGTTAGAATTACTAGTACGATCTAGGTTATAGAAAAAGATGCACAAGTTAAAGAACAAGATATGAGTATATGTAGAGAAACATCCAAACAAAGAGACATGAAGTTTCAAAAGCAAGAAATGCTATTACTCACTAGCAAATATGCATCATTACCAAGAGATGATTACCATGAAGAGACTCAAGGTTGCATCAAAAGATATACAACTAGATAGATGTAGCAAGTTATAGAACAATGGAAGTAATTTAAATCACAACCGAGAGATTCAACCAGATCATCATCAAAACATGCAGGACAGCTCAAGAAAAGTAATTATAATTAAAAAGATAGAGGTGTATGCAAGATAGAAAATCTAAATCATGACAATATTCATAACATAAAAGTACCAAAGATAGTGCCATAGAATAAGGGTAGTGGTTGAGAAAGTCTAGTTGAGAGGGAAATTCTCATCCAAAAAGCCAATTGTATATTCTATACACAGTGTTGTCGATTGAGTTTCTAGGTTGAACTTCTCAGCTGATACAACTGTTGGCAACACCAATTGGTACTTGTTGGTCAAGTTTCTTTTAGGACACCCTCGAGAGACAACAACTACTATCAAAAATCATATATATTTTAGAAAAACATATCTAAAGGAATGATAAAAAATTGAACCATAGCCAAACATGTATAACCAAGCTATTAATGCACTATCAAAGCAACAAGGGTAGTTTCTTGGAAAGAAAGTGATGGGAATCACAATATACTAAAATTGACTCAAAAAAATAATGTAAAGTGCATACAAACTTGGCAAGAACAATCTATGATTACATATGATCAAGAATACAATTACCTCTATTCTTATCATTTCTTTTCCACTTGTTTCCATACCATACACATCTTACCTTTCTTATTTTATGTGGATTGAGAAATCATTTTGCAAACAAATAGCTCATGTCAATCCATTGTAGGAGACCTACCATAAGAAAGATGAAATGGTCCCCAATCATATTTTTTGGTCCAGAGGGGTTATCTTAACAACCCAAGTCCTATTGCTCTGGGGTGCTTTCCTAAAACGGCAATATGTAGCATAATGACCTACATTTTTCCAATAATTATATGAGTCCATAGCCTTAGAACAATAATATTCTTCATTGAAAATTGAAGGTCCTTCGTATTTATTGTTCCTTTGGCTACTGTCAAGTCCAAAACCATCTCTACCCATTTTTTTAGTACTATGATCTAGGATTTGATTATGATTCTTTTCAGCATCTAAGAATCTTTACATAGAGGATCTCAAATTTTGATTATCATGCATAAGAGAAGTAATAGTAGAAGACAATTGATTGATATCATCTTTAGCATGCAAAAGATCAGTTTCTAAGTAAAGTACTTTGGTCATATAAGAATCTTTATCAATATAAAGAGAATCAACATTATTCTCTCTACTAGTAAAACTACAATAAGATTCAAGGACATTGATTTTAGCAAGAAAGGAAGCATTTTATTATTCAATAAAATCAATCTTAGAAAGAAAGACACTATATTCAGGTTTCATACCTTGCAAAACAAATTCTTTGACCTCATTTTTAGTTTTAAGAACATCAATATCAAGCATGAGAGAATGCACAATTTTACTATGTTCATCATTAGAACTAGGCATAAGAGGTTGAGGTTCTAGAAATCTAATCTTATCAAGAAAGTTAGCATTTTTGAGTTTATGAGCATCAAATTGTCCAAGAAAACCATTTTTTCATCTAGCAAGCAAATCTTAGCATGTTCAAGATCATCTTTTTCTACATGCAAATTATCAATAATTCTAGCTAGATTTTTCTTTTTCTTTTTAATATACTTAAGAGAGGCATGAGTAGCATGAATAATTGAATTAAAGATTTTTTATCTAAAGAGTTTAGATTTACCTCATTTGGGTATTTACTTGTTGAGGCCATGAGAGAAAAATGACATTCTCCATATTCACTAGAGCTAGAGATAGATCCTTCACTTGATTCTTTACTTGAGCTTGAGTTAGAGGAGTCATTAGAGATTTTGTGCCATTTCTCCTTCTTCTTGTGCTTCTCTACATTTATCTTGTGATGATGGGTCTTTTTTCCTTGTGGACAATCTTCCTTGAAATGACCCTTTTTTCCACATTTGAAGCACTGGGCAGAGGATGAAGAAGGCTTGCCTTTGTAAGATATACCATTGGAGTACATGGCTTCGACTTCAAGTTGAGAGGATGGAGAAGATTGACCGACAATAGCCTCAATTTGGGCTTTGATATCAGCCTTCTTCATTATCTTGAGCTCTTTCTCTTCTTCACTTTCTTCTTCATCTTTCTTATCAACTTTGACTTCATGTGTTTGTATATTTCCTATTAGCTCTTCAATAAGAATATCACCGCGACTCTTTGTTTCTTCAATGGAGGTGACCTTGGATTGCCACCTCTTGGGTAGATTTCTAAGTATCTCTGAATGTATCTCTCCTTGGTCCATAGGATGACCTAGAAAGGCAAGATGATACACTAAATAATTGTCATTTTTTACAAACTATTTTACTATGTTTTTTTGCACTTATTTCTCATTTTGATATTATTTGTGCATGATTTATCATTTTTTTCATGTGACACTTAATTGCATCAAATATTTATTATTTTTACTATTCCATATTTATTTATCACTGTTTATGGAACTTATGTTCTTTATTGTTAAATTTCTTACAAATTGACAATAATTATATCATCTTAGTGCTACCAACATGTCTCTCAGTGGTATTGATATTGGAAGAGAAGAAACATGGACGAGTCGAACAAACTCAGTGGTATTGAAAAAAGAATCAGTACTACCAACATTTCAACGGGAGCACTCTAAAAGTGTTTTGGTGTTACCGATGCCCAAGTTAGTGAAATCGACTTGAACTAAAAATTTAATAGGGGATGTTAGGAAAGATCTCAGTTCTATCGATGTCTATGTCGGTGGTATGGACAACTATTCATAAAGGATCGTGAACCTGAGAAGGCCTCGGTACCGCCAACACCCTATCAGTGGTACCAACTCGTCACGATTAGACCAGATTAAAGATCATAATTAATCCAATGGTCATGACTTAATGAGACCCTAAGTCAATTCTATGACTAGGGAGGAGTGCGTCCAGACCTAGGGATGACATTCAATTCTATTGCACTATAGAGGGGAGTCATGAGAAGAGAAAGGAGAGGAGAAAGCTATTTTCTGGTCGGTACAAGCAAGGCCGACAGAAAGATCCACAGCTGAAAGATGGCAAATCACTGTGTTCATTAGAAGGAATCATCTGGATCATCTTTTCCAGGGGTTTTCATTACTTCTTTGGTGTTTTACTTGTCTCTTACTTCTCCATCTATGTGTAGAGTAACTAAAATCATGCAGGGTTGATCCCCTTGTTCCGTAGGAATTGAGAGTAGCCTAGTTATATACTGTAATTGACAATAATGAGTTAAATTTTATGTTTCCTTAAATTTTAGACATATCTCTACGATAGCTTCATGAATTATTTGTACCTAATCAACATAGGTAATTTGTTAGAGCATTAATTTCTTCAAGAGAGGAATTAAGAGTTGGATAGGTTGTAGATTTAAATATCCTAAACCACACTTTGAGAGAAGTCTCACGGATGTGAAGAGGATAGCCTAGAGGTATGTTTAAAGCACCTAACTAATAACTAAATTACTATATGGGTGGGATTTTTATTAGTTTAGGTAGTGAATTATGCTATGAAAATAGGTAATTCTAGCTACAAGTCTCTTTATCTAGGGTTAGGTGAACTGAATATTGATAATTAATGTTAAAAGAAGAATAAACCATGGTGAAGCTATATTCCTAAGGAATACATCCCATCTATGACTTAGTTTTAATTCTTACAGTTATTTAATTAATCAACTCGTCACCTTTCTCATAGGTCTATCTAATTGATTCATAGTTATTAGTAGTGTTTGGGTTTACATTTCCCCATATTTGATATATGGGCCTCTTTTGACATATATTACTTTGATACATGCACTTGCATTTAAGACGTGTAGTAAATGTGCATCAAGTTTTTGGCATCATTCTGGGGAAACTAAAACCCAACACTACAAGTATTGTGACTGGCCACTCTAGGCCACAATTTTAATTTATGTAAACTAAAAATTCAACTCTTCATTCAATTCTTAGTATCCAATTCTCAGGTTGATCCTACTATTTATAGGTATTAGTGTATGGTTCAGACAAGGACCACCAACTATGGAGAGTCAATTCCCCAGAATCTAGTCAAAACAAATTCTTGTGCGGGGCAAGAGAGTACGGTGAATCTACAGGAGGAGTAATCCCAACTCCACCACCATAGGCGACTCAATCAGAACAAACAGAAATGGGTGATGGTAATGTGGAAGCTAAAGAACAGAATGTCTAGGAGAAGATAAAGGCCTCTTCTGTTACATCTTAGTTTGGTCCAATTAAAAGGCAGGCCATCAATGTGGGTAGTTACAAGATAGACCCAAGTTTGGTAGTCCTAGTTAAATCACAAGAATTCCAAGGTCACAATATGGAGGACTCAATGATGCACATCAATAACTTTATAGAAAGTTGTGACATGGTGAAGATTGACATGATTCCAACTACAGTGATTTATTTGAAGTTTTTTCCCTCATCATCGTCATATAATGCAAAATTGTGGTTTCTTAACCTTCTGCCAAAGTCAATAGAAACCTGGGATCATTTGATTGATGTCTTCTTTGGGAAATATATTCTTCCCCAAAAGATAAATGAGTTCATTCGGAAGATCTACAATTTCAAGAAGCATACAAAGGAGTTGTATTCAGAAATGTGGGAGTGATTGTAGAACATGTTGAGGAAGGTCCCTCATCATGGGATTGATCTTTACGGCCAAGCAAATACCTTCTACTATGGGATGCAAAAAGAAGAAAGAACCTCACTAGATAGTGTAGGGTAAGGATTTTTCCTCAAGAATAAAGTGACCAAGTGACATGAAATACTAAATATCATGGATAAAAATCAGTCATGGGGTGAGGAAAGGGAATTCCTAGCATCAGTTAAAAGTATCATGGAGTCTAAATTCATCACCGTATTAATTGAGAAGTTAGACAAAATTGTTAGGAAGTTAGATCAAAAAATTGGAATTTTCATCTGAAGGCGAAGAAGATGAATGCATGTATATGCAACAACAAAACTATACAGGTAGAAATGACTATTTGTGGAGGAAGGATCCTAAATTTTCTTGGAAGGATCCCAAAAACTTTTAGCATGACTCGTCTCAAACACAACATGCCAAGCCACAGTAGGGTGGTGCACAACAACATTATAAGAAACACAAGGGGCCCAGTAAGATAGACCCCAAAGAAGACATGCTAGGAAATCTGGTTAGTAAAAATGAGGCAATCATTGGCCAACCACAAAGAGACTTGCAGAATCAAGGAGCACATATCTACATCATAGCGAACCAGATCTCTTAGATAGCAGAAGAAGTGGCATCCTTGAAGAAACCAGGCCAGTAGGGATTCTGAAGAAATATTGATATACCATCCAACAACCAACAGGTGAAGGTAGTGTTACTACATAGTGGAAAGAAATAGTTTGATGAACAAAATATCATTCCAGAATCAAACAATAGAGTAGGTGACATGGGATTAGTGTTGACTACTAATCCACGTGATCAAGACACCACATCTCAGGAGAAGGAAGTAGCTAAAGAAGAGACAATGAGACAAAGGAGGCCAGGAAAGAGGCATATATCCCACCTCCCCAAAGGAAGTTGGTGACTCTAGTTCCATTTCCAAACATCTTGAAATTGAAAGCATCAAACTTGTGAAATTGAAAGCAAATAAGTTTGACCATCAATTTCAAAAGTTTCTAGACACATTCAAAATATTTCATGTCAACATCCCTGTTATTGATGCAATAAAGAAGATTTTGTCCTATAGCATGTTCCTAAAGGACATAATCAATAAAAAGAGGAGGATTTATGATTCAGATGTAGTGTTGGTGAGAGAGGCAGTTAGTTCCCTCATTTAGAGGATATTTCCATTAAAGAGACAAGATCCAGTTTGTTTCAATATACCATGTTACATTGGTAGGAGACACCAAGATGGTGCCAAAGCCGGCATGTATGGCTCACTTTAAAGAAGACCAAAAGAAGATCTACTTCTCCTTGATGAAGAGGGAGCTGATCCCAACATGGTATGGAGACCATGTCTTCCTCGCAACAACAGGCTTCATTGAGAGCTTTTTCCAAGTATGTGTTGGCCAAGGCATGGTGGGTGATCACCCTTTCTTTGGTGATTGTCCCACCTACTAGAAGATCATCTATGAGTTCTTGGCATCCCTGGAGGTATATTACTTCAAAAAGCATGGGGAAGGATGGGAGGAAGGATGGGTGTCGTTTCGTCTTTTCAACACCACTCATCACTTGATTCTAACAGAATTTAGCACCATCTATGGGTGGCCAGTCGGGGAGGGGCACTACACCACCATTGAGTTTGAATACTCATGTGCATGGAGGCTCTTAATGGACTTGCCACATGGTTTCACGATCAATTGGCACAAGAACTATGTCATTGACATCGAGCATCTATTTGTTCGGAGTCTACATCGCTACCTCACTAACATGATCTTCTCCAGGTCCATGTAGGGGTAGGGGTAGGGGTAGGGGAAGGTGAAATAGGTGGACCTCTACACCCTTGGCACAGTGTTGGCCCTAGTGGAATAGAAGGTCGATCTCAATTCCTTCTTCCTACAACATATCTTGGTAGTCAAGTGGCAAGTGCCAAGCAAGCCCCCAATCCATTTTAGAGGGCTCATTACTCAGATTGCTATGCATCTCAACCTCGATATCTCCACCTCCAACCCTTTGAGAACCTCCTCAAAGTTGGATCTCAAGATTTTCAAGAGGGAACACCTTATCAGTGAACACCATGGGAAGGTGTATGGTTTCTATACAGTCATGACTACTGGAGGGAAAGGGAACTCCCTGACCCCATCTTTAGCCTACAAGGGATGAGACACATGAGGTGTCTAGAAGTGGATGCAATAGAGGAAGTGGAAGAAGAAGACAATGCAGAGTAGGAATAGGATAAAGAAGACAATGCAGAGTAGGAGTAGGATAAAGAAGAAGAAGAAGAAGAAGAAGAAGAAGAGGAAGATACAACCATGTAATTCACACAGTGGCAGGTCATATACAAGTCTTCCATAAGACATGATGCTTCCAACTCCGCTACTCCACCACCTCCCCAGCATGAAGACCCATACTCCATGGAAGATATGTATGGGATGTTGTAGGAAATCCAACATGGGCAGCAATAATAAACAATAAGATTGGTGGGCATCCAAGACGTTCAAGGTCGACTGTACCAGAACTAGTAGGCCATTTTTTAGAATGAGCGCCTTCTTCTGACCAACCAAGAGAACATGCATACTTGTCTTCAACGGATGGAGAAATACTAGAAACAATTTTTCGACAACTATTGGAGCCAAGGATATTTTGACAACTATCCACAGCCTCCAGAGATGCCACAACATCCCATGAAATTCTAGGGCACCTTCTACTCGCACAATTCAAACATGCCATCACCACCACTATTCTGATCTGGTCTTACTGCTCCAACTCTTTAATTGGATTCTGACTATGAGGACATAATGAAGTTAAAGTTTGGGGGGTGCTGGAACAACTCTATCTTGTATCTGCTTTTTATATTTATTACTCTAAGTTTTTAATACCCACATCTACCTAGTGTAATTGTGGACTAGTACAATCATGATTTCTGTCTTTGTCATCATTGAATGTGTTCTTCTATTTCTTTGTAATGAAATTTAAAAATTGAAAAAAAAATGTCTTAGTTGCAAATTCTTAAGGCAGCATTACCCGACGAAGTGTCTGGTTTAGTCAGCTTGAGGACATTTGATATGAATGGAAAACTTAATTTAACTAGGAATTGTGGATGATGATGTAGTTTGAGCCTGAACTGACCAAACAACTAATGGGACGTTAAATGGAAGCTATAGAAAGAAATATGAAGGATGCCTTGTAGACATGTCAATAGTAGAGGGCATATCATAGTAAGGAAGGCATTGTCTCTAAAGCTTGTGATTCTATCTGCTTTTCATTCATTTGGTCCACCACTTTAAGATGATCGAGTAACCAGAATTGTTTCCTCTTGATTGTTTTGAATTGTCTGATAGGTAACATGATAGTTAGTCTCCTTTTAGTGCATTTGTTACAAACTGAAAAAGAAAAAAATAGCTTTTGGGCATATCATTTAGTTGCAAAACAAACCCATGTAGATTGCATATCTTTTGCATCATTAGTTCTTACATGTACCCATGTTGTTTTCTTTTGAAATTAAAGTGCAGGGATACACATCCATACCCTCAAAATAATATGAGAAAAAATGTGATTTGTTATAGTGAAGCCTGAGCATAATCTTCAATCATGCTAAAATAGTGGGCCAACAAAAAAAATTTAGTGTGAAATAAATAGGGAGAAAAGGATTTCCTGAGCTCACTTTTGAACTTTTCTTTAAAAGAGTGAAAACATCTACATGATGAATTCTTTTGTTTCACTTTCATAAATTTGATGAGGTTTTCAGTTCATCCATCATTCCACCCATAATTGTAGGCATTATGGTTCATGCATTTACCCAATTTCCTCAAGTTTAAGTTTGTCTTTTTTTTACATAAATGATTCAAAGTTACTTATGATTTTTTATAAGACACCTACTTCATTCCATCCATTTCTCTTATAGGTAGTCTATATATTGTTGATTTCCCCATTCATTCTTAAAAGGAGAACTGCTTCCAATTAGTTGGTAGTTAGGAAAAGAGCAATGTAGATAGGTAATCACATGACCACCAAGCAAATCTCTGATTGACTATGATATTAACTGTTCTATTGATAGTGTTTCACTGACTTAAGGGTATACATATTTAATGAATATTTGTGGTTTCTTAAGAGTAGTTATTTGTTCAGTGATCATTAAGGGCCGGTTTGGGACTGTCAGGTGGGGGTAGTTGAGAAATGAAGTTCATATTCTTTGTCCTTTTGCTAACTTGTGTAAAACAGATTTGAGGGTGTGTTTCTCGAGGATGAGTAACATTTAAGCTTAGGGGATTTTTATGGATTGGATAATTGTCATTTTTCACAGGCTATTTTACTATGTGTTTTGTGCACTTATTACTCATTTCAATATTATTTGTGCATGATTTATCATTATTGGCATGTAACACTTACTTACATTAAATGTTCATCATTTTTACTGTTTCATATTGATTTATCATGATTTTTGGAACTTATGTTCTTTCTTGATAAATTTTAGGCAAATTGACAAGAATTAGATCATCTAAGTGCTACCACCATGTCTTTCAGTGGTACATACATTGGAAGAAAAGGAAAAAGGATGAATCAAAGAAACGTAGTGGCACTGATAAAAGAATTGATATTATCGACATTTCAACATGACTGCTCTAAAAGTGTCTCAATGTCACTGACACCCAAGTCAGTGGTATCGACTTGAATCGGAAATTTAATAGGAGATGTTAGGAAAAGTCTAGGTGCTATTGATATCTATGTCAGTGGTACTAAGAGTTCACAAAGGATCGTGAAGTTGAGAATGCCTCGGTACCACCAACACCCTATCGATGGTACTAACTTGTCATGATCAGGCCAGGTTAACCATCACAATTAATCCAATGGTCATGACTTAATGACGCCCTAAGGTAATTCTATGACTAGGGAGGAGTGCGGCCAGACCTAGGGATGGTGTTCTATTTCATTGCCTGATAGAGGGGATCTATGAGAAGAGAAAGGAGAGGAGAAAGCTATGTTTTGGGTGGTTTAAGCACTTCCGGTGGACAAATCTACAACTGAAAGATGGCAAATCAATGTGCTCATCAGAAGAAATCATCAGGATCTTCTTCTGCAGGGGTTTTCATTTCTTCTTTGATTTTTTCCTCATCCCTTTCTTCTCCATCTATTTGTAGAGCAATTGAAATCATGTGGGGCTAATCCCCTTGTTCCTTAGGAATCGAAGTAGCCTAGTTATGTAATGTAATTGACAATCATGAGTTAATGTTCATGTTTTGTTAATTTTTGGACATATTTCTATGATTGTTTCATGAATTATCTATTCTTGATCACCATAGGTGATTTATTAGACCATTAATTGCTTAAAGAGAGAATTAAGGGTTGGATAGGTCGTAGAGTAACATAGCCTAGACCACATTTAAAGAGAAGGCTTACACCTATAAAAAGGATAACCTAGAGGTACCATTAAAGAACCTAACTAATAATTAAATTGTAACAAGAGTGGGATTTGTATTAGATTAGGTAGTGAGTTACACTGCTAGAGCGGGTAATTCTTGCTACAGGTTTCTTGGTCTAGGGTTAGGTGTACTGAATATTGATAATAAATGTTAAAAATAGTATAAATCATGGTGAAACTATATTCCTAAGGAATCCATATCATTTGTGATCACAACCTTACTAACTTAGTTTTCATTCATGTTGTTAGTCAGTTAATCAACCAATCATCTTTTTCATAGGTTTATCTTATCAAGGCATAGTTTGTAGTAGTCTTTGGGTTCATGTTTTCCATGTTTGATATTTGGGCCTCTTTTGGCCTATATTACTTTGATATGTGTGATTGTGCTTAAGACGTGCAATAAAAGACATCACAAGACCATTCACAATGGTGTTGAGCCTTAAGTACATCTCGTCTACCCTCTCCTATTTTCCCATCTTGGAGTTTTCAAGGAGGCCTTTGACCATATAGACTTTACTTTCCTTCACTTATTTTGTCCCCTCATAATTACACATAGTTTTTTCCATATCTCATAGGTTGTTTTAAATGAAAATATCCAGTTGAACTCGACAGGGGAAAGGGAGGCATAGAGAATGTTGATGGCTCTTGCATTCCAGGTTTCTTTCTTCAAAGTGATCCCATTCTTTTATCCTTGTCTCTCGTAGCTTGTATGGAAAGTCCACCATTCTCCATAGCTCAAGACTTGACCCTTGGTAGAATTGTAACATTCTATTCCAATAGATGAAGTTGCTCCCATCAAAGATTGTAATGTTGATGAGATATCTCCCACCTTGATAATTCCCATCTATTCCTACTTCTGGAAGTATTTCTTCGAGAAGCCCCACTCTGATACCACTTGTTGGATCAATGGGCTCTAAAGGGGGGGTTGAATAGAGCTATAAACCTCTTAAACAAGATTCATTAGAACTTTGAATTACATTTAGAAATAAGGTTTCAAATATGGAATTTGAGTGCAACAAAACATACACAGCAAGGATGAGAGAGATTAAACAAGTACAAGAACACATGCCAAGTATAGTGGTTCCAAACATCAAACTAGGAGAGTGTACATTCACTACCTAGATAGGTCAACCTCTAGGATTTTCAACAATGTCTCACTCCTTATATTCCATTATAAGAGTTACAATGGATGACCTTCCTTTTTTGGGACAAGGATACCCAACCTTCCCTTTGAGGACAAGGGAGCCAATAACTTTATAAAGTACTTTTCTATCCATGGCCAAGAGTCTTCTACCTCACCAAGGACTTATCCACTTTTTCACTGAGTCTTCCACCTTCACCAAGGACATAGCCACTCTTGCAACAAATCTTCCGCCTTGAGGATTTACCCACTCTTGACTTGGATTTTTTGTATTTGACTTCACCTTTTCTAAGGAGTAGCTTTGACCAAGGGACTCCTTATTGACTTGAGAGTTATAAATTATCCATATTTTGATAATGACTTAACCATTCCATTCATATGTATCTAATATGTTTGTTTAAGATTGATTTTAGGCTTTAGGTACATGAAATGGATCAAATTACACAAGCCCTAACTTGTCCAAGTTCAAGTCAAAAGCAATGCAAGTGTGCAATTTGGGAAATCACTCCAAACCACCTTACTATTTTTGTAATCACTTGTATTGATGATATGACTTGCAACTAAGATAAGAAGAAACCAGGGACACTTATTCCAATGATTGGTCACTCTAAAACTATTTTGAAAAATTTGTAACAGTAACTTTTCCGGTTGAGTTGGAATCTCGACCGATTAATGATGGAATTTTGAAAATGAATCAACCGGTCGAGTTGCACACTCACAGAACTCGACCGACCAATTCACTGAATAAAACTGATTTTGACTAATTGGTAAGTTTCCCAGGACAACCTTGACCAATAGTTTGAAAATTAGTTTTGTCGGTTAGTCGATCGGTCGATTTATCTTTATTGAAGCTTTACCAAATGTACTACACAGAAAATGTAGAAAAAGTGATTCCAACCATTGGAGTGTTGTTAGAAATGAAAATATATATGTTTCAAGTTGTAAAATAGCATTTATTGTTAATAAGTGATCCCACACTCAGAGGAACACCCCCACCTATAAAAAGAACCCTTTGGAGTTCATTCCAAGTTTCTCATTCATGCTATCTTTGGTCCTTGATATAGTTGAGTGTCTTACAACCCTTTGAGCCCCTTTCTCTCTCTCTCTCTCTTTCAAATAATTTCATGATTATGAGTGAGTTAGGCATGTTGTAAGAGATCTGCCTCCATGTTATCTTGTAAATTTCTCATTCCTTCCATCTTCCCAATCCCCTTTCTCAATGAACAAAGTTTTAAGTGAGATTCTTTGAGTGAATCTAAAGTTGATGTTCTTCTTCAAGGTTGAATAAGGTGTGAAGATCTTCTTCAAGTGAAGGAGAAGGGAAAGGAAAAGATTCAAGAAGAGTAGGTAATTCCTTCCAGGCTAAAGACTTGATGCAAGTGTGGGTAGGTCCTTGTTGAAGGCTGAAGACATCTTGATCAAGTGGGTAAGTCCTTGTGTAGGTGAAAGACTCTTGTCTTGAATAGGTAATTCCTTGGTTGTATGGTGGTCTTCTTGTATCTCTTATGATGGAATATAAGTATACATGGGTTGCAAAGTCCTAGAGCTTGACCTCTCTAGGTAGTGGATTGACGGTCTCCTAGTTTGGAGATTGGAACCACTCTAACCACCTTGTCCAAGTGTATGTTTCAATCTATCTCCTCCTTGCTATGCTTGCTTAGATAGGACTTCAAATTGTTCTTAAGTATTTGGTTTCAATTAATATAATTTGAAGGTCTAACTATTTTTGTGAGATATTTGAAGCTCTATTCACTCCCCTCTAGAGCCTTAGATCCAACAAGTGGTATCAGAGCAAGGATCTTATTTGAAAAATATCCCACATGACGAGAAGATGGGTGAAAACCTACTTGGTTCACTCAACCTATAGGGAGGCTTCTACATGTGTCCCCTAGTCTTTGACGGCACCAACTTCCTCTATTAGAAGAGGCGTATGTAGTTCTACATTCAAGGGATGAACTTTGATATGTGGAAGGTGATGATTACACCCTATAAGGAGCCCACCAGAGCTATGTCAACACGAGATGGAAGTTGCCCTAAAGAATATGCCCAGCTCAATGCCAAAGCAATTATCATCCTTTATGCAGCCCTCACTCCAACCGAGTTCAACCACATCTCCTCATGGGATATAGCCTATGAGATATGGGATAAGTTGTGAATTACTTATGAAGGAACAAAGAAAGTGAAGGAGGCAAAGATCTACATGTTGAACAACCTCCTAGAGAACTTCAAGGGTGGGAAGAAAGGAGTTGTCAAGATATACTCTAGTCTCAACATCATCATCAATGGCCTAGTTTCTTTGGCACACACTTTACATAGAGGAGAAATCAACTCAAAGATCTTGAGGTCTCTACCAAAGAGATGGGAGTCAAAGGTGACCTCCATTAAAGAAGTGAGAAGTCTTGGTGAGATTCCAACTGAGGAGCTTATTGGGAATTACAAACTCATGAGCCAAGACTTGACAAGAAAGAAGAGGAAGTCAATCAAGAAGAGAATGAATCAAAGAAGATCAAAGATTGTGCCTTCAAAGCTCAAGTCGAGTCTATCATCCTTCAACAACAACTTGCTTGCTAGACCTCTACCTCCGCCTCTAGTGAAGATGATGGCCCTACTGAGCATGAAGCCAACTTCTCCAAGGGAAAACACTTCAAGGGAAAGCAATCTTCTTCTTCTACTCCAAGATGATACTAGTGTGGTCAAAAGGGACACTACAAAAGTGAATCTCCCTAGGTTAGAAAGTCACACCACTGGAGAAGATCCAAGAAGAAAGAAGAGTACAAGAAAGATATCAAGTACAAGAGGAAGGATAAGAAGGAGACGAGACACAAAGATGCAGCTCATGTAGTTTGGGAAGCATCATCCTCTAGCGGCTCAAGCTCCAATGAATATGGAGAGTGCCACCTTACACTAATGGCCTCTACAAGTAAAGATATTGGTGAGGTAAGTGAGATAATCCTTCATGAGTTATCTAAAGAAATTCTTATTGATATGCTTGTTTCTACCTATTCTTCTTTTTCTAAATGTAAATCTAAGAAGAAGAGGTTTAGGAAAAATCATTGATGACTTCTATGCTAAACTTGAGATTCTTGAGCAAAATGAAAAAAATCATCTTGAGAGAATTGATAACTTGCAAGGCCAATTTCTTGATCTTGATCTCTAATACAATGGAGTTGAGGTAGAGAATGGTATCTATTTTAATAGCATTGAATCTCCTAAGGAAGATAACCAAAAGTGGCTAAATGAGCTTGAAATACTTAAAACTAAAAATGATGAATTCAAGCTTATTGTCGATGCTCCTAGAGATAAGAGGGATGTTTATTTCAAAGAAATTCAATTGCTTAAATCTAAAAATGCTAGGTTGCTTGGTCAAGTTAATGATTTATCTTCTAGACCTATTTTTTCTAGTAATGATGTTGCTTCTATTTCTCTTGAAAAAGATTCTTATCTAACTAAAGCCCTCTGTTTAGAGGCCGACCTTGTTCATGCTAGAGATCATCTTGTTAGTTTGTATTCTACTTTTATATCTCTCACTAATGATAATCATAGACTTAGAGCCTCTCTGTAGAGTTTCCTGAAAGGGAAAAACTCCCTAAATGAAATCCTTAACCATTCTACCAAACAAAGTGGTACTAGTGGTTTGGGATTTGTAAGAACAAAGCCAAAGGTAAGAAAAAGAGTACGGATTTCATACTAGTGGTTTGGGAGAACCTAAGGGCAAGAATAAGGCCAAAGGTAAGAAAAAGAGTAAGGAAACATACTTTTTCATTGGAGAGTCTTCTGGCACTAAGAACCCTATGATTTTCTCTCATTGCAAAAGTGATGATCATTATTCTACTTATTGTCCTTACAAGCCTAAGGGGACCAGCCCAAAGATGAAATTGATCCTTAAGCTAGCTCCAGATCCCAAAGTTTGAGTTGGGAACCGACACTCTCCTTTCTTGTAGGAAAAAGGAAGATGGATTGTTGATAGTTGCTGCACTAAACACATGGCATGTGATATAAACCATTTCAACAATTTCACAAAGAATAAAGGATGTTCAGTCACATTCGGGGACAACAAGAAAGGTTCGGTAAAAGGTGAGGGTGATGTATGTGAATCCTTGTGTATCAAGAATGTTCTTTTTGTGTATATCCTACATCACAATTTAATAAGTGTAAGTCAATTATGTGATAATGGTTACCTAGTGCTATTTACTTCTTTTGAACGCTTGCTTCTAGATTCCCTCACTTATCATGCCGTATATAAGGGAACTAGAAATGGTAATATTTATGTAATTGTGCTTGACTCTATTAAGCCTATTGTTGGTAGATTCCTAATAGTCAATTTGAATGATATCTCTCTTTGGCATCATTGGCTTGGTCAGGTAAATATGCATCAATTGAAGAAGTTGAGGAAAAAGGACTTGATCAAGGGACTTCCCAAATTGGATTTTGAAAAGGATGAGGAATGTCAACCTTGTACCCAAGGAAAGCAAACCAAGTCCTCCTTCAAATCCAAAGGAGTCCTTAGTACCAAGAGAGCTCTTGAACTTCACAATATTGATCTATTTGGACCAATGAGAACTCAATCGCTTCACGGTTGCAAATATTGTCTTGTTATTGTCGATGATTTCTCTCGATATACTCAGGCCTTCTTTATCATTTCTAAAAGTTATACACTTGATGTTTTCTCTAGTTTTTGTAAATAAATTGAGAATGAATCTTCTTGCCAATTGTTTCCATCTGTAGTGATCATAGGGGAGAATTAGGAAATTATCTTTTTGAACATTTTTGTGATGAATCCGGATATGAACATAACTTCTCTTCAACTCAAACACCTCAACAAAATGGGGCTTGACACGATTTTACCATGCGTATAACGCAAGTGTACGCATCAAAGTAATATAGGCTTGTGTGAGGCTCGAGTCGAACACAAGGACACTAAACTATCGGTAGACTACTTACTAACTACTCGCGATCATCTAGACCAATTAAAAGGTTTTGAGAGTTGATTGAAAAATAAAAGAAAAATAAAAGAAAACAAAGAAATCGATTAAATGTTTAGTTTAATCAAA
This sequence comes from Alisma plantago-aquatica, assembly GCA_963693085.1. Lineage (NCBI taxonomy): Eukaryota > Viridiplantae > Streptophyta > Magnoliopsida > Alismatales > Alismataceae > Alisma > Alisma plantago-aquatica. The sequence goes on from OY856412.1 coordinate 53,214,510, forward strand.
TTAGATGGGAATCTTTAAGATTGCGGTTTCACCGCGGGTTCTCGTTGTATTTATTTCTATATAGTTAATCACACTCGTCTCTCATTCCGGGTAGTGGCCTGTAGTAAGAATTGATCACTATCGTGATACAATTACTACCTAAATCTAGGTCGGTTCCACGGTCACAGTAACCTATACCCTAAACTAAGTGCATGAAGACCATACTTTAGGTTTCCACCATTAATCGTACATCACCTTGTTCAAAGGATTTATTAATTAATGTGAATTTTGTCTCTTTTTAACCGTTAATTCTTCTTTCAAAGCAATTAAAGGCATTAGATTATCATCAGTGTGATCAATCATAATGATATAATGGAGAAAATGAAATTATACCACGGATTTAAGAGATGAAATATGAGTTACTATGATAAAAACGTCATACAACAATTACCCAGGCTACTCCCGGTCCTTCAGACAAAGGGGATTAGCCCCGCATGTTCATCTCAAAGCCAGACATGATGGAAGAAAGGGAAAACATGGAGAAAATGTAGATGCAGTGATGTAAACCCCTGAACGAAGAAGATCCAAGCGTTCCTCGACGTAGAATGTGCAATCCACAGCCTTCCGGCGGTAGAAAATGTCTTCTTCGGCTCTCAGAACAGGAGGGGCATGCTTCTGGGCTCCGTTCGCTTCTCCACACCGCCTCGGGACTTGTGCAGTGGCTAATGACGTGATAATCTACTTAGGGATGTCGTCATTATGTATATTGACCACTTTGGGTCGCCAAAAGATCACCACCATCCGATCAAGATCGATCTGAAACAAAACATATCCTGACGGTGTCGATACCATCGACGCGGGTCGATGGTATCGACCCCTCATGATATCGACAAGCTTTCCTTCTTCTCTGACGCTCCGCCTGATGCAGACTCGATACCATCGGCGTGGGTCGATGGTATCAACACCTTTTGGGCGTCAGTTTTGTCACCTTTCCGACACTGAAGCAGTAGAACATCGATCGTATCAATTTTTATGTCGATAGTATCGACAGGTTGATTGCTGGCTCACTGAAGGTATCTCAATACCATCGACTTCAATGTCGATAGTATCGACTCATCTTGGCTCCTTGTGGCTGTCTCACTGTGACTGTGTCGATACTATCGACGGATGTCGATGGTATCGATAGTTGTGTATACTCATTTTTCCTGAAATTGCAAGACAAAACCAAATCTGCTAAGATAAAACCCATTATTATAATCGTTTATACTCACAAAGATAAAATATGAGAGATTTGATACAGAATGAGATTATAGACTAAAGTAAGTGAATTATGTGATACTAACCACAAAAGTGACTAATAAACACATAAAATGCATGTAAAACAAGTCTATAGATGCGACTCAAAATCATCGCATCAAACTCCCCTAAGCTCAAACATTACTCGTCCTCGAGCAGTAGAACTATAGAATAAAATTGCGAGGGTCAACTAAAGAACATATTATCACAACAGACCTTGCCATATGATCCACGCCAGACATTCACATTCTGGCCCTCACTAACCACAGAATGATAATTACCCTCAACGCGACAATGATCATCCATAAGAGATGTCTACCCCAAGATTGATGAACACTATCACATAAGGTAGTTAACATAATAAAATCCTCCGGTTTAGGCTTGGTGCATCTTTGTGATCTTCTATCTATGTTGCTCGTTTCCTAACTACCATATAAATGGAAGCAGCTCTCCTTATATTAATGAGTGAGGAGATAATCACAGTGGCCTACCAATTCGAGCAACGGGTGGATGGAATAGGTGGTTGTGGAAGAAATGGAAACACAATATAGTTTTAACATGCAATACAAAAATATTAATGACCTATCATGATGCAAAATGCACATGAAAATGTCCTAATGCTATATTTTAGGTGGAATGATGCATGCACTATCATTCTATCCCAATGAGAGACAGAATATCTACAAACCTACACATGTAGTTGTTCTTCTTATTATGCATGTGAACAAGTTCCTTTCTCCCTCTGATTTTTCACTTACTTATTATTTGTTTTTCTTCTTTTTTTTCTCTTTCTTTCAGCCCTCCCTTCGCTTCATGAACTAAGCTGACATTCACACATCTTTGTCTTGGGCTTATTTTCATAACTGCGATTTCTTTTTCAGAGAGTATGAAACAAGTCTTTTATTTTCAGAAGAAGCAAGGCACATCATATACAAGATGATTCAAGTTATGCAAAATGCAACTAAAATAACATTGACATGCACTCTACAATTTGTGAATGCAGGATTATAATGCAACATTTTTTTTCAATGCACCCAAAGTAAACTATAACTACATGTCATGCAACCAAAATATGACAAACTGTATAGTGCTCCCAATTCTTATGGTGGAGTGTAGATGAGATGCAGTGGATAGATCACAAGATTAATTGACAGAACCATTGGAAGGTATTATATGTCCCTCCTTACTGACATGTGTACAATCAAGAGGTTTCTATCTTTCATTTCAGATTAAAGACTCATTACCATTTGATCAGTTTCAGCTCAACATCCATTTCCATCCACTTTTCATGAATCATAGGCATGTACAGTTGTGGTTTTATCTTTTAAAGTTGACAAACCCAATTATTTTCATAAGTCATATGCTCAAATTCAAACAAAGCAAGCTCACAACTTCATTTAAAAATTTCAAATTGACCACTGACTCCCATTTGACAAACAAAGAGATGACACATTTGCATAAACATCCACGATTACACTAGATAGAATGTGGATCCTAAAAACTAAGAAAAATTACTAGAACAACAGAAAAGGCAATAAATGATAAAAACTAAAAATAAAAGATAGAAAAAGATAGAAGTTGTTCCATCTCCCCCCCAAGCTTGAATTCGACTATGACCTCATAGTCAAAATCAATCTTAAAAGGTGGAACAGTGATACCAATCATTGCTCAAGTGATGGTGGGTACTGTGGGGTGGTGGGATCCCATGATGGATACTGCCCCTGGAAATTTGGATCATACGGGGGCATGGGCGAAGGTTGAGGATATCCCCCAAAGTAGTTCTGGCTCCAATAATTATCGTAGAACAGTTGTTGTTGTTGTTGTTTGGTCCTTCCCAACTGATCATAGACCTATTTTTGATTGGCGAACAACTGACGTGCGTTCTCAAAGATAGCTTGTTGATTAACATAGAGCTGATTTGTAGTCTCCTGAATATCAGTAAATGACACAATGTGTCGCTGTTGTGTCTACTGGATCTCCTGCAGCATTGAGTACATCCCCTGCATAGAATAGACATCCTATCCTTGCTGAGAGGGCTGAGGTGGCGGAGGCTACAAAGATGATGATGCACCCAGGTGGAAGCGTGGACGCTTCTGCGGTGCCACTCGTGAACAAAGAGGAGTGAAAGAATCCTCTTCCTCTTCTTGCTCACCGTCGTCGTCATTTTCATTATCATTACTATCGTCTTCTTCGTCAGAGTTCGTCGATGGCGATGATGGGCCACCGGAAGTGCTGAGCTCCCTGGATGTTGAAGACAGGATCGGGAAGCACACACTCCTGGTACTCCTGGTTGACATGGCATTGTGCATAGGCCACGCCATCACGGAGCGTAAGAAGGTTGGATCGGTGTAGATGATGCAGGTTGACTTTATTCATGTTGGCCAGCGGAGTGAGTTGGGAAAAATCCAACCCGAGATACAGATCAAGTGGTGTGATAAGCCCCCCAAAGTGGATTGGAGCTTTTCTTGTACTCCTCCACACGGCTAACACACACATCAAGAAAAACACACCCCAATTGCACTCTTCTCGCTTTAACAACTTATACAAAAAAAAACAAGTCTGTCTCTTGAAATTTACTGATAAAAAGGTCGCCTCGAGCAAAGAGCGTAGTACACAGCATGTGATGTAGAATCTGCACAAAGGGATGCTCAAAATCGGCGACAGATGCATTATGATAGCTGACAGATTTGCCTAAAGGCACGGTCACCAGCTGGGCAAAGATCTCATCATAATATGTCTGGTTTTCCGGCCTCCTGTGCTGATTCGGAGAATGGTACCAGTTGTAAATTGAATTGAACTGCTGGAGGGTGAGATTGTAATTGTTGTTGTAGAACTGGAAAGAAATGTGGCCCTTGATCCATTCCCGATCGATGGCGATGAGGTCGTTAGGCACGACGCATACATCCAGCGATGCCATAAACTCTGCCACTAACTCCTTGTAGGTCGGCCACTCGCCAAAAAAGGGGTGGCCCTCGGCATGAAACTGGACCTCATCAGACCTCCTGGTCGTATGCTGTGCTTGCCCTTGAAGGACATAAGCGAGATTGACCTCGAACCCAAGGTTGTAGATCATAATCCGATTGACGTATTGGGTTGGTTCAATTTTCCGTTTGAGCAACTCCTCATATATCTTCCGTACTTCTGCTAAAGGATGAACAATCCTTGGCCGAGGAATGGAGTCGGGTGGTGGAGGAACAAATATTGGGAGCTCCATTGGGGCCGCCCTTGAAGAAGACGCTCCTTCCATCCGCACCATCGTCTCAGAGAGAAAGGGAATAAGAGATAGAGCTCGGTGAAGATCGGAGAAGACGATCTCCGCTCGGTGCAGAGCTCAGTGAAGATATCATGATCCTTGGATGCTCGATGAAGGCCTCCTGGCACTCAACAATGCTCAAAGCACAAGTAGATGGAAGAAGCTCTGAAGGTGTGAAGATAATTGACAATCAACCCTTCCTTTTATAACTGAGTCTGTCGCTGCTGCCGCTCTGTCGATACCATCGATAGGGGTGTCGATGGTATTGACACCTGTAGCACAATCTGTGTATTCGCTAGTATCAACGGTTGTCGATTGCTTAATGTGGGGTCCCTGATCGATGACGCGTCGATACTATCGACACAGGTCGATGGTATCGATGCGTCCCACAGATCGACTTCCTTGATTTAACGTCCCCCATTGATTTCTTCTCACGGATCGGTGACGTGTCGCATCGATACCATTGAAGGGAGTCGATGGTATCGACTCTGCATGGATCAACTACCCTCACGAGGCCCGGGCGCCGCTTCCTTGATGTTGCTGTGTCGATACCATCGACACGGCCGTCGATGGTATCGACTTCACTGAGACAAAATCTTTTGTAAATCTTCTGGGATCTCACGAGTATCGACATCCTAGTTGATACTATCGACCCCAAACTATCGTTTTCTTTGGTGTTACTGATGGTAGGTCGATACCATCGACGCAGCCGTCGATGGTATCGACTCAGAAAAATTTCTACTGCTGGTTCCCTGTACCCATGTCGCTACCATCGACATCATGGTCGATGGTATCGACTCTGACTCAGTCCTGAACACTGAACAAATTATTAAGGTATCATTTTTACACTAAAAATGAAATTAAACGGAACTAACTTGCAAATGTAGAAGAACATGAAGAAACTACCAATGGTTGGGTTGCCTCCCAACAAGTGCCCTTCTTTAACGTCTTAGGCTAGACAAAATGGATCTCATCAGCTTAGAGCATCAGAGAGTGTTCCTAGGGGATCACTCAGCAGTTTAAACTCAACTCTATCCTGGCCAATCCCTAATGTCAAGGTACCTCTCCCGATAGTAGTGATAACATCAGTCGTCGCTTCAAAAGGCCTATCCAGTAGCATCTCACAACCCTTTAGCTGTGGTATGTCCATGACAATGAAATCCACCGGAAAGATAAACCTATCGACTTTGACAAGTACATCCTCACATACTCCATATGGCTTCACAATAGACCCATCTGCCAACTCAATAGTCATGGAAGATTTCTTTAGTGTCTTCAATCCAAGCTTTTGGAACATGGATAACGGCATAAGATTTATGCTAGCGCCTGAATCGCATTGTGCATATGAAAAGTTATGGCCGCCAATTGAGCACGGTATGTAGAATCTCCCGGGGTTTTTCATCTTCTTTGGTAAACTCCCATGGATAAGTGAACTCATCGTCTCATTCACAACACAAACGTCAGTGTCTTTTATCTGCCTTTTCTTGGTGATGATGTCCTTGATAAATCTTCCATATGTTGGAATATGTTCTATCATTTCCACTAACGGAATATTAATATGGAGCTTCCTAAACATCTCCAAGAACTTCTTGTAATGTCTATGCTCTTTCTTCGGCCTTGGACTATCCGAAAAAGACAAAATTGACTCCTTTAGACGCTTTTGAGGTGGCACATATGGGCTATTCGAGGTCTCCTCCCCTAAGCTTGCTTTGTTGTCACCCACTGGCATAGGCTTCAACACATCAGTCACGGTTGGTGTGACTCGTGGCTGCTCATCCTTCTCGGCAGTTGTGACTCCACTATGTAATGTCACCTTGACCTGCTCCTCCTGCCTAGATGTGGGCCCTGCTGTGATTGGTTTTTGGGTGGATTTCCTGAATGGGAAATATCCTCCTGGTAGTCCATATAAGCTACGGGGGTATGGGACCCTGGGCTTAGCCTCCATTTCAAAATGCATTTTACCCTTTTCATGGACCTCCTCCACCGCTGGCTCTGTCTCCTTAATCACAAATATATATTTCACTTGATGATGTACTTGAGTAGACTCTACATTACCAGCCAGTCTTTGTTGATTTGCATGCTTCATGGCCGCCACTTCATTGGCGATTTGAGTCACTGTCATCTCTAGTGTCCTCATCTACGCTCCATGATTTTGCAATGTCTGCCCAAATTTAGTCAAAATCTCACCCTGGGACTGTAACTACTTACTGAACATATTCATCATCTCTTGATTTTGTTTCACTACCTGGTTGATCAATTCGCTGCTTTTGTCCTCCACAACAGCCTATGGTTTTGCATCCGGATCCTACAGGAAGTTGTTTGGATCCTTCCATGAGAATTTTCTATCCTTCCTCCATGCATAATCATTGTTCCTATAGCCCTGTTGTTGCATAAATTTGACTTGGGCCTCCTCATCAGATTTTGTGTCTTCCTTTGCTAGCAATTTCTTGGCTAGAAGGTCCATATTCTCATTTAGCTCCTTGATGGCCTTTGACTCACCTACAAGTTGAACCTGTTCCGGTGCATCTCTATCACCCCAGGACTGCTTTTTGGCCATGTTCTTCAAAATCTCCCAACACCTTGTACCTGTGTTGTTTAAGAAGATCCCCGAACCTACTGAATCCAGGTTGCTTCTATCATGCTCAGAAAGAGAAAAATAGAAAATCTTAACCTATTTCTCCTTGTCCAACCCATGGTGTGGGCACCTCCTCATCATTATTTGAAAGTGTTCCCAAGTCTCAGAATACGTCTCCCCAGCTTTCTGGATGAAGTTGTGGATCTTTCTTACAAGATCATTAGTCTTCTCGAGCAGAAAGAATCTCTCTCAGAACACCTCGGACATATGATCCCACGACTCCACATACTCACCGTCCAAGTTATGCAGCCATTCTCGGGCATTTCCCGCTAGCGAGCTAGGAAATAATTTCAAATGGAGTGTCTCTTGTGGGAACCTATCGATTTTGATCATAACATAGTTCTCCACGAACTGGCTAATGTGAGTCCTTGTATCTTCATTTTTAAGCCCGTGAAATGCATTTGATTTGACCAAATTTATTAGGCCTGGATCAATCTTATAATTGGGAATGTTGATAGCCTACCTCTTGATCGACCCTGTCGATGCAGATGCAGAAGACGCCTTGATCTTCTCCCAGATTGTTTGTTCCTCATCCATAACTTCTTGTTCAGAGTATGAATCTATATCCTCAGGTTGATCTTGAATGTTGTTCTCCTCATCGTCTGATCCCTAGAACGGGACCTCTAGTGATGGTTGTGCGTAGTCTGTACTACGTGTCTTCACCATGCACTGGTACCTGCAAGGTAATAAATTTGATTCAGTAAAGTGCTAGACAATTACCAAATATGAAAGATGAACGATGAATTTCAAAAATAAAAATAAAAATAAAATGTGGCCTAGAGTGGCCGCTTGCAGCACTCGTAGTGCCGACAGTTTCCATGTCTCCAGCAACGGTGCCAAAAACTTGACACGATTTTACCGTGCATATAACGCAAGTGTACGCATTAGAGTAATATAGGCATGTGTGAAGCCCGAGTCGAACACAGGGACACTAAACTATCGGTAGACTACTTACTAACTACTCACGATCAGCTAGACCAATTAAAAGGTTTTGAGAGTTGATTGAAAAATAAAAGAAAAATAAAAGAAAACAAAGTAATTGATTAAATGTTTAGTTTAATCAAATTAGATGGGAATCTTTAGGATAAAAGTTTCACCACGGGTTCTCATTGTATTTATTTCTATATAGTTAATCACACTCGTCTCTCATTCCGGGTAGTGGCCTGTAGTCAGAATTGTTCACTGTCGTGATACAATTCACTACCTAAATCTAGGTCAGTTCCACGGTCATAGTAACCTATACCCTAAACTAGGTGCATGAAGACCATACTTTGGGTTTCCACCATTAACTGTACATCACCTTGTTCCAGGGATTTATTAATTAATGTGAATTTTGTCTCTTTTCAACCGTTAATTCTTCTTTCAAAGCAATTAAAGGCATTAGATTATCATTAGGGTGATCAATCATAATGATATAATGGAGAAAACGAAATCATACCACGGATTTAAGAGATGAAATATGAGTTACTATGATAAAAACATCATACAACAATTACCCGGGCTACTCCCGATCCTAAAGACGAAGGGGATTAGCCTACATGTTCATCTCAAAGCCAGACATGATGGAAGAAAGGGAAAACATGGAGAAAACGTGGATGAAGTGATGTAAACCCCTGAACGGAGAAGATCCAAGCGTTCCTCAACGTAGAATGAACAATATACAGCCTTTCGGCGGTGGAAAACGTCTTCTTCGGCTCTCGAAACAGTCAGGGCGTGCTTTTGGGCTCCGTTCACTTCTCCACACCTCCTCGGGACTTGTGCAGTGGCTAATGACATGATAATCTACTTAGGGCCTCCATCATTAGGTATATGGACCACTTTGGGTCGCCAAAAGATCACCACCGTCCGATCAAGATCGATCTAAAACAAAACACATCCTGACGGTGTCGATACCATCGATGCCCCTCATGATATCGACAAGCTTTCCTTCTTCTATGATGCTCCTCCTGATGTAGACTTGATACCATTGACGCGGGTCATTGGTATCGACACCTTTAGGCGTTGGTTTTGTCACCTTTCCGACATTAAAGCTGTAGAACGTCGATCGTATGAATTTTTATGTCGATAGTATTGACATGTTGATTGTTGATTTGCTGAAGGTATCTCAATACCGTCGACTTCAATGTCAATAGTATCGACTCATCTTGGCTCCTTGCGGCTGTCTCACTATGACTGTGTCGATACTATCGACGGATGTCGATGGTATCGATAGCTCTATATAGTCATTTTTTCCTGAAACTGTAAGACAAAACCAAATCAGCTAAGTTAAAACCCATTATTGTAATCATTTATACTCACAAAGATAAAATATGAGAGATTTGATACAGAATGAGATTATAGACTAAATTAAGTGAATTATGTGATACTAACCACAAAAGTGACTAATAAACACATAAAATGCATGTAAAACAAGTCTATAAATGCTACTCAAAATCATCGCATCAGGGCTGTAGAGAGGAAGAATAGTTCTCTACATGAAATGGCTAGGACCATGCTTTTAGAGTATGACACTCTAAAGAAGTTTTGGGTCGAAGCCGTTAGTAACTCATGTTTTGAGCAAAATTGGGTTTTCACACATCCTTCTTTGAATAAAACCCCCTATGAGCTACAACATGGTACGAAGTCTTCCATCGAGTAATTTCATGTTTTTGAATGTCCTTGTTTTGTTTTAAAAACAAAAGATTCTCTCAACAAGTTTGATCTAAAATTATACAAGGCTTTTTTTCTTGGCTATAGCAGTACTAGCAAGGCTTATAGAGTGTTTAATGTTGATCTTGATAAAGTAGAAGAATATATTAATGTTAAGTCTACTGAGACTAACTCCTTTATTCCCAAAGATATTGTTCCAAATGATGATGTTGCAGGTGATGTGATTCCTATCTTAAAAGAACTCAACATCACCCAAAAGGGAAAAGAGGTGGCCACTCAAGAAGAAGAAAAAAATGAAGAGAAGAAGGATCTAACTCCCCGCTTTGCAAAGAATCATCCATAAGTGATGATTTTAGGTGACCCCTTTGAAAGAGTGAAGACTCATGCTGCCTTCAACAAAGAATAAACAAACAATGCCTTCGTCTCATAACTCAAGCCAAAGAATGTCAAAGAATACCTTGGGGATAAGGAGTGGATCCTAGCCATGCACGAAGAATTGGAGCAATTCGAGAAGAACAAAGTGTGGACCCTACTACCAAGACCATGTGATTGAAAGATCATTGGCACCAATTGGGTCTACCGCAATAAGCTCGATGAAAACGTCAAGGTGGTAAGGAACAAAGCAAGGTTAGTGGCTCAAAGCTACAATCAGCATGAATATATAGATTTTGATGAAACATATTCATCTGTAGTGAGACTTGAGTCCATTTGTATGTTTCTTTCTTTTTCTAGTTATAAGAACTTTATTCTTTATCAAATAGATGTTAAAAGTGTGTTTTTGAATGGTACAATTGAGGAGGAAATGTATGTTGCACAACCCTCGTGCTTTAAACATGATAGTTTTTCTAACCACATTTACCTATTGTAAAAAGCTCTCTATGGACTAAAACAAGCACCTCAAGCTTGGTATGAGAAATTAAAGAGCTTTTTGTTAGATCATCAATATATAATGGGTAAAGTAGATTCTATCTTGTTTCTTAAACACACTTTTAATAATATTTTCCATATCATTCAAATATATGTTGACGATGTCATTTTTGGCGGAACTAATCTTGATCTTTGCAAGAAGTTTAGTGATTTATGTCGAGTGAGTTCGAGATGATCATGATGGGTGTGCTTACATTCTTTCTTGGCTTTCAAATCAAGCAAAATAAAGATGGGAAATTCATAAACCAAGGAAAGTACACAAGTGAGCTACTAAAGTGCTTTGGGATGGAGAACACCAAGCCGATGGACACCCCCATGTCAAACACTACCAAGCTTGATAAAGATGAAGAAGGTGAGAAAGTGGATGAGAAGCTCTATAGAGTTATGATTGGAAGTTTAATTTATTTAACTACCTCTAGACCTGATATAATGTTGTGTTGGCTTGTGTGCTTGCTTTCAATCAAATTCCAAGAAATCACATCTTATAGTTGTTAAGAGGATTTTAAGGTACTTAGCAAAAACTTTAAATTTTAGACTATGGTAACCCAAGTCAAGGGACTTTAGTCTTATGGCTTATTGTGATGTAGATTACGCAAGATGCTTGATTTATAGAAAGTGCACAAATGGAACTTGCTTCCTCCTAGTACAATGCTTGGTGTCTTCATTCTCCAAGAAACAGAGCACAGTGGCTTTATCAACTACTGAGGCTGAATACATTACAGCTGGGAGTTGTTGTTCTCAAGTCCTATGGATGATGCACATGCTCCAAGACTTCAACATTTATTTTGATGCTTCTCCTATTTATTGTGATAATACTAGTGCAATGAATTTACTTTACAATCCTATATTGCATAGTAAAACCAAGCATATAGAGGTTTTTCATCATTTTCTTCGTGATCACATTGCCAAGAAGAATATTTATATCACACATGTGGACACGAAAAATCAGTTAGTGGACAATTTCACCAAACCTCTAGCTAGAGAGAAATTTAACTTTATCAGATCTAGACTTCTAATAACTACTTTGGATGAATCTGATATGCCTTCTAGCTAGTTGTCATCTATCATATATTCTTTTCTCATGTCTTCATCACCCTTGCTTGCTAAAGTGCTAAAATTTTATGTTCTTTTGCCTTGTTTTTTCGCTTGATTTGGGTATTTTTTTTTCAAACACTTATTTTATCACTAAATAGTATCCAATGATGAGCGATATGTGCCTAAGTATGTTTTCAATGCAAAATGGACTAGAAAAATAAATTTAATTAGCACTCAAGAAGCTATAAATTAAGCTTTCTATTTGGGACAGACTTTGTCGGTCGAGTTACAACTTCAACCGATGGGTGGCCAAGGGCTTTTTGAAAAAATCATTCGGTTGAGTTTCCCTTTCTCAGAACTCGACCGATGGTCGGGATGGAGAAAACATAAGTGTGGTTCGGCCAACTTTTCTCCCTCTCAACTAGACAAAAATCGACCTATTCACTCTTTAGATCCCACAAGATCTCAACCCTAACCCCGACCATCCTCGTCTTAGCCCTAGACAACCCTTGGTCAACCTTCCTAGACCTCTTGCACATCAACTGTAGGTGTTTGGTCAGTTCTTGGTGGTGTTTCCTATGTTTTTTACCTCTCAATCTTCTTATCTCACCTACATGGCTTCCAATAGGATAAAGAGAGCCTCCCCCTCTGGAGCACCATCCTCCTCCTCCAACTCATGTCTTATACCCTTCGATGATACCTTCTTTGTCCTTAATGATGTTCTAAATAGGTACAAGGAGCTCCTTCCTAGGAACCCCTTACCTTTTCGTTCCTTGTTTGACTCATGCCTACATAGACAAAAGGTTATAGATCAAGTTGCCGAGTTGTTTTATGACCACCTCTCCACCTTGAGTGTTGAGCGTGCATGCTATAACAATTCCATCACAAGCACCAAAGTCATTCATGAATTCTATGAAAACTTGTAATGGAATTATGACATACTTCTACCCGTACCAAATAATGAATTCATCCTTACTTCCATGATTGTCGAGAAGAAATTCCATGTCTCAGAGGATACCCTAAATATCTTCTTCTCTAGTACTGAGGTAACCGACACATGGAGGAAGGATTACCCTTAGTAATTTGACCTCCTATACCCTGTGGCCTTCCACAACGAATAATGATATCTCTCTCCCTGACATACATAAATTCTTGAAGAAGCCTCAGTTTCCCTATAGGAAGAAATCTATTGTTCCCTCCTATGCCTTAGACCTGAAGAATCACATTCTTGCCCTGGTAGTCAACTGCAATATTCATCCAAAGAAAAACCAAACTAAAGTTGTAGAGAATACTACGGTGATTATGTTTTGTATCATGAAGAACATCGGAGTCAAGTGGTCTTAATATATTCTTCATCACATGATCTGCTTTGACTCTAGTAAGAACACCCGTGAAACCCACCCACCCTACCCAGCCTTGATTTGTGGTCTTTTTCAATCTGCCATTGGCAAGTCTCATTTTCATGACCTTCATTACAAATATGTTCAAGAAGGAGTCTACATCAGTAGACCATATGTCGCGCCCCAATCTCACATTAACCGCAAACCACGAGATTAGGACTCGGCAGGTGGGATTTCACATATAAGCCAACCATTCATCACTCTTGAAAACGATTAACAACATTAATAGGAAAAACTGATTTATACTGTAAATGAAACTAAACAAGCTGCGGAAGCATTTCTATTAACTGACAAGAAATATAACAGAGTCAACAGCAATTTACAATGTTCAACATAAGATAAAGCGTAACAGTTAATTTACATCTTTGTACATATCCTCTCTCTCACTCACACCTTGTCCCAAAGATTGAGGGGAACGGACTAAGAGACCTCTAACTAGACTAACTACAAACCTTCTATCAACTAAGCGTTAGGATGATACGATCCTTCTGACTCCTGATGCTGGTGCCGACCTGAAAATGTTTGAGTAGAGGTATGAGCCTACTCGCTCAGTGAATAACATTTCACTTAGCTATCAATAAACAACTCGTCAGGTTTAATAACTGAAAGTAAACAGGTATACAGTTTAAGCAGAGCAATTCTATTGACATAGCAGATATACAGATAATAATCACATTTCTAAGCATCATCAGGTATTTCAAGTAGATAGGCAATTATATAAATTTACTGTGATCCTACATGATTATTTATCCATTTTATTATTTTGCCCTAAATATATGCAGTGTACTCTGCATATAAAGATCCGCAGCAAGTTCATGCTACGGTCCCACCGTACAAGACTTAGCGACACACCCGGGGAGTGCTAAGTCTGACTACTCATCCTGGTCTGCACAGGACACAGGCTCCTCGGCCTCCTCGCACAACCACGTGTGCTGCACAACCACGTGTGCTCTCGACTCCTCCTTAAACCTGAGTACACCGGCGGAGAGTCACAGGGTTACCTTCGCGACACAAGCACGAATGGTGTTAGATAACCAAGTTTTCTGGTGATATCGCAATGCCATTGTGACACAAGCACAATTGTTGTTAGACACTGCCCTTTTTCTCTTTCCTCATTTGTCCGTGACACAAGCACGGATGATGTTGCAACACGAGTTTCACCCCAAAGTTGCAGACCCGTCTAAGGGGTTCTACGGTGTTAGGGCATCTAGGTCTATACTTGATTAACAAATAACAGAAATAACACATTATAACAATAAAACACAGAATTTCTTCTTTCTCATCATTCTTATCACACATTTCAAGTTCCAATGAACTTAATATACTATTACTGAAGCAATTGGACATTTAAAATGAGTTAAATAATGATTTCTAAATGAATTGCCACTCACAACTTGGAACTCGGCCGACCACCTTGGAACTCGGCCGAACGCCTCCCAGATTCTGAAACTCGGCCGACCAATCTCGGCCGACCGACTCACCGCTTGAAAAACCTACAAAGAAACTCGGCCGATCAGGACCCAAACTCGGCCGACAAAAACGATGCTCGCTTATCTTAATTGAGAAACTCGGCCGACCAAGATCAAAACTCGGCTGATCAGAAAACACTGTACCAAAGCCCTAAATAAGAACTCGGCCGACCGAATTGGAACTCGGCTGAACCGCGCACAGGCAGAACATAAAAACGGCCTGCAGAAGTCGATTTCTCTCGAATCAACGGGCAAACTTCAAGCAAACACCACCAAACGATCACAAACGACGTATATGACTAAACCGTACCTGAAGGAAGGAAGAAAACGAACTGGGGCTGCACCGTGCACCCCAATCACCAAACCGTCTTCCTTGCAAACGCAGCTCCAGCTGCGAAATCGATTCGAATCGATGAAGATGAAGATCTACGGGGAAAGGGACGATCTGCAGCAACTGATCGGAGCAAAACAAAGCTCCAGTGCTTCTCCCTCCTCAGCTCCCTCTCTCTCTCTCTTTCTCTCTCCTTCTCACGCAAGGAGCAGAACGCAGGAGCGTTCTCTCATTTCTGTGAAATGAAATGAGAAAGGAAAAGAGGTAGGATAAGGGAGAAAACTTAGGGACCTAATCACAAAGTTTCGAACTTTTGCAAAATTACAATCAGGTCCCTAGAAGCCCAAAAACTTGCAACTTTTGACTCGAAGGTCGGATTCGAACGATTTCTCTGGCAACGCTTCAAGCGTAAGATACTACACACTTTAGAAGCTAGAAAACACACTAAGCACATATCATGTCCATTTTAAACATTATTAACAAAAACAGGCTTATAACTCAGCACATCAGCTAATCACATGCTTAACAGCATACTTACGGGATAAACTCGACGCGGTGCGTAACAATCTCCCTCCCTTATAAGAATTTCGTCCCAAAATTCCTAGAAGAGAAAAGGAAACTTGCCACGCATCTCAAACCCTAGTTCCCACGTAGCTTCTTCAAGATTATGGTTTCTCCACAAAACTTTTACTAAAGGAATTTCGCGGTTCTTAAGCTTTTTAATCCGGTAATCAATTATCTGCACTGGTCCTTCAACATAGGACACATCTGTTCTAAGCTGCGCCGGTTCTGAATCTAGTATCTTATCTGTACCAGGATGACACTTTTTCAACATAGACACGTGGAAGACATCATGAATATTTGCCAACTCAGATGGCAAATCCAACCTGTAAGCTACAGGTCCAATCCTCTCAATAATAGGATATGGACCCATATACCTAGGGGTCAACTTACCCCTCTTGCCAAACCTCAGCACTCCCTTCCACGGTGAAACCTTTAAGTAAACCTCGTCGCCAACCTCAAACTCAAGAGGTCGACGTCGTCCATCAGCATAACTCTTCTGTCTATCCTGTGCAGCTTTCAACTGATCCCTGATCACAAATATCTTTTCAGTAGTTACATCAACTAGCTCAGGTCCAAGAATTTCCTTCTCACCCACCTCGTACCAACAAACTGGCAATCTACACTTCCTGCCATAAAGAGCTTCATATGGAGCCATTCCCAAACTAGAATGGTAGTTGTTATTGTAAGCAAACTCTATTAGGCTTAAGTGTTCTTCCCAGTTGCCTCTAAACTGTAGCACGCATGCTCTCAGCATGTCTTCAAGGGTCTGAATGGTCCTCTCAGATTGACCATCTGTCTGTGGGTGGAACGCTGTACTGAATTTCAGCTTTGTGCCCAACGCATGTTGTAACTGATTCCAGAATCTAGATGTAAACTTTGGATCTCTGTCAGAAATAATGGAGACTGGAATCCCATGCAACCTGATTACCTCATTCACATAAACTTTAGCCAACTTTGGAACGTCAAAGGTTGACTTGACAGGAAGAAAGTGAGCAGACTTAGTTAGTCTATCCACAATCACCCATATCGAGTCTGAACCCTTAGGCGTTCTGGGTAATCCGACCACAAAGTCCATCGTGATGTGTTCCCATTTCCATTCTGGTATAGGAAGCGACTGCAAAGTACCAGCAGGTTTCTGATGCTCAGCCTTAACCTGCTGACACACTCCACATCTAGCCACATATCCAGCCACATCCTTTTTCATACCAGACCACCAGTACAGCTCTTTGAGGTTCCTGTACATCTTTGTGTTACCTGGATGCATAGCATACATGGAAGTATGCGCTTCTTCAAGAATTTGTTCTTTCAACTCACTGTTTCCAGGTACACATAACCTATCATGATGATACAACATGCCTTCATCAGAAAACCTGAACTCTGTCCTCTTACCCTCTGACATCTCCTGCATGATTTGCCACAACTCATCATCACTCTGCTGTAATTCTTTAATCTGATTATAAAAAGTAGGTCTGACTTGCATCTGAGCAATCAACCCACTCTGTCCTGTCACCTCCAAGTCCAAGTTCATCCTTCGCATATCTACAAGAAAGTCTCTCTTGAAACATGCCATAGAAAATGCATTGGCTGTTGAACTTGACTTTCTACTCAAAGCATCAGCTACAACATTTGCCTTACCCGGATGGTAATCTATTGTCACATCATAGTCTTTAATCAGCTCTAGCCATCTACGCTGTCTCAAATTCAAGTATTTCTGAGTGAAGATATATTTCAGACTTTTATGATCTGTAAACACCTGACATGTCTCACCATACAAGTAGTGACGCCATGTCTTCAAAGCATGAACTATAGCAGCTAATTCCATATCATGAACAGGGTAATTCTCTTCATTTTTCTTAAGCTGTCTAGATGCATAGGCCACAACCTTGCCTTCCTGCATCAACACACAGCCTAAACCTCTCCTGGAAGCATCACAGAACACTGTATAGCCTTTCTCTGCTTCTGGCAGAACCAACACTGGTGCTGAAGTCAGCTTTCTCTTCAAGATCTGAAAACTCTTCTCACAGTTATCAGACCAAACAAACGGTACATCCTTCCTCGTCAAGCGTGTCAAAGATGATGCTAACACACTGAAGTTCTGTATGAACCTTCTGTAATAACCTGCTAAACCCAAGAAACTTCTGATCTCGGTAGGAGTCTTAGGTTGTTCCCACTGAAGCACAGAATCAACTTTCTTAGGATCCACGCTAACTCCATCTCTCGAGATAACATGTCCAAGAAATGTTACCTCGGCCAACCAGAACTCACATTTGCTAAATTTAGCAAACAACTGGTGTTGTCTTAAAAACTACAACACTACTCTCAAGTGTTGCTCATGTTGTTCATCGTCTCTGGAATAGATCAGAATATCATCTATAAAAACCACAATAAACTGATCTAGAAAAGGTTTGAAAATTTGATTCATCATATCCATAAAGGCTGCTGGGGCATTGGTCAGCCCAAACGACATGACCAAAAACTCATAATGCCCATACCTGGTTCTGAAAGCTGTTTTGGGAATATCAGAAGCCTTTATCCTGAGTTGATGATATCCGGATCTCAAATCAATTTTAGAAAAGATTGTCGCTCCACGCAACTGATCAAACAGATCATCTATTCTCGGCAATGGATATTTGTTCTTTATAGTGATCTTATTCAGTTGCCTGTAATCTATACAGAGACGCATGGTACCATCCTTTTTCTTAACAAACAGGACTGGAGCACCCCATGGTGAAGAACTGGGTCTAATGAAACCCTTATCTAACAACTCCTGCAACTGTACCTTGAGTTCTTTCAACTCAGCAGGTGCCATTCTATAGGCTGGCAGTGCTACTGGATGACTACCTGGATATATCTGAATTTCAAAATCAATGTCTCTGACAGGAGGTAAGCCTGGTAACTCTTCTGGAAAAACATCAGAGAATTCTCGAACCACAGGCACATCATAAACATTGGCGGTGCTCTTCTCTGCTCTGGTGTCAACTACATGAGCAAGGAACGCTTCACATCCTTTCTGTAACATCTTATCAGCTACAGCAGCTGATATTATGCACGTAGGCAGAACTTTCCTGTCTCCAGTAAAGACACAAGAAAATTCCCCTAGTTGAAAGGTAGCTTCCTTCTTCCAGCAATCGAGTTGCACTCGATATGTCTCAAGACAATCCATACCCAAGATGACTTGAAAGGTATTTACATCCAAGGGTATGAGATTAGCAGCAAAGGTAAAACTTCCAAAAGATAACAAACATCCAGGACAGAACTCGGATAAAACTGTTGGTCCACCTAGTGGAACTCTCAATACTAACTCATCTGCCAACTCTTGAGTTAACAGATTAAGTTCAACAACTAAAGAACGTCGTATAAAAGAATGAGTAGCTCCCGGATCTATCAAAACTGAAACTGGTATACTATTAAACAAAAACATCTCTCCTGTAACAACTTGTGAAGAAATTATACCTTCCTGAGGTGTCAAAGAAAAGAAACGTGCTGAAGCTCTCCCTCTGCCACGCTGTCCTCTCTGACCACTCCTGCCACTAGACACTCCACCACCTCTAGAACCAGAAGCCACAGAGGAACTCGGAACATCATGGTATTGAGGCTGGAAAGCTTGCGATGCTGCTTGTCGAAGCTGAGGACATTCCCTTTTTATATGTCTTGTCTGTCCACAGGCATAACAACATGAACTCCAACACGGCCCAGAATGTGGCCTTCCACATTTGTCACATGGCGGTAAATCTTGTCTCTGGGGACCTGACACTGACATTGACGACCCTGAAGACTGTCCACTAGTGGCACTGCTCCATCTTCCTGGGTTATATCCTCCTCTGCCTCTAAAAGTAGAGACATCCTTAGATTTCTGTCTGCCAAAACAACCAAAGCCACGCCCAAATTTAGAAAAGAAACCTCTACCTCCACCTCTGTATCCACTACTGGACTGCCCTCCACTGAACTCCGCAGATCTCTTCTTAGACTCGGGCACTCTGTCAGCATTCACAGATTCTTCAACTTGTCTGGCAGCCTCAACAAACTCACCAAAGTTCTCTCTGTTCCTCCTACTAATAGCAGAAACTGTATGCCGAATCTCTGGCCTTAGTCCTTCCTGAAACCTTCTACATCTCTCTATGTTATCGGGAACAAGCTGTGGACAGAAGTTTGCCAACCGTGTGAAAAGTGCTTCATACTCTGTAACTGTCATGTTCCCCTGCTTGATATTCTGCAACTGCCTGATTTTCTCATTAAGGAAAGTGGGTGGATAGAATTTGAGATGAAACTCCTCAGAGAAATCCTGCCAGGAAAGCTCTGTACCTCCCCTCTTTTCTTCCACACCACGCCACCACAACTCTGCATCGCCTGTCAAAAGGTAGACTGCACGACTAATCTTGTTATCTTCTGGAAGCTCCATCAAATGAAAAACCTTTTCTATCTGTCTAAACCACTCATCAGCTTCGGCGGGATTTGTGGTGCCACTGAACTCTGTGCCACCTAGCTTCTTCACAAGCTCATAAGATCGCATCAGATCTTTACTGCTGGTAGAAGAAGATTCTCGCCTATCAGCCTTGTACCTCTCTTTGGTCTCCAGGAACATCCTGTACATCCGGGATGCATCATCCACGTGGTCACCACCACCTGGACCCAAGTACCGAGGGTCAGGGCCAACATGGCTCTCAGCCTGATCATCACGATCAAAGCCTCTTCCTGCCATCTGCAATGATATAACAGAATATTTCCTGTTAGAAAACTACAGATAGAAGAAAGACACCAAAACCTTAATCCTATTGGTCTCTTATCGTCCCCTGACCTAGACTCTGAGTAACTATGTACTCAACCTAGGCTCTGATACCAAGAGTTGTCGCGCCCCAATCTCACATTAACCGCAAACCACGAGATTAGGACTCGGCAGGTGGGATTTCACATATAAGCCAACCATTCATCACTCTTGAAAACGATTAACAACATTAATAGGAAAAACTGATTTATACTGTAAATGAAACTAAACAAGCTGCGGAAGCATTTCTATTAACTGACAAGAAGTATAACAGAGTCAACAGCAATTTACAATGTTCAACATAAGATAAAGCGTAACAGTTAATTTACATCTTTGTACATATCCTCTCTCTCACTCACACCTTGTCCCAAAGATCGAGGGGAATGGACTAAGAGACCTCTAGCTAGACTAACTACAAACCTTCTATCAACTAAGCGTTAGGATGATACGATCCTTCTGACTCCTGATGCTGGTGCCGACCTGAAAATGTTTGAGTAGAGGTATGAGCCTACTCGCTCAGTGAATAACATTTCACTTAGCTATCAATAAACAACTCGTCAGGTTTAATAACTGAAAGTAAACAGGTATACAGTTTAAGCAGAGCAATTCTATTGACATAGCAGATATACAGATAATAATCACATTTCTAAGCATCATCAGGTATTTCAAGTAGATAGGCAATTATATAAATTTACTGTGATCCTACATGATTATTTATCCATTTTATTATTTTGCCCTAAATATATGCAGTGTACTCTGCATATAAAGATCCGCAGCAAGTTCATGCTACGGTCCCACCGTACAAGACTTAGCGACACACCCGGGGAGTGCTAAGTCTGACTACTCGTCCTGGTCTGCACAGGACATAGGCTCCTCAGCCTCCTCGCACAACCACGTGTGCTGCACAACCACGTGTGCTCTCGACTCCTCCTTAAACCTGAGTACACCGGCGGAGAGTCACAGGGTTACCTTCGCGACACAAGCACGAATGGTGTTAGATAACCAAGTTTTCTGGTGATATCGCAATGCCATTGTGACACAAGCACAATTGTTGTTAGACACTGCCCTTTTTCTCTTTCCTCGTTTGTCCGCGACACAAGCATGGATGATGTTGCAACACGAGTTTCACCCCAAAGTTGCAGACCCGTCTAAGGGGTTCTACGGTGTTAGGGCATCTAGGTCTATACTTGATTAACAAATAACAGAAATAACACATTATAACAATAAAACACAGAATTTCTTCTTTCTCATCATTCTTATCACATATTTCAAGTTCCAATGAACTTAATATACTATTACTGAAGCAATTAGACATTTAAAATGAGTTAAATAATGATTTCTAAATGAATTGCCACTCACAACTTGGAACTCGGCCGACCACCTTGGAACTCGGTCGAACGCCTCCCAGATTCTGAAACTCGGCCGACCAATCTCGGCCGACCGACTCACCGCTTGAAAAACCTACAAAGAAACTCGGCCGATCAGGACCCAAACTCGGCCGACAAAAACGTTGTTCGCTTATCTTAATTGAGAAACTCGGCCGACCAAGATCAAAACTCGGCCGATCAGAAAACGCTGTACCAAAGCCCTAAATAAGAACTCGGCCGACCGAATTGAAACTCGACCGAACCGCGCACAGGCAGAACATAAAAACGGCCTGCAGAAGTCGATTTCTCTCGAATCGACGGGCAAACTTTGAGCAAACACCACCAAACGATCACAAACGACGTATATGACTAAACCGTACCTGAAGGAAGGAAGAAAACGAACTGGGGCTGCACCGTGCACCCCAATCACCAAACCGTCTTCCTTGCAAACGCAGCTCCAGCTGTGAAATCGATTCGAATCGATGAAGATGAAGATCTACGGGGGAAAGGGACGATCTGCAGCAACTGATCGGAGCAAAACAAAGCTCCAGTGCTTCTCCCTCCTCAGCTCCCTCTCTCTCTCTCTCACTTTCTCTCTCCTTCTCACGCAAGGAGCAGAACGCAGGAGCGTTCTATCGTTTCTGTGAAATGAAACGAGAAAGGAAAAGAGGTAGGATAAGGGAGAAAACTTAGGGGCCTAATCGCAAAGTTTCGAACTTTCGCAAAATTACAATCAGGTACCTAGAAGCCCAAAAACTTGCAACTTTTGACTCGAAGGTCGGATTTGAACGATTTCTCTGGCAACGCTTCAAGCGTAAGATACTACACGCTTTAGAAGCTAGAAAACACACTAAGCACATATCATGTCCATTTTAAACATTATTAACAAAAACAGGCTTATAACTCAGCACATCAGCTAATCACATGCTTAACAGCATACTTACGGGATAAACTCGACGCGGTTCTTAACACCATAATTTAGAAGAGTGTATCTACCCCTTCTTCTACCACACCTAGAGCCTCCACCTCCTCTCAGGCAACTGACCCAAAACAATGTCTACCAGGAACCTTTCATGTTCCCATCCTTACCCTGCCTACCAGCCCTACCCAGGAGGTGATTATGCATACAATCACTTTTACCCAGCCCCTCCACATGTTGTTTTAGTTGCTACATCCTCTGTTACTGATGGATCTACTCTTAGTGTGCTACCTCTCCCTATTGGTCCTATATGTACCTTGCTTGCAGGACTTGGCACCTCTAATCTTACTTTTACTCAAGCCTAAGAGTTGCATGACCTTGGTATGTCTCGGGATGAGTAGAATGCCATATGGCCCAGTCGTGGTTTGTATCCTTATGTCGATGAGGAGATATCAGACTGGGATGATGAGCAATTTGTTGATGATGAGGAGGAGGCATCTGATGATGATGGTGAGGAAGGTTCAGATGGTTTTGATGATGGCTTCGCTGGTGGATCTGGTAATGAACATGAAGCTGCTCTCTTTGTTGCACCTTTAGATGGAGATGATGACTACGAACTTGAAGCTTCTGATGATGATGTGTCATGGATGATGATGACACTATGGACTTAGATATCCTAGATGTTTAGATGTTTTATTTTTTAGTATTTAGATATTTATCATATATATCTTTCTAGACTATTTTGTACTAAAAATATATGTCACATTATCTGAGATGTACTATTTTCATCATCATGTTGTTTTCATCATTTTGGTTTGTAGTTGTTTTTTAGGACATGCTTTCAGTGTTGTAATATTAATCATATGTACACTTCTCTTTGATTGACTATATCCCATGAGTTGGTTCCATGTTTCCCATAGTTTAATTATGACTTAGCTTGCTCGTCTCTGTTTGTTGTGTTCTATGAGGTTGCATGTTTTATCTTATTGATGTATGTTTTGGTTGTGCTTGGAGAAGACCTATTTTTGTTCTCTTCTACCCCCCTTACTTTTTGATAATGACAAATGGGGGAGAGAAGTTCAATGTTTTGAAACTCAACCATGCTTCTTTTTTTTACCTATGTGATCCTTTACTTGTTCAATATATGCTTTATCATGTGATGTGCTAAAGGATCATATAGTATATATGTGTTATATTTCTTTGTGTAGAAAGACTAACTATGTAGGTAAGAGTGAGCGTATATTGAGGGCGAGCAATTCATATTGTCAAAAATCTGAATCCCCTTGCAATTCACAAGGGTAAGGTATAACTTTACTTATCCTTTTCAATATGATTGAGGAATGATTTGTCATTGTCAAAAGGGGGAGAATGTTGACTTGAGATTTATACATTGTCCATATTTTGATAATGCCTTAACCATTCCATTCATATGTTCTAATATATTTGTTTAAGATTAGTTTTAAGGTTTAGGTACATGAAAAGGAAAAAATTACACAAGACCTAGCTTGTCCAAGTCCAAGTCAAAAGCAATGCAAGTGTGCAATTTGGGAAATCACTCCAATCCACCTTAGAATATTTTTGTAATCACTTGTATTGATGATATGACTTGTTACTAAGATGAGAAAAAATTAGGGACACTTAATTCCAATGTTTGGTCACTCTAAAACCATTTTGAAACAAAATTCACATCAACTTTGTCGGTCGAGTTGGAATCTGTATTGATCAGTGATGGATTTTTGAAAATGGATCAATCGGTCGAGTTGCACACTCACATAACTCGGTCGACCAACTCACTGACCAAAACTGATTTTGACTCATCGATCGACTTTCCCAGAATGAAGTTGACTGATAGTTTGAAAATTAGCTTTGTCGGTTAGTGGATCGGTTGAGTTATCTTTATGGAAACTCAACCCAATGTACTGTACAGAAAATGTAGAAAACATGATTCCAACCTTTGGAGAGTTGTTAGAAAAGAAAAAAATATCCTTTGCAAGTTGTAAAATAATTATTTTTAATACTTAAGGGTTCCCACACTCAAAGGAACACCCCCATCTATAAACAGGA
The DNA here is from genome assembly GCA_963693085.1 of Alisma plantago-aquatica. NCBI lineage: Eukaryota > Viridiplantae > Streptophyta > Magnoliopsida > Alismatales > Alismataceae > Alisma > Alisma plantago-aquatica. The sequence goes on from OY856412.1 coordinate 53,239,160, forward strand.
CCCCTTGGAGTTCATTCCAAGTTTGCTCATTCATGTTATCCTTGGTACTTGCTATAGTTGAGTGTGTTACAACCCTTTGAGATCCTTTCTCCCTCTCTTTTATAAAGCGTTTCCTAATTATGAGTGAGTTAGGCATGTTGTAGGAGAGCTAACTCCATGTTATCTTATAAAGTTATCATTCCTTTCATCTTCCCAATCCCCTTTCTCAAAGACCAAAGGTTGAAGTGAGCTTTTCCGAGTGAAGGTGAATTTGTTGTTCTTCTTTAAGGTTGAAGAAGGTGTGAATATCTTCTCGAGGTGAAGGAGAAGGGAAAGGCAAAGATTCAAGAAGAGTGGGTAATTCCTTCAAGGCCAAAGACTTGATGCAAATGTGGGTAAGCCCTTGTTGAAGGCTGAAGACATCTTGATCAAGTGAGTATGTCCTTGTGTAGGTGAAAGACTTTTCTCTTGAATAGGTAATTCCTTGGATGTATGGTGGTCTCCTTGTATCTCTTATGATTGAATATAAGTAAACATGGGTTGCAATGTCTAAGAGGTTGACCTGTCTAGGTAATGTATTGATGGTCTCCTAGTTTGGATATTGCAACCACTCTGACCACCTTATCCAAGTGTATGTTTCAATCCCTATCATCATTGCTATGCTTGCTTAGATAGGACTTCAAGTTGTTCTTAAGAATTTGGTTTTTTTTTTTTTTTTGGAGAAGTCAGAGGGCCTTTTTATTCATCTCGCCCCTCTCTTGCAAGCTGAAGCAAACTATTACAATTTAAACTACTCAAAACAGAATTAAACTTGGTAGTACTACTACCATTACAGATATCCATGTTGACTAGGTCAACAATGTGATTAGGTGGACTCCTATAGTAATAAGAGCCACAGTTGTTTTTGATATGGAATTTAGCTAGTTGGTCTGCAACCCTATTCCCCTCACGTTTAGTGTGTGCGCAGTACCAACCTGGTTTCATCCCACTTCGCACTGCAATAGTCCATCTAGATAACTTTGGGAAACTTGGGCCTTCGTCATCAATAGCCATCTTAGCATTCATGCAATCTGTTTCAATGCAAATATTATCACAGTCTAGGTCTTGTCCGATCTCGACAGCAAGCTCAATCGCTCGAGTTTCAGCTTCAAGAGCACTATCAGCTTGAATGGTCCTGCCCCAACCACCACGCCATTGGCCTCTATCATCCCGGCATACTGCAGCAATAGCAGCTCTTCGGGTTGTCGTATTGAAGGCGGCGTCAGTATTGATCTTCAACGCGCCTTGCTTCGGTCTAGTCCAGCCAATGTGATTACTCTCATTCTGTTTTTGCGGATGATCAGAAATCCATGCCTTTGTGTTGATAAGTACTTCTTTGACAATGAGGTTTTTCAGGTGGGTCACACTTAGCTTCTTTTTTTCAAAAACCTGCAGGTTCCGGTGTTTCCAGAGTTGCCAGCAGCCGGTGGCGAACTGAAAGCAATGAGGTGCAGGGGTATTCAAATTATTTTGTAGCCAGTTCCAAGTAATTTGCTCTCTGAAAAATTGATCCCAATACCTCTGGCTTATGATCCCCTTCCAAACCTGCGCAGCCTGCTCACAGTCCCTCAAGGCATGGAGAATAGTTTCCTCCTGTAGACCACATATCGGGCAGTGGCTGCTCATAGTCAAGTTGCGAGCAACTCTTCTGCTGTTCGTTAATAGGGCATTGTGTCCTATGAGCCAGAAGAAGAACTTTATTTTCATACTAGCTTTCATTGTCCACACTAAATCCCATTTTCCATCAGTTCTTACATCCTTTGCCGACCTGATGATCTCATAGGCACTTCTGGTAGTAAATAAGCCTGCGTCAGTGTGACACCAGGCCCGAGTGTCTTGAGCATTGGTATTCAGCGGGGTGGTTGTAAGTAGCACCTTCTTCACTATGTCGTATGGAAGCCACTCCTTCAAGAACTCCTCATCCCATTTACCTTCCAAGTTTACAAGGCAGGAAACTTTCAGATCTAGTAACTCCTCCGGTATAGGTTTTGTGGCGAAGTCCTTCAAAAGTGCTTTGCTGCCCCACCATCTGTCAAACCACACACTTGTATCTCTGCCGTTCACAGGGATCATAACTGAATTTTCGAGAATGAAGGATTTACCCTGTAGCACAGCACGACCCAGTCTAGAAACATTGGGTATGCAACCCCCATTGAACTGCATGTACTTCTTCAGTAAACCCTCACACCAAAGGGAATTCCTGTGTGAACTCAAATCCCAGGCATGTTTGTATATCAAGGCTTGGTTCAGGTCTCTCATCGACATCAAACCCAGACCACCATGCTTCTTGTCACAAGTAATCTTATTCCAGGCCACCAGCGATAAGGCATGTTTCTTCTGGCTTCCGCCCCACACGAAGGATCTGATGTTGCTGTCTATACGCTCACATATCTTTGTTGGCAACACTGCTGTCTGCATTGTGTAGGTAGGGATCGCCGTGAGAGTCGCTTTGGCTAAGCACACCCTTCCTGCCAGACTCAAGGTTCTAGCTGACCATGAGTTGATATTGTTTGTGACCTTCTCAAGGATATTACCATATGTGTCCTTCTTCACCCTACCGTGAATAAGTGGTACCCCCAAGTATTTTCCCATGTTCTCAGAATGGGTAAAACCACTCACTCTGCATATGCGCTTTAAGAATTTGGTTTGAATTAATAAAATTTAAAAGTCTAACTATTCTTGTGAGATTTTTGAAGCTCTACACAGCCCCCCTCTAGAGCCCTAGATCCAACACTCCTTCCCTTCTTCTACAACTCTCTTATCTAAGAGAGAGAATCTTCATCTTCATGGTAGATCGAGAAATTGGGAGGTGGAGGAAGTGAGAGCCTCACAAGATATACATGTAGGACTAGCTCTCTTACAAATATCCTACTCACTCTAATAGATTGAGCAAGTGATTAAGCTTAAGAGTGGAAGTATAGGCACTCAACTATAATATAGGGACCTTCATAGTGCTTGGCTAACTATGGGATGAATCCCAAGGGGTACCATTTAAGTAAAAACACTTAAGGACGGATTCTATTCGTTTGGGGTGTTGCAACAGATCTATTTTTGAGTTTTGCAACACTCTAACAACTATAAAAAAATCTACATTTTGTATAGTGTGATCGGTCCAGTTTACTTTTGGGAAAATTAGCCGATGGCACTATGTTATAGGTCAATTCTGAGTTTTGGATCAATTTTATCCTAAATGAAACTCAATTGATGGCTTAAAATTGATTTGTCTATGCAGGGGTGTCAGTCGAGTTTGTCCTGGGGAAACTCAACTGACTCTGGCAGATCCCAAGATCCATCAAGGGTGTAGGTTGAGTTTATCCTAGATAAAACTCAGTCGTCAAAAGTCCCTATAATGAATTTTGAAAAAAAAAATTAAAGTGCTTAAATATTTGATTTTAGTGATCCTATTCTTTTCATAGCTTAGTTACAAGTCATACAATCATTACAAGTCATTTACAACATGATACTTATGGATTTGTACTCTTTTCCACAAACGTGCACTTGCATTGATTTTAACTTTTCTTTCTCCAAGTTAAGATGCACAAGTTAAGGCATTTAGAGTGTGTCTATACCAACTCTGAAATTACTCAAGTAGAAGCATTAGACAAAAATAAGTGCAATGGTTAGTCATCATCAAAACAAGAGTTTAGTTGATTAAGACCTAGAGTCAATAGAAAGGGGATGACAAACCACAACCATCATGCATATAATAATGAGAACAAATGAAAGGCTCATGTATAAGGTGACCTGCCACAAGACCCATGATGGCATCTATAGATTGGGTGTCATTGCATGCTACTATTGCAATGAAGAAGGGCACGTCAAGCCAAATTGTCCTAAGATCCTACTCAATAAGAGAGATAATGCAAACAAAATGCCTAATCCAACTCGAACTGAGAAAAGGGAAGTTAGGATTCTACCACGATAGATGACGAAGGTATGGCTTATTTTTCAATTTTCATTAATATCATATATTACCCTAGTTATCTGAATCATGTTATATATATTGTAGTTAGCCATGTTGAAATCATATCTTAAATATTATAGTGAATAAATACGTACCCAATATTAGGATGACAATGTATCTAGGTATGTGAAACGTTAAGATGGGAACTACTATATTGTTGCATGAAAATTTTGGGGCCCAGATTTATATAAGGTGGATACTTTGTAACTACCATAAAAATTCATTTTAGCATAAATGCAACTAAGAAACTTTAGTTGGAAATTTATTTTCTTCTAAATATGTAAAATCCAAGAACACGTCGTACACATGATGATTCAATATTTTATCACATTTAATTTAATTTTGCACACTACCTATCCTAAATTGGATGATTAAGATATAAAAAGAAAGTGACCCCACATATGCATGTATTATGTCTCCTTTCTAACATTTAAATAGTTTATGATATACAAAGCATTTTCTCAAAGTTTTGGTAGTGTAACACATTGTGAATTATTGTTTTTTGGTGGGGAAATAGGGTGGCATGCCTCTTTACTCATATCAAATGGGTATTCAATGAGTGCAAACTGCAATCATAGACTATATATAGAAAAGAAAACAAAAGAAGAATTGTACATCAAAAAGGAGCTAACTATACATTGATTTCAGATCATTGACACAAATGTCCCAAATTGATCTGGTATCCCTTCTAAAGTCCAAAAAGATCCTTCCATTCCTTTCCCTCCAGATCATTTATATGAGCAAAATAGCTAAAATTGTATCTTCCTTCTTCAAAATAAGTAGGTCATCGAAAGACTGTGGAAAATACCTACACTTGATATCAAAACACTTGCATATCTCCATAGAAAAACCATAGTCAAAGAAAATATGGTCAATACTTTCCACATCCATCATACAGAAAGGACATCTAGAGGAAAACTAAAATCCCATTCTCTATAGGTAATCTATAGTAGGTGACTTTCTCATAAACAACTTCCATAGAACAATAGAGCACGTGTGAGGAGTTCCAAATACATTCCCCCCATTGAACCTTCTAACCCTTCTTTCTGGATATATCCCAGCCATCCATCAAATTGAATTCAGATTTACCCTTATAGCATATGAAATCCTTCATAAGAGAAGGGGAACCCTACTCAGGAAGGGCAGTATAGAGAACTTCAAAAGCTCTAAAGATAGAATGGGACCACAAACCATTTACTATGCAACTATTGACTCTATAGTTCAAGCTTTTTCCCAATCTAAAGATCAGTGGGGAATCTAGAACATCAATGAGTTTATTGTTACCCTACAACAATGGGTCTCTCCAAAACAAAAAAATTTCCCCACTACCCAGACACAACTCGATCTTCTTTAGCAGATTATCTCTCTAACTTAGGATTTTCCTCCATTTCTAGGTTGAGTTAGCTCTGGACTTAATAGACCAAATAGACTCATCTTTTATATATCTTTCATGAAGCCATTTGACCCACAAAGACTCCTTGTTAGTAGCTAATCTCCAAAGGTTCTTAAGAAGACCATCATTAGACTATCTTCTACAGATCTAACACCAAGACCCCCTCATCTTTAGGTTTACAAATAAACATCCTAAAGGTAGAATGCAAACGTCTTTTCTCTTCTAAGTCATTCTAAATGAAGTTCCTCATATGTTGTTCAATACTCATAATCACAGACTTAGGAAGTGGAAAAGTTGAAGACCAAAAGATACTAAAACCAGATAAAGTACAGATAACCAAAACCAATCTTCTTGACCTTATCAATAATTGGAGCACACATCCCTTTTGTTGAATGGATTGTAAATAGAGGCACACCCAGGTATCTAACTGTAGAGATTGTACTTCAAAATTAAGAATAGAACAAATATTATTTTTTTGCACATTCCAACTCAAAAAGATCTGACTCTTCACACTATTTAGTTGCAAGTCTAACACCACACTAAAGGTCTCAATAATACCTTTCAGACAAAACACATTCTGATCATCCTCTTTAGAGAAAAGAAGTAGATCATCTACAAAGATTATATGCAAAATATTTGTCTCTTCTGAAGCTTACAGAGGTTTCAAGTCACCAATCCTCACAAAAACATTGATAATTGATGTAAGGTTTTCATTGCAATCATAAATAGGAAGGGAGATAATGTGTCTCCTTGTCTCACCCCATTAGAGGCAATAAATTGATCAGAAGGACTTACATTTACTAAAACTCTATAAGAAGCCAAAGAAAAGGTCACATTAATCCACTCAATCCAACAAGTAGTAAACCCCATCTTATATAATAGGAAGAGAATGTAATCCCTTCTAACTGTGTCACAGGCTTTAGCCAGATCAGCCTTAAAACACATGTTTTTTGAGATCCACAAAAGTGTCCAAAACATCATTTTCTAATAGGATCACATCACCAATCCTCCTCCCATGAATGAAATCCACTTGATTATGATCTATGAGAGTAGTAGAGAATATACTTCACTCTTGTAGCCATAATTTTTGTGATGACTTTATAAACAAGATTACACAAAGAAATGGGCTTGAAATCCTTCAAAACGTTAGCTCCTTGTACCTTAGGGATCAAAGTTATAAGAGTATTATTACACTCCTTCAATAACTTCCTAGAACTAAAAAAACCCTGAACAACAGAGATAATGTCCTCACCGATGATATCCCAAACAAATTTAAAAAATATTATATTAGAACCATTTAGTCCCAATGCTTTATCATCCTTCTTAGATTTAAACACATCTTCAATCTCAAATCTAGTAACTACTTTCCTCAACTCATAAAACTATTCTTGTGAGATAGTAGGTAAGACCAATTCTTCATTCCAATTCATTTTAGTGTTAGGAGTATCATTAAACAAGCTACTATAAAACTTCCTCACACTCTATTTAATCAAATCGACATCATAAACATTACTCCCATCATCTGAAATAATAACATTGATATGGTCTCTAAACCTTCTAGACTTTAATGAAGCATAAAATAATGATAAACTTATATCCCCCAACTTTAGACATTGTGTTGTACTTTTCTATCTAAGTAAGCTCTCCTCATCTTTCATAGCTTTAATAGCATCATGTCTAGCCTGAGATAAGGCAATCTGCTTCAAACTATCACCCAAATTATCTTCAACTTCCCTTCATGAAGAAACAACTTTACGTTCAATTTCTTTAGACTTAGAGAAAAGGTTACTAACCACCTTCTTGTTCCATTTTTTTAGAGCTTCAGCTATCACTTGTAGCTTTCTATAAGCCCTAAACGTAGGAGTACCAGAAATCTTAGACTTACACCAAGCATTCTTCACCACATCCCTGTAACCCTGTTGGTTCGTCCAGGCATTGATGAACCTGAAAGGAGTGGGCTTCTTCTTTTCTACATCAAATCTCAAAACAATGATCTTATGATCAATGAATAAGGAACATATTACTTCACTCCAACAGTAAGGAAAGGAAGTAAGAAAATTGATATTACTAAAGATACAGCCAGTTCCTAAAAATCTTCTTTTACTAGTTCGCTATGGCTATCCCATGTAAAGAAGGAGCCCTTAGTTCTCATCTCAATAAGACTAGAATTTGACACTACTTCATTAAACTCCTTCATAATCTTATTTGTTGGAGGTTGTTTCCCCAATTCCTCACCATTTAGCCTAATGACGTTAAAATCACCCAAAACACACTAGTTCATAGGGTTAGAAGCATAACACTCATTTAGAGAATCCCAAAGATGAACTCTATCAGAATTCACAATGGCACCATAAATAGCTGAAAGAGTAAACCTTGTTAAATCCTTCATAATAGAGCAATGAATCACTTGGTCATTTGTAGAAATCACCTTGATACCAATGTCATGGTCAAGACACAAAATTAGAATCCTTGTATAGGAATAAAACTCAAAATTATCTACATAACCAACTCCCTAATAAATCTTATTCACAAAACTACTTAAATCATCTTTACTAACTATATACTCTAAGAAAATATATACATATACCCTCAGTCTATCCATCTCCTTCCGAATATGAGGGACCATATTGCTATCTCCCCTCACATTCCAATAAACAATAGTAACTAACTTAACCATTTGGGGGTAAGGACACCTCTACCACCCCACCATCAACCTGATGTATCGATGATCCCTCAATCTAACTTTCATTATCCACAAAGCTCGAGAGTGGGGAGTATTTGCTAACCGATTTAGGGACATTCCAAGTAACACTTTTAGAAATGACCCTAGAAGGAGATCAAGATTTCTTATTCTCATCTCCCAACTAGTTTTAGGAGATAGAATAGGGGTCACCAATCTTCTTTCAATACTAACAGGAGAGACCCCCACTTCTCCTACTTCATTCAGTCTGTTAGAATCATTAACATCCATCAACGTTACAACCCCAGTTTTTGGATTCTTTTGGTGAGAAATGTAATTTCTCATATTAAAGATATTTGAAAAAATAATGATATAATTTGTTCTGAATAAATGGAATTTGTTTACAATAGCCTTGTTGGTTGTTTTGTGGGCTTTATTGGCTATTGGGCCCAATAACAAGGAAATTTGATTAGTAAATGAATAATTGAGAATTTGAGAAAAGAAAGATGTAGAAACCTCTAGAAGGCAAAAGAATATAATCCAAAGTGGATTTTGTGCCTCTTGGGTTCCTTGGGTCCCAAGGAGTCCAAATTTGCAAAGATAATGCAACAAGAAAAGAAAAGAGCAATTAAATATTTCTTTATTAAGAAAGAAATTGAAAACAATGATAAAATGTGGAAAATAAGTGGAAAGACGTATAATTGAGTTATCCTTGGTGGATTTTCGTATCCTTAAGGTTCCTAATGTTAAAATGAATTTTAATAAGGAAAATAAAAAGAGAGATAAAGAGAAATCCTCAAAAATAGATATTTTACTAAAGAAATGAATAAGGTAATGAGAAATTATGGATATAGATGCATCTAGAAGGATAATAAGTATCCACTAAAAAGGATTTCGAAATATTAGAGGTTCTTGGGGGTCCAAGGAGCCCCAATGGAGAAAAAGATAGAGAAATGGCAAATAATAACAAAATAAGAGGATAATGTGATACATCATTAATGACTTTTTGATAATATCAAAAGGAGATGTTATTTTCTTTAAGAAAATAGATTTTCATGGCCAATAGATTAAAAGGCAAGGCTAGAGATAATGAAAGAGATAATTTTTGTATTGCTAATTATCCATGAAATAAGGAACATTAAGAACATAAATAGGAGAGAGAAGATCACTTCTCCTTGAAGAAATATGACTCCTATTGGGAGAGGGCCTTGTTAATCCGTGAATAGCTAACCTAGGGCTTCGTTACCCTCCTCTATAAAAGGATAGAGCCCAGGGCTAAGCCCAAGGAGAGTTTCGTGCATCTTTCTCTCATCTCCTTCTTCTTCTTTCATGCAAACCCTAACCAAGATGGTATAGAAACCCTGGTGCAAACGAAAGGCCATGGAGTGGTCTGGATTGTGGCCTGACATTCCCATAATGACTGAGGATGATTAACCATCATCCCTTGATTCTCACGTAGGAGCTACACCCGTGGGAGGGTTGCACTTGGGCGGCGAGTTGCAGATCGGCCCATCTCAGACCATCTGTGCTAGTTGTGATCTGGGTGGCGCCCCAAGGGTGACGGAGGGAGACGGAACTAGGGTAGGAGTCGGCGGTAGCCATCGAGGCCCTGGAGAAGAGAGAACATGCCCGCAACATGTTGCAGATCGGCAGCTCTGCTAGGTTACGTGAGGTTGAAGATGATCGACTTATGTTGGACGGAAATGCCCCTCTGCGAGATGAAGCATCAAAAACTTAAACAAGGGTCAAATCGACATTTTGAAATATTTTCAAACTGGCCAAGCAACGTTGCATGAATAGGACAATGTGGCAGCTTCTGATTGGTCCAAAAAGGTAATTCTTGCAAAATTCATATCTAATTATTGGTAGCTCGAATCAATACATGTAAAATATGAAAGTTGCTCAAAAAAATGAGAGGAATCCATTAAAAATATATTTAGAAGCTAATTACTCTTGAAATTCGAAAAATAATGGAAGTTATTAACTTAATAATTAAGAAACCATATTTTGAGATGATTAATGTATTTAGTAGGGTTTAATGGATGATTAAAGTTGATATTAACCTGTTAATTGTAAAAAGGTACAATAAGAACAAAAAGGATGAACTTTGCACGTAATTGGTTTAATTTAGAGTTTCATATGCATAAATATGCTTTAATGGGCCTTGAAACCCTAATATTAGTTTTTGGTGACTCTTAATGGCTTTAATTATTCAAAATCATGAATAAAGCTAAGATATGATTATTCTAAGCTATTTTGAGTATAAAGGTTTCCAATTGTGAATAAATACCCTTAATATGGAAATTAGGGTTTTCTAATGGATAAAATGTGGAATTAGTAATAAATGGAGTTCATTGGTGAATTAGACCACAATGAACTATGAGTTGTTAATGTGATGCTAATTGGGCATAATGATCTTGTCATGAATTAAAAGGATAAAAATTATAGTTTTAATGTAAAAGAGGATTAATGGACTTAATTGATGGATAATGATGCCTTTAATCCGAAAATAAGGTTATATGTTGTTAAAAGGTAACCTTAATATCTTTCGTGAAGAATAGATGAGATAATTAGGGAAAATTAGGGTTTAAAATAGTAAAAATAAAGTGAAACCCTAATAGAAATGGAAACCCTAAAAGTGGACTAGAAACACTAGGAAGCGAGCTAGGTTTAATAGATCCTGATGGCATGATCAATAATAGGAACTTATATGCATATTTTAGGATCTCATTGTGTGCTTGCTTGCCTTTTTGGAATTCTTGATTGATTGGATTATTCTGTCTCAAATCAGCCTGACAGGTATGTGGTTATTCTTATGGATAATCGCTTTAGTTTCATGACGATTCCCAGAAGTTTTATCAGTTTCCTGAAAATAACTTCTTGGATGACTTTTATTTCATGCAACTATAAAGTGACTGTGATTATCACTATAAATATGTATATATAACTGGTGTAGATCAAGGTCCTCCTCTGTGGCTTTACAAATGCTAAAAAGGGTAACCTAGAGCAAGGTCTAGGCTATCATGAGTTAGAAATTGGGCTACCCACGTGTAGTGCCATGAGACTCTCTAGCACACCATGAGTTAAGGAGTGGGCTGCCTACGGGTAGTGCCATGTGACTCAACCCTAGAAATTGATTCACCTATTAGGTAGGATCATGAGGGGTTTAATGGGGATCTACCATAAGGAAGGTAGCATCCATGTCCACTGCAGGGACAGCGCAGAGGATAGGATATGTATGGATCGTGCAATTATATTTAAAATGTAAAGTTGTTTGTTAAATCATAGTTGACTGCAATATATTGTTACAATTAATTTCACAATTATTGTTTCCCCCACATACCAGCATTATTCATTTATGTTTTCTGACATTTTGTTTGTCGGCGTTTTAGGTTCAAGTTAAAAGAACAAATAGTAAAGTGGCATATGTGGAATTAAATGAGAATTAAGTACAAAGGACGATTAGTTAGAATAGACTCCAGATGTGGTTAAAAGTAGATAACCAAGTTTTTTGAAAAAGGTATGCAAAAGTTAATTTTTATTACTGCCTTTCAGTTTATTTTAGTAGAATTTGATAATTATTATTGATTATTTGTTGAACCTTTGATCCGGAAATTGGGATAATGGCTCTGACCTCTTGGTCTCCCTTAATTGGGGGTTACTGGGAGGCGGGTTCGTTACATTTGGTATCAGAGCATAGGTTCCTCATTTAATCCCTAATAATTATTAAATTTTACAAACTCTATAGAACCCAAGGGAGTTATTAGAGGATTTTCCGAAAGACATAGGTGTCTAGAAAAGGATCACGTTCGGGGCCTAGCAAGATTTTCCTTCGCACTGCTAGTCAGAATATGAGGACTCCCAGATTAGTGTGATTGCCTGGCCAAAGTCTCAGGATTTGACTCGAAATAAGATACATTTAGGACTCTCTCATCTTGTTCATCCCCTCTCAACTCAAATGATGTTAAGGATTAGGGTTTTCTCTCTTTTCCTCACCCTCTTGAGGTATGGGTAAGGTTGATAAGGCCTAAGGAATCCTCCACCAAATTAATGAAAAGCATGTAATTAAGATGTCATGGACATAAGCTTAATAGATTAAGCGTAAACTGAAGAATAGATACATGCTTAGGTCATATGACATGAGTTGTCATTGCCCTCAGGGGAGACCTGAGGCTAGACCTCCTTGTCAGGAGGATGAGTGGAGAAAGTTAGTCTTGGAGGTAGAGACCTCCATTATAAGTAGAGACCTGGCACAATCCTCTGAGGATGATGCTAACCCTAACCCTAAGTGGTGGTTAGATAGAGATGACATGATGGGTTAGATGTCATGGTAGACCAGGTGTGGGGGTGTACATGCCTTTGGATGCCCATACGAGCCACGAGAGGTTGGATGTCCTAGTACCCTTGGCGACCCAACCCTAGGAAGGGTCGTGCATGTTAGAGTGAAGGATAGCTCCTTCAATGATGAGGTTAGTGAAGAACCTATGGAAACCCCATGAGCTTATATGAGCATGGCATAGTAAGCACCTAGAGTACATCAAGTAGTGTAGGCAATAGGTCAAAACCCTGGCCAGGAGAGTATGATGGATAGCTTATGAGATAAGCATAAAGAGCTATGGATAATATTGAGCAAACATAAGTTTGAACATAGGCTTCACCCAGGTAGGGGTATGCTTGTGAGCTTGATCCACCTTCATGGAGAGAGGACCTTTAGTAATAAGGCTGGTTTTAGAGTAGCTCTAGAGAGAGAGAGAGAAGGACCCAAGCAAGAAGGTTGTAAGCTTAGACTCTGAGATATGAGGAACGGTGGGGAGTGGAGGATGATGCAACCTAAGTGGATGGTTTTGGTTGCCTCATGCATGATCCCTGGAGGCTGATGATATCTTGGTTTCCTTTAGAGGAACCAAACCTTAGAGAGAGGATGAGGTTCCTGGTACCTATGTGTCTATGGTATAGATGTTTACCTTCTGAGATGGGAAAAAGAGTTCCTTAGACCATGGAGAGGCTTAGTAGCAGGTGGTGAGGCCTTGTAACTTGTTGGTTGTCCTGGAGGAGGACTCAACTCTAAGGTGTTACTTGAGTAGAAGGATGACAAGAAGTGCATATCATGTCTTATACATGCTTGATACGTGGTTAAGAGGTTGAGCATGCAGTTGGACACCCAAAAGTGAACCTAGGGTTCCTAGGCCTAAGAGGGGAAGTGGTGTACCAGATGCTCATGATGAGATTTGAGTTTCTATAGATTCGAGCATGGTACTCCTCATGTTTAAAGGAAAGGAAAACCCCTTAAGTTAAGGTGTGAACCCCTCCCAGCTAAGTTGATGACTTGGGAAGTTATGATCTTGATCCAATGTTGAGGATGAGAACAAGTATGACCTAGCATGGTTTAGTAGGTGGTCTGCTTGTGCCTTAGTAACTTGCTAGGGGTAAGCATGCTCATGTGGATGTAAACCCTACACATAAGGATGTTTGTGACCTTCGTTATCAAGGTGTAGTTCCTCTCATCCTGGGAGAGGGACCCTCTTATAGAGTGTATACCAGTTTTTTTGGTTTAAGGTAACCTAAAGAGGTCTCATAGGATCTTGGTGGAAGCTAAGTGAAAGGTACATGGTATGATAATGAACTGGTAGACCCATAGATAACCATCTCTAAGTGCACGTGGATGTGTTACCATGGAGGTAACCGGTATGGGGCCTGACCAAGGTAGGCAGGTCACCATAACCCCTATGAAAGGATGAAAGATAGCCCATGAATGCCGAGAGAGATGATGAAGGCTTGGGTAAGGTTCTAAGTTGGACATGTACTATAATAGAATCCTAAGTCTATCCTAGGGTTAGGTAGGGATAAGACCGATGGAAGTAGGAGTTTCCTAATTCCCTAGTTGCACATGACCATAGGGTTGGGAGGCAACAACTATCATTGTCTGAGGGCCATGGAGTAGGACATTGATCACCTTCATGAACTCATGGGAGCCAAAGGGCGGATGAGTAGGGCACTCTCTAGATGCATAAGGTAAGAGGGATGACCCCAAAAGTTTCGGTACCCTAAAGACCTAGAGCAGATGACCAAGGAATGTGTGTGGACCTAAGTAGGTTCAAAACCAGTTTTCCATGGAAGTAACTTTGATATCGCTATGTTTGTGATGTAGAGACATATGTGGCACGTTTCAACTTAGATTTAAAGGTGTACTAGCAAGGTGGGATGTACCATCTCTACTCTTGGAACAAGAAGAACTTTATATTTGGACTACAGCCAATTGCTTATTTCCTCTTGTTATGGGAGTGAGAGATAGGACAGTATGCATGCCATACACCAAGGATAAAGATGATGTGAGTTGGAATGTTGCTACGACGTATGAGGACAGAGATGATAACATACTCTAGTGGAGTGAATGATACATGGATGGTTTACAAACACTAAGAGGAATAATGTAGTCATCTTATGAGGATGTTGTTATCATGAGCTATGAGTTATACAAGGTTGAGTTTGAAAACTAAGAGAATAAGCTCAGAGTTTTCTTGATGAAGATAGACTTAGAGCTGAGATGAGATAATAAGTGGAATACATGGAGGTGTATGTCTTCAACATTACCTTACACCTAAGGATGTGAAGTGGTAATGGATGCTCTGGATGAGATGCAGCTGCCTAGTTTAGTTAGAGGCTAGAATAGGTTGTTAGGTTAACCCTAAGTTTGAAAAAGAGATAAGTTTGGCTAACACTCAGATGTAATAAGATTTGTTTAACAAGTTAGTTATTGTTTGGCTATCTAGCTTAGGCCTTGATGCAATGGATGGTTGTAGAACCTCATATGTACTTCTTTGGAAAAGAAGGTGATAAAACTGTGATGAGAGTGGTTTAGGGTTTTTGTGGAATCAATCTTGAGGAATGATGACATACATGAGATCATGATTTTAAGATCACCATACACCGTACTACGAAGATAGTAAGTGATAGTTAAGATGAAGTTGCATTTGGCATGTGGCGATGCAAGCTAGGAGGTGAAGGATGAACACCAGTAACCTAG
This sequence comes from Alisma plantago-aquatica, assembly GCA_963693085.1. Classification (NCBI taxonomy): domain Eukaryota; kingdom Viridiplantae; phylum Streptophyta; class Magnoliopsida; order Alismatales; family Alismataceae; genus Alisma; species Alisma plantago-aquatica. Next base: position 53,254,239 of record OY856412.1, read on the forward strand.
TGTAGTGATATAGAGGATAAAGAGTCCCCGAGAGGGAATGGGATTTGATCACTATGGATGTTGTGGTAAGTCTCCCCTTGACCAAGAAAGGTCAAAATGCAAAATGGGTTATGGTAGATCACCTTACCTAGATGACACGAGAAAGAAAGGATACTGTCAAGGGATGGATCCCGTTGAACTACATATGAAAGAGAGATAGTTCAACTACACCATGATGTGAGTTCAAAGGTTCTTGAGTATAACCTAAAGGTTCACTTCCATAAGGTAGAAGTGGATACATGAAGAACTCAATCCTGGTACAGTTTATCACCCCTAACTAATGGTTAGTATAATACTGACTAGAGGGTCTGATGAGAGCAGGTGTGCTCATTCAAGGTGATACATCGAGATAGTTCCTGCCTTTGGTAAGATGTGATGATAACCACCATAGCCAGTATTGGGTTGTAAAGAAGCTCTGTAAGGGAGGTTGTGTCGGTCACCACTTCATTAAGATGATGTTGGGGGAGGACCTCGTGAAGGTCAAGAAAAGACCACAGTGTGTGTAGATGAAGTCGCTTTGATCATGCAATGGCTAAAAGGAGCCCAGGGATGACATGAGTCATAGGCTGATGCAAAGTAGACTGACATACAGTTCACTTTGGGAGAATACATGATATAAAAATTCAACCCCTCTGAGCTACAGCTGAGATAGATAAGTCCTTGTTACTTGGGCCCATTTCAGATGGATTGGTGGAGAAGATTAAGTTTGACCTTACCCCTCAAGATAAAGTAATGTGTGATGAGTTCCATGTGTCCAATTTAGAGCACTATGTGAGGTACCCAGACCATGTGCGGAGCAATGAACCTAGTGAGCCCCAAGGGAGGCTGAAATGACCTGAGTCACCTGTGAGGTTTATAGATGCCAAGGTGAAAGAACTCAGAGAAAGGAATATGTGATGATAAAGGTTCTTTGGAATCACCATGGATAAGGTAAAGCCACATAGGGGTCAATGATGGATATGGAAAAATCTTATCCTGAATTGTTTGTTTGCTTGATGGAATTTTGAGGGAAAATTCCTATAAGAGGGGAAGGATGTTACAACCCCAGTTTTTGGGTTCTTTTGGTGAGAAATGTAATTTCTCATATTAAAGATATTTGCAAAAATAATGATATAATTTGTTCTGAATAAATGGAATTTGTTTACAATAGCCTTGTTGGTTGTTTTGTGGGCTTTATTAGCTACTGGGCCCAATAATAAGGAAATTCGATTAGTAAATGAATAATTGAGAATTTGAGAAAAGAAAGAGGTAGAAACCTCTAGATGGCAAAAGAATATAATCCAGAGTGGCTTTCATGCCTCTTGGGTTCCTTGGGTCCCAAGGAGTCCAAAGTTGCAAAGATAATGCAACAAGAAAAGAAAAGAGCAATTAAATATTTCTTTATTAAGAAAGAAAATGAAAACAATGATAAATGTGGAAAGTAAGTGGAAAGAGGTATAATTGAGTTATTCTTGGTGGATTTTCGTATCCTTAAGGTTCCTAATGTTAAAATGAATTTTAATAAGGAAAATAAAAAGAGAGATAAAGAGAAATCCTCAAAAAGAGATATTTTACTAAAGAAATGAATAAGATAATGAGAAATTATGGATATAGATGCATCTAGAAGGATAATAAGTATCCACTAAAAAGGATTTCAAAATATTAGAGGTTCGTGGGGGTCCAAGGAGCCCCAATGGAGAAAAAGAAAGAGAAACAGCAAATAATAACAAAATAAGAGGATAATGTGATACATGATTAATGAATTTTTGATAATATCAAAAAGTGATGTTATTTGCTTTAAGAAAATAGATTTTCATGGCTAATAGATAAAAAGGCAAGGCTAGAGATAATGAAAGAGATAATTTTTGTATTTCTAATTATCCATGAAATAAGGAATATTAAGAAGATAAATAGGAGAGAGAAGATTACATCTCCTTGAAGAAATATGACTCCTATAGGGAGAGGGCCTTGTTAATCTCTGAATAGCCAACCTAGGGCTTTATTACCCCCCTCTATAAAAGGATAGAGCCCATGGCTAAGCCCAAGGAGAGTTTGATGCATCTTTCTCTCATCTCCTTCTTGTTCTTTCGTGCAAACCCTAACCAAGAGGGTAGAGAAACCATGGTGCAAACGAAGGGCCATGGAGTGGTCTGGATGGTGGCCTGATGTTCCCACAATGATCGAGGATGATTAACCATCATCACTGGACTCTCACGTAGGAGCTACACCCGTGGGAGGGCAGCACTCGGGTGGCGAGTTGCAGATCAGCCCAACTCAGACCAGTCATGCTAGTCATGATCTGGGTGGTTCCCCAAGGGCGTCAGAGGGAGACGGAGCTAGGGTAGGGATCGACGGAAGCCATCGAGGCCCTGGAGGAGAGAGAACACGCCCGCAACATGCTGCAGATCGGTGGGTCTGCTAGGTTACGTGAGGTTGAAGACGATCGACTTCCGTTGGACAGAAATGCCCCTCCGTGGGCTGAAGCGTCAAAAAATTAAACAAGGGTAAAATCGACATTTCGAAATGTTTTCAAACTGGCCAAGCAACGTTGCATGAATAGGGTGATGTGGTAGCTTCCGATTGGTCCAAAAAGGTAATTCTTGCAAAATTCATATCTAAATATTGGTAGCTTGAATCGATACATGTAAAATATGAAAGTTGCTCAGAAAAATGAGTGGAATCCATTAAAGATATATTTAGAAGTTAATTCCTCTTACAATTCGAAAAGTAATGGAAGTTATTATCTTTAATGTATTAATGATTAAGAAACCCTATTTTGAGATGATTAATGTATTTAGTAGGGTTTAATAGATGATTGAAGTTGATATTAACCTATTAATTGTAAAAAGGTCCATTAAGAACAAAAAGGATGAACTTTGCACGTAATTGGTTTAATTTAGAGTTTCATATGCATAAATATGCTTTAATGCTCCTTGAAACCCTAATATTAGTTTTTGGTGACTCTTAATGGCTTTAATTATTCAAAATCGTGAATAAAGCTAAGATATGATGATTCTACGCTATTTTGAGTATAAAGGTTCCTAATTGTGAATAAATACCCTTAATATGGAAATTAGGGTTTTGATAACCTCCTATTTTAGTAGTTTATCTTAGTCTTTTTCTTTAGTTTTCCATACTCTTTTTATGTTTATACGGTACATAAACCTAATTTTACCCCTTTTTGTAAATACATCATCAAACTAACTTTTTCCTTTCACAATTGCAGAAAAAGCACAAAAAAATCATAAAAGAATAAACCAACCTCAAGGCCGAGTGAAGCCAAACGGTCCCAGGACCGCATGGAGCTCAAACGGTCCCAAGACCGCATGGAGTTCAAACGGTCCCGAGACCGCATGAAGCCAAACGGTCCCAAGACCGCATGGAGTTCAAACGGTCCCGAGACCGCATGAAGCCAAACGGTCCCAAGACCGCATGGAGTTCAAACGGTCCCGAGACCGCATGAAGCCAAACGGTCCCAAGACCGCATGGAGTTCAAACGGTCCCGAGACCGCATGAAGCCAAACGATCCCGAGACCGCATGAAGCCAAACGGTCCCAAGACCGCATGGAGTTCAAACGGTCCCGAGACCGCATGGAGTTCAAACGGTCCCAAGACCATTTGACGCCAAACGATCCCAAGACCGTTTGACGCCAAACGGTCCCAAGACCGTTTGACGCCAAACGGTCTCAAGACCGTTTGAACCCAAACGGTCTCCAGATCGTTTGACCTCACTCAAGGCCTATAAATAAGACCTCAAGGGCCATCCTTGAGAAGGTCCAGATGTCCAGAGGCTGTCTCTCTACTACCAGAACAACTCCATCCACCGCCCGAGGCTGCCGGTCTGAGACTCACGTTCCATTGCAAAGCTACCTTCTCTCTCATCAACAAAGAAGGTGAGAGGAGAAGATCCGTCGTCAAGCAAGCCACGAAGGGTGAAGATCGTTGCTCTCTCCACCAAGGGTTCAACCTTCTCTCCTCAGTGGAGATGATGTTCTTTCTATCTCTTCCTTCCTCCTCCTTTGTTGTTCCCTCTATGAGGAGCGAGTAGTTCCATCCACTGGGGCGCGGGGACTAGCCCCGCTGCCCATGTTTTGTACTTTGTACTAAAAAGATGTTATCCTTTCATTTTAATACTAAATCGTTTCTCACATGCTTGAATGATGGCCACGTTCTTGTATGCATCTATTGTCTTTTGTTGTGGTTTGTCTACGACCGCTCTCGAGATTCGAATACCGATTTAGTGTTGGTTTTTGGTGTGTGTATCCACCACGCATCCGATTCGGTGTCTAGGAGTGTATCTCAAAGAGTGGAGTAAACTCACTACCATCCGTTGCACTTCTATCTGTATGGAAGTAACCTTGGTAAGTCGAGGAACACACTTTGCGAGGGGAATGATGTAAAGCATGTGACCATTTGATCGGGAATGGCTGGCGTTGCAACATTCCCGCACTTCTCGTAGCTAGGTTATCCGAATAGGAGACTAGGTCTACAAAGACGCTACTCGATTTGATAATTATCGCTCGCTTGTTAGTTTTAGATGCACGTTTCATGAGGTTGAGTAAGATTCTCTCTTTGGAAGACTACATATCTTCAGTGACGCGTAGAAATGTACCGAATGAGAGCTACTTGGCTCTTGAAGGATGTGATGCATTGATCTTGTCTTATATGGGCATCGGTCTTGTAGAACATCGAAGGATGCAATGCATCACTCTTGTCTTATATGGGCATCGGTCTTGTGGAACATCCTTGGATGCAATGCATCGCTCTTGTCTTATAAGGCATCGGTCTTGTGGAACATCCATGCATCTAGCTTATAAGTCTTGCTTGCTTAGTACATATACAATGCATGTGTAGCGGTGGTAAATACCTGCTTACCCCCAGTGATTCATCATCATTTGTTAAATCTTAGTTTTATTTGCTTTATTTACTTTTCATGCTTTAGTCTAAAAACCAATCAAAATCCAACCTTTTGATATAAGTGCCAACTAGTAAAATAACTAAGTGAAGTGTTGTACGTTTTCCATCTTGTTGCCTGCAACAAGACCGTTGTCTTTTGGGTTCGATCCTAAATCTGTACTATGATAAGGCTTCCATACTCTTATGGGGTTGGAGTTGTTATCTAAGCACCAGTTCTAGGTAAACCTAGGGAAGACATCGATCCTCTCTAGGGTTTTTGGTGATAGAATCCTGGGACTCCCATTGGAAGACTGAAAATCTTTTGATGTTAGTTCCAGCTCCATCAAAAAATGGCACCGTTGCCGGGGACAACGGAACGTTAATATTTCACTTAGTTTATTTTTCTAGTTGGTTAGGATTTTACACTTTCTTTTGAATCATAACTCATCATCTTCTTGAAACTTTCATATTGTCTCCATTTTCTAAAGGTGTTCTCTTTTCTTTACTCAGGTAGAACCCGTATATGCAATCACCGCATAATCAAGGATTCTCCCCTGATCCGGAGTTCGACTCCGAGGTAGAGAGAAGTTTCCACCGCAGAATCCGCCTCAATCGCCAACGCGCTAGTCAAATGGCTGACGAACAACATCAAGCCGCTTTGGTGATGGAGAGAGTCAATGCTGCTATCGCTGCACAACGGGCACAACTCATTGCAGACACCCGTGCCCAAATACAAGCAGAGATACGAGCAGAAGAGCAAGCCCGCATAAGAGCAGAGACCGAGGCTGCTCAGCTCGAATTACGAAACAAGCAACTGAGGGACTATGCTGTCCCGAAGAATTACGAAGATAACCACCCGGTCCGGCCTCCGATCATCAACATCCCAAACTTTGAGATTCGGACCCAGTGGATTCAGATTATGCAAGGAATTTCCTTCTCAGGAGGTTTAGGGGACGATTGCGTGGACCACTTGAAACAGTTTAAGGCATTATGCCGCCTGGTCCCGCAAGCTGGCATTGCTTTCGACGCAATAATGCTCCACCTGTTTCATTTCACCTTATCTGGAAGGGCCTTGAGTTGGTACAACTCATTGGACAGAGAACCCATCATAACCACTTGGGCCCCTCTAGAGGAAAAATTCCTGGAGAAGTTCTTTCCACCCTCGCTGACCTATGAAATTAGAGGGCAGATTAACCATTTTTCCCAACTACCTGGAGAAACCCTCGCTGAGGCATGGGAAAGATTCAAGGAACTTCTACGCAAATGCCCTCATCATGGAATTTCACAGAATCAATTGATTGAAACTTTTTATCGGGGGGTAAGCGATGACATTAAACAATTCCTAGATTCCTCGTCTGGAGGAAATTTCATGAGGAAAAACTATGAAGATGCCTGGAAGATCGTTACCTTAGGAGCCGAAAACCAGTCCAATTGGGGGCGGTCAGCCGGAAAAGGCGTCTTAAAAGTCTTTAAAGCTGAAGAATCTATGGAACTAAAGTCAATAGCCGAGGCTTTGAAGACAATCGCTCATAAACAGCAAACCCTTGAAACAACTCTAGGGGAAATTGATAAGAAGAAAACCCCGCTGGTTCATCAAGTCAAAGCCGTCACAGGATCCTGTGAGGCTTGTCATTCTTCGGATCATCCAACTCTTTCCTGCGGAATACTCTATAATGTGATGATGGATATGCATCCACCACCACAATCCTATGAGGCCATCACTAATCAAGCTGAAGATCAGATTCCAGAGCAGGTCAACTCCATTCATACTATTCCCGGACAAGTTTACTATAACCCCAGTCAACCAAGGAACCATCCTGGGTTCCAGTATGGGAATCCCTCTGGAACTGCGAATCCGCAACATCAGGCACAAGGGGGACTTGACAGTAGGCTGCCTCCTGGATTTCCAAACAATTTTAACCAAAATCAAGGGAATCCAAGGAACAATTTCCCCAGGACTAACTACCCTAGAAACCAATCAGCCTACTATCAGTACACTCATCCCCCGCTTCACCCACAACTGCATATTCAACAGTCTCAACAACAAAACCCTCAGAAAAACATCACTGCACAACCAGAAGATGAGCTATCTTTGATAAAACAAATGCTTCAGTCTCAGCAAACCATGCTGGCCAACCAACACGCTCAACAGAAGGCAGTTGAAGCACAGCTTGCCCAGATTGCTGCACAATTGAAACCCCCAACAGGCACTTTCGCTGGGCAGCCTGAATCGAACCCTAAACATGGGCCAAATAGACATGAGCAATCAAATACTATGACAACAGCATAATAATGTTTTAACTTCGTCGAGCCAGCGACATAAAACCAAGGCGCTTCTTGGGAGGCAACCCAAGACCTCAGTATCACCTTCTCTTTTGAATTTGTTTTGCTTTCTTTAAGTTCTTTCATCATTAATCTAAAAATACAAAAAAAAATCTACATACCCAAAACTACAAAAACAATACATAAAGCAAACAACATAAAAATTCATAAACCAAAATACAAAAAAAAAATAATAATATACATACTAAAAAACAAACATAAAAACATACAAACCCTTTGTGCCCCTCCAAATGGTCTCCAAACCGTTTGGAGCCAAACGGACTTGAAACTGTTTGGACTCCAAACGGTCTCCAAACCGTTTGGAGCCAAACGGTCTTCAAACCGTTTGGAGCCAAACGGTCTTGAAACCGTTTGAGACCAAACGGTCTTGAAACCGTTTGGACTCCAAACGGTCTTCAAACCGTTTGGAGCCAAACGGTCCTGAAACTGTTTGGACTCCAAACGGTCTTCAAACCGTTTGAAGCCAAACGGTCTTGAAACCGTTTGAGACCACACGGTCTTGAGATCGTTTGGGATCAAGCGGTCTTCAAACCGTTTGGAATACAAAAGGTCACCAACCAATCACTATAAATATCAACCCTACTCCTCCGTCTTTCTCTCTTTGAATCTTCGAATTCTCCAGAGCTTTCGTGCGAAGAATCTCGTTCTTGCTCCTGTTGCATCCGCGCAAGCTTCTCACCCGTTCGTCCATCCACCTTCCGCAAGGTAGTCCGGCGACTACAAGCACGCTGCTCACTCCGACGTCTCTTTCGCCGCCATCGCAGTCGCCATCGAACGAGTTCACCGACTCCTCTATCGCTTTCGTCGCCGCACCGTCCTGTCGCCACCATCATGGCGCCAGTTGCCGTTTCCTTTACCATCGCACGACGTCTTTTGCTCCGCCATCACCGTCGCTGTCAAAAGATTTCACCGACTATCCCACCGTTTTCACCGCCGTTGCCGTTCTTCTCATCGTTTTCGAAGGCGCCGGCGCGTTCTTCACCTCCGCGCCGTTCCACCTTCTCCCGCGCTGGCGATCTGCGACTCTTCGCTTGACCAAACGGTCCTCAAACCGTTTGGAACCGAACGGTCCCGAAACCGTTTGGGACCAAACGGCCTTGAAACCGGTTGAGACCAAACGGTCTTGAAACTGTTTGAGACCAAACGGTCCTCAAACCGTTTGGAACCAAACGGTCCCGAAACCGTTTGGGACCAAACGGTCTTGAAACCATTTGAGACCAAACGGTCCTCAAACCGTTTGGAATTAAACGGTCCCGAAACCGTTTGGAACCAAACGGCCTTGAAAACGTTTGGGGACCAAACGGTCTTGAAACCGTTTGAGACCAAACGGTCTTGAAACCGTTTGATTTTCGTTTCCCTTTCGCTTTCACAAAATATTAAAGATATAACTACAAATCAAATTTACATTGTTTCAAATCTTCTCTAATTATGAAACTCTTATTCTTTTTCAGAAATGGCGTCACAAGCAAACAAAACTTCCGGCTCAGGAACTGCCCCTGCTCTGACAAGGGAGCAGATGATGGAAGAACGAGACATGCTCATTCAGATCAGGGACACTTACAACACCACCAGCGTCGTCCCACCCAAGACCAAGATCATTGACGTCCTGTGTGAGATAACTCGCCTCACCAAATGCTTGGGTGAGGCCCCTGAAGAGGACATCGAGCACATCTCTTCTGATGATGATGAAGGATCGGACTACATACTGAATCCCGATGAAGACTCCTCTGCCCAAGAGACAGAGGGAAAATGCAAAGCTGCAAAGGCTGCATCCGGGCAGCCCCCCAAGAGGGCAAGAAAACAAGTCCACCCTCTATCTGCCATGGACCAACCCTTCGCCAAACCATCCACCTTTGCTGCTACCACTACCACCCCTGCAGCTACCATCCCTACCACCATCACCCTTGCAGCTACCATCCCTACCACCTTCATTCCCATCACTGCCCCAATACCACCACCAGAGCACCTATCCATCCAAACCTCCATCACCACCGATAAAACCCTTAAACCAACCAAGTATGTTTGCTCCAGCATACTAGCTAAAATGGGAATTCATGAGCGCATCTTCAAAGCGCTACAAAAAGCCAATCTCACCAGGCTGTGCTTAATACCTGAACTGTCCTACATCGAGCCTACAGTGGAATTTTTCTCCTTCCTGACAAAGGAACCCGTCGACATTGCCGACAGGTCACGGGATGGGGGTGACAGAAGGATTATTACCCAAATCTTTGGTAGCTACATCGTCCTAACAGAGAATATGCTAAATTCCATATTCATCGACGACCTGGAGCAGCTACAAAAGGCCAAATCAGTAGGAACTGATCATCCAGAATTCAACCGCCACACATTCTGGAAAAGCTTAACTGGGATTCCCACATACGACGCCAAAACATGCAAAGCGTCCAACATACACTCCGGATTTCTGCGCACTCTGCACAAAATCCTAGCTGGCGCACTTTTTCCAAGAACGGAGGGAGGAAACGTTACAATATCAGACCTCTTTGTCCTCTGGTCTATCCTCCACGGAAGGCCAGTCAACATCGGACGGTTGATGATCCAGAAATTATCCGCCGCCTTCATAGGGAAAGAGATCTGTTTGGGGGGCCATGTCACATCCATAATAAAAAAATTTAAGATGGACAGGCTATTACCCCAATGCACGCAAATAAAGGGCGAAATCCTTACAAACGAACAATCTCTGAAAAACTTGTTTATAATCAAAGAAAAGGATGGGAAGTTACACTATGTATTCTGCCCGATGGTTAAGTCATCAAGAACCCTCCTTCTGTTACCAGAGCTGGCACACTATGATATGACACAGCTCCTCTTTTCTGACGAGGAGCTTACTCATCTACTAGCTTCGGTCACACCCGCTGCAAAGAAACAAACTGCGGGCCCAACTGAAACGAGCATCACAGCCCCGACAGCTCGATCTACAAAAATCCCTGTCAAACGACCTTCTAGGAGGTTGCAGAAGGCCCAATAGCTGTCAGGGACACCAACGTCCCGCCCAAACCCGGAGGACGAGCGGTTCAACGATGAAATCTTAACAACTTCCTCATTTGACTCTTTCATCCAGGGACTAAATGAGCAGCTCTCTGCTGCCCCCACCACTACTTTCCTCCCCACATCCACGCCAGCATTCACATCCACCCTTTCACCCACCCTAACATTGGGCTTCCCTTTCTCCACCTCCATGCCCGATTTCCCCACCTTTCCATTCACATCCACAGTTCCCACCCCTTCATCATCAGTGCCACCTTTTTCGCCACAAATACCACCACTCTTCACATCCGCCACAACCCCGACACCGCTGGTGACTTCATCAACAGTCACTACGCAGTTTGGGCTATCATCAGTGTCTCTTCCGCAAGACACTACCACCATCCCACATAGGCCCCAGCCACATCACCCTTCCGCCTCTGGGTCCCCCCTTACTAACATCGGTGACGAATTCGGCCGTCAATTTGACGCTGTCCGAAACCTCCTCACCGATCCTTCTAACCTATTACATTCCATTTTTTCTTGTGTACAGGATTTATCTAAACAGGTAACCAGGATCGACAACCAACACCGAGCTCTTCCTGTCATCCTACAAGGCATCCAGCAACGACAGGATGAAGTGGCTAAGCAAGTTGAGCATATCAACAGCCACACCAACAACCTGCCAGACCTGATCCTTGGGGCAACGCGCCAGCACGAAGCTACGACAAGAAAAGTCGATGAGATCTCTAACCAGACTCACCCTCTGCAAGGGAATCTCCGCAAGCTTGAGCAGAATCAAGAAAAGCTCAACACGCGCCTGGCTTCAATCGACGACACAATCACGCAGCTTCATCATCATCAAGAGGAAGCTAATATCAATGAAACACAACAACTACGTGCCCAAGTCACAGATCTGACAGCACGCCTCCTCTCCGCCGAGGGCAGATACACTGATCTCAAAGAAGCCCATGACGCACTGCTCGAGAAACACGAGCATATGCAAGTGGCTTTCGATGAGCTACAAGCCACTCACCGGCGGTGCAAAAAGTCGACTAAAAAGAAGACAACCGACGAAGCCGCGGACGACAACGACGATGATGATGAAGAAGAAGACGAATCTGATTCATCTGCTGACTCCAATAAAGACACATCTTCAGGAGACAAGCACGATGACGGTGAAGATCCAGGGAACACAGCAGGACCCCCCCATAAAGGGTCTGATAAAGGTCACCAGAAAAGTGACTACCACCCCAAGTCCCCACAGCATGACAACGTAAACATCTCTTACGGGGACCAATTCTTTGATTACTCCGCTATGGGGTCAATGGGGGAAGCTGCCAAGGATGCGGCCTTCGCTGAGCTCCAACAATGCATTCTAGGAGCCAGCGCTACCTCGCCAAAAACTTCTCCCCCCCCTCAACACCTTCTCCCCCTTACCTAGACGAGGCTGACCGAGTGAGTCTCGATACTGACGCGGATCTTGACTCCGCCTCCGATCTAGACGACAACCTCAGAGGCCATGAAGAGGCCCCCGAACAGCACGCCTCCCCTCCACCACAATGTTTGATGGAGCCAAAATGTTTGATGATGGGACAACATCAAAAGTTAGTTTGATGGAGCTGCAACGGCGCCATTTTTTGATGGAGCTGGAACTAACACCAAAAGATTTTCAGTCTTCCAATGGGAGTCCCAGGATTCTATCACCAAAAACCCTAGAGAGGATCGATGTCTTCCCTAGGTTTACCTAGAACTGGTGCTTAGATAACAACTCCAACCCCATAAGAGTATGGAAGCCTTATCATAGTACAGATTTAGGATCGAACCCAAAAGACAACGGTCTTGTTGCAGGCAACAAGATGGAAAATGTACAACACTTCACTTAGTTATTTTACTAGTTGGCACTTATATCAAAAGGTTGGATTTTGATTGGTTTTTAGACTAAAGCATGAAAAGTAAATAAAGCAAATAAAACTAAGATTTAACAAATGATGATGAATCACTGGGGGTAAGCAGGTATTTACCACCGCTACACATGCATTGTATATGTACTAAGCAAGCAAGACTTATAAGCTAGATGCATGGATGTTCCACAAGACCGATGCCTTATAAGACAAGAGCGATGCATTGCATCCAAGGATGTTCCACAAGACCGATGCCCATATAAGACAAGAGCGATGCATTGCATCCTTCGATGTTCTACAAGACCGATGCCCATATAAGACAAGAGCAATGCATCGCATCCTTCAAGAGCCAAGTAGCTCTCATTCGGTACATTTCTACGCGTCACTGAAGATATGTAGTCTTCCAAAGAGAGAATCTTACTCAACCTCATGAAACGTGCATCTAAAACTAACAAGCGAGCGATAATTATCAAATCGAGTAGCGTCTTTGTAGACCTAGTCTCCTATTCGGATAACCTAGCTACGAGAAGTGCGGTAATGTTGCAACGCCAGCAATTCCCGATCAAATGGTCACATGCTTTACATCATTCCCCTCGCAAAGCGTGTTCCTCGACTTACCAAGGTTACTTCCATACAGATAGAAGTGCAACGGATGGTAGTGAGTTTACTCCACTCTTTGAGATACACTCCTAGACACCGAATCGGATGCGTGGTGGATACACACACCAGAAACCAACACTAAATCGGTATTCGAATCTCGAGAGCGGTCGTAGACAAACCACAACAAAAGACAATAGATGCATACAAGAACGTGGCCATCATTCAAGCATGTGAGAAACGATTTAGTATTAAAACGAAAGGATAACATCTTTTTAGTACAAAGTACAAAACATGGGCAGCGGGGCTAGTCCCCGCGCCCCAGTGGATGGAACTACTCGCTCCTCATAGAGGGAACAACAAAGGAGGAGGAAGGAAGAGATAGAAAGAACATCATCTCCACTGAGGAGAGAAGGTTGAACCCTTGGTGGAGAGAGCAACGATCTTCACCCTTCGTGGCTTGCTTGATGACGGATCTTCTCCTCTCACCTTCTTTGTTGATGAGAGAGAAGGTAGCTTTGCAATGGAACGTGAGTCTCAGACCGGCAGCCTCGGGCGGTGGATGGAGTTGTTCTGGTAGTCGAGAGACAGCCTCTGGACGTCTGGACCTTCTCAAGGATGGCCCTTGAGGTCTTATTTATAGGCCTTGAGTGAGGTCAAACGATCTGGAGACCGTTTGGGTTCAAACGGTCTTGGGATCGTTTGGCGTCAAATGGTCTTGAGACCGTTTGGCGTCAAACGGTCTTGGGACCGTTTGGCGTCAAATGGTCTTGGGACCGTTTGGCGTCAAACGGTCTTGGGACCGTTTGGCGTCAAATGGTCTTGCGACCGTTTGGCGTCAAACGGTCTTGGGACCGTTTGAACTCCATGCGGTCTCGGGACCGTTTGAACTCCATGCGGTCTTGAGACCGTTTGGCTTCATGCGGTCTCGGGATCGTTTGGCTTCATGCGGTCTCGGGACCGTTTGAACTCCATGCGGTCTTGGGACCGTTTGGCTTCATGCGGTCTCGGGATCGTTTGAACTCCATGCGGTCTTGGGACCGTTTGGCTTCATGCGGTCTCAGGACCGTTTGAACTCCATGCAGTCTTGGGACCGTTTGGCTTCATGCGGTCTCGGGACCGTTTGAACTCCATGCGGTCTTGGGACCGTTTGAGCTCCATGCGGTCCTGGGACCGTTTGGCTTCACTCGGCCTTGAGGTTGGTTTATTCTTTTATGATTTTTTTGTGCTTTTTCTGCAATTGTGAAAGGAAAAAGTTAGTTTGATGATGTATTTACAAAAAGGGGTAAAATTAGGTTTATGTACCGTATAAACATAAAAAGAGTATGGAAAACTAAAGAAAAAGACTAAGATAAACTACTAAAATAGGAGGTTATCAGGTTTTCTAATGGATAAAATGTGGAATTAGTAATAAATGGAGTTCATAGGTGAATTAGACCACAATGAACTATGAGTTGTTAATGTGATGCTAATTGGGCATAATGATCTTGTCATGAATTAAAAGGATAAAAATGGTAGTTTTAATGTAAAAGAGGCTTAATAGACTTAATTGATGGATAATGATGCCTTTCATCCAAAAATAAGGTTATATGTTGTTAAAAGGTAACCTTAATTGAGTTTTCGACCGACCAAAAAAAAGGTAACCTTAATATCTTTCGTGAAGAATAGATGAGCTAATTAGGGAAAATTAGGGTTTAAAATAGTAAAAATAAAGTGAAAGCCTAATTGTAATGGAAACCCTAAAAGTGGACTAGAAACCCTAGGAAGCAAGCTAGGTTTAATAGATCGTGATGGCATGATCAATAATAGGAAATTATATGCATATTTCAGGATCTCATTGTGTTCTTTCTTGCTTATTTAGAATTCTTGATTGATTGGATTATTCTGTCTCAAATCATCCTGACAGGTATGTGGTTACGCTTATGGATAATTGCTTTAGTTTCACGGCGATTCTCGAAAGTTTTATCGGTTGCCTAAAAATAACTGCTTGGATGACTTTTATTTCATGTAACTATAAAGTGACTATGATTATCACTATAAATATGTATATATAACTGGCTTAGATCTGGGTCCTCCTCTGTGGCTTTGCAAATGCTAAAAAAGGTAACCTAGAGCAAGGTCTAAGCTATCATGAGTTAGAAATTGGGCTACCCACGTGTAGTGCCATGAGACTCTCTAGCATACCATGAGTTAAGGAATGGGCTACCTACGGGTAGTGCCATGTGACTCAACCCTAGAAATTGATTCACCTATTAGGTAGGATCATGAGGGGTTTAATGGGGATCTACCATAAGGAAGGTAGCATCTAGGTCCACTGCAGGGACAACACAGAGGATAGGATGTGTATGGATCGCGCAGTTATATTTAAAACATAAAGTTGTTTATTAAATCATAGTTGACTACAATATATTGTTACAATTAATTGCACAATTATTGTTTCCCCCACATACCAGCATAATTCATTTATGTTGACCGATGTTTTGTTTGTCAGTGTTTTAGGTTCAAGTGAAAAGAACAAATAGTAAAGTGGCATATGCGGAAGTAAATGAGAATTAAAATACAAAGGAGGATTAGTTAGAATATACTCCAGATGTGGTTAAAAGTAGATATCCAAGTTTTTGAAAAAGGTATGCAAAAGTTAATTTTTATTACTGTCTTTTAGTTTAGTATAGTAGAATTTGATAATTATTATTGATTATTTGTTGAACCTTTGATCTGGAAATTGGGATAACGGCTCTGACCTCTTGGTCTCCCTTAATTGGGGGTTATTGGGAGGCAGGGTCGTTACAATCAATGTTGCTACTATCTGAGATTTAGGGATCCATACCTTCTTCATTTTCTTTTTCAGCTTCCCCTCATTGAAATCTTTTGACAAACCACATAGAGATGACTCATGCCCAAATAGGCCACACAAAAAATGTCTTGATGGTTCCCACTCCTACTAAAATTCGATGGTATCGTATTGTCCATCCTCACAGAGATCTGCAACTCCTTAGGAAATGAGAAATTTGTGGGGATAACCACCTGCATTCTGGAATACTCAAGTCTATGGAATTTGGATTGAGTTTATCAGGACAAAGAGGCATGCCAAGATAAGAGCCTATTTTGTTGAACATTTTAGTATCCCTAAACTCCAAGGGTAAGTTGTGAGTCTTCAACCATATCGGTAACTCTATGAGATTTAATTTATCCAATGGTTCTCCATGTTCCCACTTCTTTACAATTAGCGGTATCCCGGAAACGAACCACAAACATCCATCTACTATTGTAGCAAGGTCTTCATCATTAGAAAACATAACTATGAAGAAAAAATGCCCCCTTGATCTAATTTCCATGGAACCTTTAACATTCCATATTTGGGCTAGGTGATGAGAAAGCGTCGTCTAATGTGGCTTCAACCCCACTACATATCTGTCTATCGTTCTACTCCATCTAGACACATTCCTCTCCACAACTGCCTTCAGATACAATAGTTTCCCATCAATTAAACATACATCAGTTTTGCTCAAGCTAACATGACCAATGTTATCCTTCTTGAAGAGATCTGACCATTGTCTGGATCCCACCGCATCGGAGACCTTCCCCACAACACCCTTCAGGATGCTACAAATATCTAAAGCCTCTACAATGAAAAGATCAGGAGGGTCAGACACTATCATCACCTCGTCTGACAACCCCTCAATCACCCCCTGCTCATCAGTTCAAGAAACTCTCTCATGAACTCCTTGTGAATTATTATTAATGCATTAATTACCTTTAGTACCTAATGTTGTTAATCACATTATTACCTAGCTCAAATGTATAATCTAATTCAATTTTTGAATTCCTCATAGTCGACTTAGACAATACACCATGTTTCATTTAAATCAGATAACCCTAGCTACCCTGATTAATATTAGAAAGAAAAGAATAGAAAACCAAGTAATTTGACCTATATAATTACATTATGTAATCAATTAATTGAATTTAATAAAGTCAAAAATATATATCTCAGTTGGCCTCATCAAATGCTACTTATTATTATGTAGGGATATCAAGTTGTCTTCATATGATATTCCTATAGAGACTTTGTATCTGTCACGCCCACATCCCACGATTTCCACTAATCATGAGATTGGGGCATGACTATGAGGATTACACTTAATACAAAGTTCACTCCTGACTTTTCTTCTATTTTCAAACTCTTTTTTTTCTTGCATTCAATCACATAAACAAACTTTACAAGAGTATTTAACTTTTATTATTCTAATATGATCTCAACATTAATGATACACATCCATACATTCATTCTATTTCTCACACTTCCATGTACATACGACATGATAATTAGTTACATTCTCTCTTATCAAGAAAACAAAGATACCAAACATCATTTATAACTCTCTCACATCTATACTAGGACCTAGAGTGACAGGGACCGACTGAACTTAACTAATCTCATACTCAACTCATGTGGTAGATCTACTCTGATGCTTTGAACTTCTTCAAGTCCACATGGTTTCCCTAAAAATTTTGAGTAGAGGGGCGAGCCTACTCGCTCAGTGAATGAGTACTTCAAAGAAATAGTCTAAAGCACTGATATAATTACAGATATACATTTGAGCAACTGATATCAATTATAACAACAATAATTACTACACTAAGCAGATCTAAAACAATACAGCTAAAATAACAGAGAATGTAAATATTGCATTTAAAGAACAACTACTATGAAAATGTACTCAAATCTTTCTTTACTCTTTTAATTTATAAGAAACTCTTTAAACCTATATGATCATATTTTAGCTTACGCCTTGATCATATGTAGTGTACTCTACATATGAAGACTCGTCGTGCACTACGATCACACCATACAAGACTTAGCTGATACACCCGAGAATGCTAAGTCTGACTACGTCACGGGTGTGCAATAGTGTAATGGCACTCTGGCCTCTGGACTCCTCCTCTAACCTGAGCACACAGGTAGAGAGTCAAGCCACCTATTGGCTTTTCTATACTCTAGTGCCACCGGGATCTCTGGTTGATGTTGGACACTACATACTATATTTTTAGGAGACTTCCACTAGCGATTCGTCCCACGTACCACCTATTAGTATATCTTGACCCATGTCTACTGGACACTATCAGGGTTAGGTCGTGTCATCCCTAAGGCACATACCTCTCATAGGGATTCTATGGTGTTCATGGCTCCTGAGTCTATTATAACTTGATTATATCTTTCTCTTAAACTGATTTCTTTTAACTTTATATCTTACTGACTACTCAGACTACTGAACTGAATTCACTGATAATACTGAACTGAATGCTTAACATATTGTTTACCCTTTTCTTAGGGTTTATCCTTACTCATGCACATATAGAATTTCTCATGTATTCAAACATATATCATGTCTACTAAACAAATATTGTCATTCAACATTTCACACATATATGCATGGCATCAATAACATCCCAATCTAGGGCATATCATATCTCTCCGCTTGCAATAGCATAATAACTTATCATTTCATGACAAGTATTTGAATTAGAGAATCTGAATCTCATAAACAAATCATACATGCATATAACATAATATTCAGCTAAAAACCCACAATATCACATTAATCATCTCAATGAACCATTTAATACTAAATTAGATACGTATACTTTTAAAAGTATACTAGATTGGGTTTCCATCCTTGATTACTTGCTATTCACAAAATATGTATTATGAAAATCAAAAACTCTATTGTCTATATATCAAATCAAAGAGATCAAACATGTAGAATTCAATGCACTAGGAACATAAGATCAATTAAGCTTAAATCTGAATTTCAGCTATAATGTTGTTCAAGCACCCGAATAACTTAATAATTCAGATCTTCATAAGATTCTCAATCAACTTATAAATTCTCTATTATTCAAGATACATGGATATCTATATACATGTCATCATATAAACAATTTCAGATCATAGTTAGAACATGGTTTGAGGTATACTATAAACTGAATTCAAAAACAATTCTTTCCATTTATTGTCATCTAGGAAAAAATCGAGAATATCAACTAAATCATCTAATTGAGTAAAATTGATTAAATAAAGTCTATCATGTCAAGAAAGTCCCTTCAAATGGATTTCACAATATCTATTCGTAAATATCTAACTTTCCTCGCATCTAGGGTTTCACCCTCTTTACTGAGATATCAAACAAACACTATTCACCTTAAATGTAATCCAAGATAGTATCTGACATATATGTACTATGAATTCAAATAAACAATCATTCATAACCAAGGGGATCCAGATAAACAAATTTCTCTATTTAATTATACAGCAATTTCAGTCATAGACAAATTCCCTATATTTTAGTTTACTCTTATAACCTCTGCGAATACTTAGGGAATACTCATTAGGATGTATTGTATACACTTATAATATGATTTTTTCATCTGAAATACATTCAAATAGAGGAAGATTCCATTTCATATCATTTTGCAACAACTTAGATCAAACAAACAATTCAGGGTTTGTAATCTAATACTAAGAAATTAAAGATTATGGATGATTTAACCAAATTTCATGCAATATACTGTTTAAAGGAAGTTACCACTCACCCTAAGGTGTGAAAACACCTTAAAAACACATCTCATCCCTGAAAATCTCGATCTCATATCAAATCCCTAGCAATTCACCCAATTCTTCTTCCTTTCAACTCAAAAACCCTAAAAATGAGGGATTATGAAAAAAGAGCGAGAAAAGGGGATGTTTTGATACCATTTTGGATCAAATCAGAGGAGGTACAAAATCTTGACATGTGAGAGAATATTCACCATGAAAGGTTATGCAAAGAAGCTAAACTTACTTGATTTCATCATATCTCGGATAGAGAAATCCTAAATCAGCAATTCCACCACTTTCTCCTCTCAAACCCTAACTCTCCCTCTCTCTCTAGGATTTCATTTCTCTAGAATGAATCATGCATTATGAGAGATTCTAGTGTGTTAGGTTGACCATATAGAGCAATTGAGCGATAGGGTCAATTGCACATTGACCCCTCACTATATTTTCTCTTATTTTAGCTGAATTTTCTGTTATAAAACTATTACTGTAATTTGTGTATTTCGTAGATCAAACCTTCTCCAAAAATTATGAAAATTTATTACTATGTCTAAAATACAGCTTCAGAGCTCTAGTAAAATTTTCATATTTTTCGGAGTTACCAATAAATAAATAAAAATCAAACAACATACTGCTAAACAACATTCTGTCAGCATGGTCGGTTGAAGTATATCTCGACCGATAATCACTTTCAAAGAACATAAAAATATTTTGAATTTTTTTCACTAAAATGAATGATTGAGTTATACATATTATATACAATTTTTAGTTCAATCATAGTTACACATAAAATAGTAAAAATCATTTAGTGAGACATTATACTTATGAAATTATGTATTCATATGTCATCAAAACCCTAATTTGGGCCGGTTATGGTTTCCAAATCTTAAACCCTAATTATATGAATCAAAGTATGATTAAATCTTCTCATTATATTTAAAACATCAAAACATAACAACCATCACTAATCAAGCTTTAAACAATGATCAACTTAGTTAAGCATACAATCATCCAAGTAAACCCTAGTTTACCAATTAAGTTCAGATGCGGACATAACAATTCTTCCCCCCTTTAAAAGGTTTCATCCTTGAAACATAAATATGCAAGTAAAGTGCATTCAAGGTTTATTTTAAGATTCGTATATCTTACATGTCATTATATTCTTATATTTCATACTTGAAAGTTTCTTTCAACATTAAGTCATTTATTTCTTTTCTAATCACAACATTTTAAATCATGACTGCTCAATGATAACAAATGAATTCTCTATGCCACAATCAATCATAGGATAGAGAAAGAAACAACCATTTCAAAATTTTCATACTCTTTAGGTGTTACCTCAACATTGATAATCTGATTCAACTATCTCAATTCATACGGCTCAATATGTACTATTGTTATGTATTACCTCTAAGTCACAAAAGAGAGTTCACCATGTTGTTTTGAATCTTACTATTGTGCTACTCAAATAGCAAAACAGTCTTGAGTTGGAAGACTAGATTCAACAACAATTGTACAATACTACCCACGACATCCCCATTGGATCATGGATGCATAAAGTGAAGCATTACCATCACATTCCATACTATTCTCAAGTATGAACCCACACATAATTCAAGGTGTAATCATCGGGTTATAGCATACTAGGGTTTCAACAACAATAATAGAGTACCCCATGGTTGTATTAGTCATTCAAGGACTATTCATACCCAATTACCATCACTTAGTTATATTAAAGCTAGGTATAACAAGCTATACCTCATTAGGGTAACATATCAACACAATATGATTATCATCCCTTCTATTAATATGAGTGAATAGGTAAGACTACCTTGTTAAGGGCAACCCTCCATTTGTTCCATCATCATTCAACCCATATCACCATACCACAATTGTACAATACTAAGATGGATTGCTGGTATGAATTACTACAACTATCAGACACCTTTAGTTAACATATTATTTGCACATGTACACTGAAATCATACGTAGAACTAATTTACATCCCTTAATATACCTTCAACACATTATACTTCTAAAAAGAAATTCACATATTACTAAAAGCCATTGTTTTCTCTTATCTCTCTCCTCATTCATTACTACTTACTTTTTGCTACTTATCCTTCTCATTTTAATCATGTATATTAAACATCCTTAAAATTAAAACATACAAGGTACAAATAGATTATTCATCATTCTTGCTATCACTCCAAGAATTTATTTCATATCGCACTTCACTCATATTGTATTTCTCCTTTTGTTCAAAACACGCTTCTTATATTTCAAATATATTTCTTATCGTTTACTCTAAATCATTTCCATATTGTTTATCTACCTTTAAAATTAACTACCTTTAAAACCTGGATTACTATCAATGCTAGCTTACTTCTCATAGTGAAAATTTTATGATTTTATTTCATAGAGATGCTAATTGGGCATAATGATCTTGTCATGAATTAAAAGGATAAAAATGGTAGTTTTAATGTAAAAGAGGCTTAATGGACTTAATTGATGGATAATGATGCCTTTAATCCAAAAATAAGGTTATATGTTGTTAAAAGGTAACCTTAATATCTTTCGTGAAGAATGGATGAGCTAATTAGGGAAAATTAGGGTTTAAAATAGTAAAAATAAAGTGAAACCCTAATTGTATTGGAAACCCTAAAAGTGGACTAGAAACCCTAGGAAGTGAGCTAAGTTTAATAGATCGTGACGGCATGATCAATAATAGGAAATTGTATGCATATTTCAGGATCTCATTGCATTCTTGCTTGCCTATTTGGAATTCTTGATTGATTGGATTATTATGTCTCAAATCAGCCTGACAGGTATGTGGCTACGCTTATGGATAATCGCTTTAGTTTCACGGAAATTCTCGGAAGTTTTATTGGTTGCCAGAAAATAACTTCTTGGATGACTTTTATTTCATACAACTATAAAGTGACTATGATTATCACTATAAATATGTATATATAACTGGCTTAGATCCGGGTCCTCCTCTGTGGATTTGCAAATGCTAAAAAAGGTAACCTAGAGCAAGGTCTAGGCTATCATGAGTTAGAAATTGGGCTACCCACGTGTAGTGCCATGAGACTCTCTAGCACACGATGAGTTAAGGAGTGGGCTACCTACGGGTAGTGCCATGTGACTCAACCCTAGAAATTGATTCACCTGTTAGGTAGGATCATGAGGGGTTTAATGGGGATCTACCATAAAGAAGGTAGCATCCAAGTCTACTACAGGGACAACACAGAGGATAGGATATGTATGGATCGCGTAGTTATATTTAAAGCGTAAAGTTGTTTATTAAATCATAGTTGACTGCAATATATTGTTATAGTTAATTGCACGATTATTGTTTCCCCCACATACCGGCATAATTCATTTATGCTGACCGATGTTTTGTTTGTCGACGTTTTAGGTTCAAGTGAAAAGAACAAATAGTAAAGCGGCATATGTGGAATTAAATGAGAATTAAAGTACAAAGGACGATTAGTTAGAATAGACTCCAGATGTGGTTAAAAGTAGATATCCAAGTTTTTGAAAAAGGTATGCAAAAGTTAATTTTTATTACTGTCTTTTAGTTTAGTATAGTAGAATTTGATAATTATTAT
Organism: Alisma plantago-aquatica; assembly: GCA_963693085.1. Lineage (NCBI taxonomy): Eukaryota > Viridiplantae > Streptophyta > Magnoliopsida > Alismatales > Alismataceae > Alisma > Alisma plantago-aquatica. Next base: position 53,277,191 of record OY856412.1, read on the forward strand.
TGATTATTTGTTGAACCTTTTATCCGGAAATTGGGATACGGCTCTGACCTCTTGGTCTCCCTTAATTGGGGGTTACTGGGAGGCAGGGTCGTTATAATCGATGTTGCTACTATCTGAGATTTAGGGATCCATACGTTCTTCATTTTCTTTTTCATCTTCCCCCCATTGAAATCTTTTGACAAACCACATAGATATGACTCATGCCCAAATAGGCCACACAAAAAATGTCTTGATGGTTCCCACTCCTACTAAAATTCGATGGTATCGTATTGTCCATCCTCACAGAGATCTGCAACTCCTTAGGAAATGAAAAATTTGTGGGGATAACCACCTGCATTCTGGAATACTCAAGTCTATGGAATTTGGATTGAGTTTATCAGGACAAAGAGGCATGCCAAGATAAGAGCCTATTTTGTTGAACATTGTAGTATGCCTGAACTCCAAGGGTAAGTTGTGAGTCTTCAGCCATATCGATAACTCTGTGAGATTTAATTTATCCAATGGTTCTCCATGTTTTTACTTCTTTACAATCAGCGGTATCCCAGAAACGAACAACAAACCTCCATCTACTATTGTAGCAAGGTCTTCATCATTATCAAGCATAACTATGAAGAAACAACACCCCCTTGATCTGATTTCAATGGAACCTTTAACACGCCTGATTTGGGTTAGGTGACGAGAAAGCGTATTCTAATGTGGCTTCAACCCCACTACATATCCATCCATCATTCTACTCCATCTAGCCACATTCCTCTCCACAACTACCTTTAGATACAATAGTTTCCCATCAATTAAACATACATCAGTTTTGCTCAAGCTAACATGACCAATGTTATCCTTCTTGAAGAGATCCGACCATTGTCTAGATCTCACCGCATCAGAGACCTTCCCCAAAACACCCTTCAGGATGCTACAAATCTCTAAAGCCTCTACAATGAAAAGATCAGGAGGGTCAGACACTATCATCACCTCGGCTGACACCCCCTCAATCACCCCCTGCTGATCAGTTCAAGAAACTCTCTCATGAACCCCTTGTGAATTATTATTAATGCATTAATTACCTTTAGTATCTAATGTTGTGAATCACATGATTACCTAGCTCAAATGTATAATCTAATTCAATTTTTGAATTCCTCATAGTCGACTTAACCAATACACCATGTTTCATTTAAATCAGATAACCCTAGCTACTCTGATTAATATTAGAAAGAAAAGAATAGAAAACCAGGTTATTTGACCTGGATAGTTACATTATGTAATCAATCAATTGAATTTAATAAAGTCAAAATATATATCTCAATTGGCCTCATCAAATTCTACTTATTGTTATGTCAGGATATCAGGTCGTCTTCATATGATCTTCCAACAGAGACTTTGTATCTGTCACGCCCACATCCCACGATTTCCACTAATCATGAGATTAGGGCATGACTATGAGGATTGCACTTAATACAAAGTTCACTCCTAAATTTTCTTCTATTTTCAAACTCTTTGTTTTCTTACATTCAATCACATAAACAAACTTTACAAGAGAATTAAACTTTTATTATTCTAATATGATCTCAACATTAATGATACACATCCATACATTCATTCTATTTCTCACACTTCCATGTACATACGACATGATAATTAGTTACATTCTCTCTTATCAAGGAAACAAAGATACCAAACATCATTTATAACTCTCTCACATCTATACTAGGACCTAGAGTGATAGGGACCGACTGAACTTAACTAATCTCATACTCATGTGGTAGATCTACTCTGATGCTTTGAACTTCTTCAAGTCCACATGGTTTCCCTAAAAAATTTGAGTAGATGGGTGAGCCTACTCGCTCAGTGAATGAGTACTTCAAAGAAATTGTCTAAAGCACTGATATAATTACAGATATATATTTGAGCAACTGATATCAATTATAACAACAGCAATTACTACACTAAGCAGATCTAAAACAATACAGTTAAAATAACACAGAATGTAAATATTACATTTAAAGAACAACTACTACGAAACTGTACTCAAATCTTTCTTAACCCTTTTTATTTATAAGAAACTCTTTAAACCTATATGATCATATTTTAGCTTACTCTTTGATCATATGCAGTGTACTCTACATATGAGGACTCGTCATGCACTACGATCACACCATACAAGACTTAGCTGACACACCCGAGAATGCTAAGTCTGACTACATCACTGGTCTACAGTAGTGTAATGGCACTCTGGCCTCTGGACTCCTCCTCTAACCTGAGCACACAGGCAGAGAGTCAAGTCACCTATTGGCTTTTCTGTACTCTAGTGCCACCAAGATCTCTGGTTGATGTTGGACACTACATATTGTATTTTAGGAGACTTCCACTAGGGCTTCGTCCCACGTACCACCTATTAGTACATTCCGACCCACGTATAATGGACACTACCAGGGTTAGGTCATTTCATCCCTAAGGCGCAGACCTCTCATAGGGATTCTACAGTGTTCAGGGCTCCTGAGTCTATTATAACTTGATTATATCTTTCTCTTAGACTGATTTCTTTTAACTCTATATCTTACTGACTACCCAGACTACTGAACTAAATTCACTAATAATACTGAACTGAATGCTTAATATATTATTTACCCTTTTCTTAGGGTTTCTCCTTACTCATGCACATATAGAATTTCTCATGTATTCAAACATATATCATGTCTACTAAACAAGTATTGTTATTCAACATTTCACACATATATGCATGGCATCAATAACATCCCAATCTAGGGCATGCCATATCTCTCCGCTTGTAATAGCATAATAACTTATCATTTCATGAAAAGTATTTGAATTAGAGAATCTGAATCTCATAAACAAATCATACATGCATATAAGATAATATTCAGCTAAAAACCCACAATATCACATTAATCATCTCAATCAACCATTTAATACTAAATTAGATATGTATACTTTTAAAAGCATACTAGATTGGGTTTCCATCCTTGATTACTTACTATTCACAAAATATGTATTATGAAAATCAGAAACTCTATTGTCTATATATCAAATCAAAGAGATCAAACATGTAGAATTCAATGCACTCGGAACATAAGTAAGATCAATTAAGCTTAAATCTGAATTTCAGCTATAATGTTGTTTAAGCACTCGAATAACTTAATAATTCAGATCTTCAAAAGACTCTCAATAAACTTATAAATTCTCTATTATTCAAGATACATGGATATCTATATCCATGTCATCATATAAACAATTTCAGATCATAGTTAGAACATGGTTTGAGGTATACTATAAACTGAATTCAAAAACAATTCTTTCCATTTATTGTCATCTAGGAAAAAATCGAGAATATGAACTAAATCATCTAATTGAGTAAAATTGATTAAAAAAGTCTATCATGTCAAGAAAATCCCTTCAAATAGATTTCACGATATCTATTTGTAAATATCTAACTTTCCTCACATCTAGGGTTTCACCATCTTTACTGAGATATAAAACAAACACTATTCACCTTAAATGTAATCCAAGATAGTATCTGACATATATGTACTATGAATTCAAATAAACAATTATTCATAACCAAGGGGATCCAGATAAACAAATTTCTCTATTTAATTATACAGCAATTTCAGTCATAGATAAATTCCCTATATTTCAGTTTACTCTTATAACCTCTGTGAATACTTAGGGAATACTCATTAGGATGTATTGTATACATTTACAAGATGATTTTATCATCTGAAATTCACTCAAATAGAGGAAGATTCCATTTCATATCATTTTGCAACAACTTAGATCAAATAGACAATTCAGGGTTTGTAATCGCTTACTAAGAAATTAAAGATTATGTATGATTTAACCAAATTTCGTGCAATATATTGTTTAAAGAAAGTTTTCACTCACCCTAAGGTATGAAAACACCTTAAAAACATAGCTCATCCCTGAAAATCTCGATCTCATATCAAATCCCTAGCAATTCACCCAATTCTTCTTCCTTTCAACTCAAAAACCCTAAAAATGAAGGATTATGAAGAAAGAGTGAGAAAAGGGGAAGTTTTAATACCATTTCGGATAAAATATGAGGAGGGATGAAATCTTGACATGTGAGAGAATATTCACCATGAAATGCTATGCAAAGGAGCTAAACTTACTTGATTTCATCATATCTCGGATAGAGAAATCCTAAATCAGCAATTCCACCACTTTCTCCTCTCAAAACCCAACTCTCCCTCTCTCTCTCTAGGATTTCATTTCTATAGAATGAATCACGAATTATGAGAGCTATTAGTTTGTTAGGTTGACCATATAGAGAAATTGAGCTACTTGGGTCAATTGCACATTGACCCCTCACTATACTTTCTCTTATTTCAGCTGAATTTTCTATAATAAAACTATTATTGTAATTTGTGTATTTCAGAGATCAAACCTTCTTCTAAATTATGACAATTTATCACGATGTCTAAAATGCACTTTCAGAGCTCCAGTAATTTTTTGAGATCATTTGGAGTTACCAATAAATAACTAAAAATCAAATAATATACTATTGAACAACATTCTGTCAACATGGTCGGTTGAAGTATATCTCGATAAAGAATGTCTTTCAAAGAACATCCAAATATTTTGAAATTTTTCACTAAAATGCAAGATTGAGTTATACATATTATATCTAAATTTGAGTTCAATTAGAGTTACACATAAAATACTAAAAATCATTTAGTGAGACACTATACTTATCAAATTCTATATTCATATGTCATCAAAACCCTAATTTGGGCCGATTAGGGTTTCCAAATCTTAAATACTAATTTGATGAATCAAAGTATGATTAAATCTTATCATTATATTTAAAACATCAAAACCTAACAACCATCACTAATCAAGCTTTAAACAATGATCAACTTAGTTAAGCATACAATCATCCAAGTAAACCCTAGTTTACCAATTAAGCTCAGATGCGGTCATAACAATATCCTTCCCCCTCCAAAGAGAATGATGGTGGGTGATAGTTCCATATTCTCTGATGACCTCTCTCGCACTCTCTGCTCCACAACGTTTATTTCTTTTGCCACCATCAAACTCGCAAAGTTGCTCTGAATCTAGAGAGCCCTAAATCCAACCCTACCTTCCCTCCTATAAAAAAATGTCTAAATACCCTTCACGGCCTGTGGATTTAGAAAGCTCCATAGAAAAAAAAAACATAATTGTAATGGCTTGGGATGACCCCTAGAGCATTGCACAAATCTCAGAATAGTTTATCCATTGTCAATTAGAGATGAGGTGCTTTAAGTCATCACTGTGAAGCTTTCCTTCTCTAAAAATGGCAAGATTGACCAAGAAAATTTGATTATATATATATATATATATATATATATATATATATATATATATATATATATATATATATATATATATATATATCTTCAAGAAACAACCTAGTAAGAATCATCATCACCCAGTCTTTCTCTTTCCAATGTTTAGGGGCAATGTGTTTTGGCCTAGATGGTTCTATGAATATAGGCTACTGACAGTCGATGACGAGGTGTCTAAACCCCATTTGATGGTTGTTTCTTCACAAAAACCATGCCAAACTCATCGTAAGATCTAGGTGATGGTTTTTTGCAACCTCACGTTCCCTAGTTGTCTACTATAATGATAAATTTCATTTTTAAATTTTTTCTCTATTTCCTACAAATGTCAAAGTCATCTTTGAGGCTCCATTGGCTTTTGGGTATTATAGATTGTTCCTTTAGCTTTGTGTTGTCCTTGTAAACAAATCATAGGCTTCCTTGTATACTACATCCCATATTTTAATTCTTTGAATGGCAACCTTCTTCCCATCCCTAGTGGGAAGGTGTTCTTCATGTTCCAACCACCATAGGGATCCCAAAGGGGGTTCATCTGATTACATAGCCTCAAGGAGCAACCACTCATAAATTTTATCTCAAAATCTCGACCAAAATGAAATTATTTTTTAACTTTTAGGTTATTTGGCCATGATTGTGGTTTTACCTTCATAGGAATAGTCAAGACATACATATTACATGGATGGCCTCATATCATGTAACAATTTATCATGTTATTGTGAGCAATATTATAATTTAGTGTTTTAGTTTCTATACATTTATGTGATTTTGCAGGCATAAATTTGATTAAGCTCCCCTTGTCAGTCCTTAGATTGAGAAATAATACCAAGGGTGCATCATTCTTTATTCTCTCTTTGCGGCTCAATGTCTAGCATTTAAGAAATCAATTTAGTTGATTATTTCAACTCTGATTGGTTGATTATATTCTAATCTTGAATATTTCCAAGAAATCAATCTAGGACTCAGATAGGGTCAATCAATATATGAATTTTGATTTGTTTTTGAGGTCTAGCTATGAGATAGTTTATGAGAGACCATTTGGCTTGAAGACACATATATAAGGAAATTAGGATTCAATGATTGGAGTTTAGAGTTATGAGTTTGTATTACATGTGGCTTAAAAGGATAAGATCGGGATTCCCCGTAGGATATATTTCTACTAGTCTAGGTATGTGGTCCATGCTCATGAGTATTTAGTTATACTCATATTTTAGTTTATTTACATGTTTCATATTATCAAGAAGATGTACATGACTTACAATGTCATATACCTTTTAATATTTCAAGCATATTATTATATTTAAGATCATTCAATAATGATTCAATAAGATAATATCTCATTATGATTCGTGATAAGATAACAATTGATAATATGTCATATGATTATGGAGTTAGACCTGGCCACCAAAGTGTAGGCCAACTTAGGAGACATGATCCAGTCCCTTATGATTATGGTGTTGTAGACACAACTCTCTAAGGTGACAAGAACCCAGTAACTCCATACTAGTCAGCCTCTCTATATGATTGTGGACTATCTAGCCCCTTCTTCACCGACTACTCTAAATGTTGATCACAAACTTCATGCTTCACTATGGCAAGTTAAATTATCCTTTGTCCTCATATATGTTCTATGCCCCTTCTTCACATACTGCTCTAATTATTGATCACAAACTCCATGCTCCGCTACGGCAGGTTAGATTATCCTTTTCCCACATATACGTTCTACGCCGCTTACTGATCTAGAATTCATCCCTTCTCAACTATTTGATCCCTATCCATCCCAAAGACCTCCTTGGCATCCATCATGTGTTGTCGTGTAGCTTCCGACAAAAGCCTCCTTTTTGTGACGTATGGAATCGGCTTTCCCTTCATGAAACCCCTATCATCATAGAATAAACCATGTCGAGACCTTTTTTGGGACACAAAATGAGGCACATTTTGTCCTTTTCACACAAAAAAGAAACTTAACAAATAAAATATGTTACTTTATTTGTATTTTCCTTGTTTAGTGGTGGAAAATATTCCATTTTGAGTCCTAAATGACTATACATAGCAGACCCCTATCATTGTGTGGGAATTTACCTACAACACCACATCCTACCAAGTACAGCTTTTCGGAACAGACTGGTTATCGGAATTCAACCCAACTCCCGGGAAAGGACTAACGACCGACCAAAGTAGATATATATGTCTGGCACCCTTATCCAGAAAGAAAAAAGAATTGAATTTGATTCCATTGCGTTGGACCTAGCTGGATGCGGAAGATGGAAGAAGCGCCTGCTAGCGAACCGGCGGCTCGTTCCCACCTAAAACATTCAAACATTTTGTTGTGGTTCAAACTCGGTGAGCGGCGGTGAATAAACAAACACGTGTGAAACAAGTGGCCAATAAATTTAATAAAATATCATCTAGGAGTAACTTAGGAGTTCGAAAAGGTAGGTGGAGTATATCTTAAAGAAAAATGCTAGGTAGATACGTTTTGGAACCTGAAATAAAATTCGAAGCAATCACAACCAATGTTACAAGTACAACAAATAAAATAAACGGGTCTACATAGCAAACCTCTATCTCAAATACAGAACGGCTAGATGTTTCCATGTACGCCGCTGATTTGACGCCAGTGGAGAAGTGACCTATAAATTAACACCAAAGGCTCCGATCAATACAATCCCTCACATTCACAATACCGTCGATCATTCAACCATACCGAGCTCCGATCGAGTTCTCGATCGTCTGGAGAAGAAGAATCAGGATCACAGATATTGCATATTGCTTGGCATTCAGTAGAGCTCCAAGCTAGTCAGCTGAGCCAGGAAGCTAACTAGTCTGGTCCTAAGCTACCTAGCCTTCCAGCCACACAGCTCCGACGCTCAGACGTTCCAGACAACTGATGGCCCTGGTAAGCTTTCAGCAACTAGAATACGCTACACCACCACATATCTGCGGCCTAGCTGTTATTTCGTTTCAGAATCACACAATGAAAACTTTTCCCCTTTTTGTTTGATCTCCGATACCACGACCACTCCCCGGCCGTTTTTATAAGCTTAATCCAATCATTCTGACGCACGCGTGCTCTCCGTGTATTGCAGACAGTTATTGTTCGGGTGCCTTCCCTGACCGACGACCGTTCCAGGCGGAGGACCATGGAGACCGTCGCGGACATCCTGGGCGTCGACTCCATCGCCGTAGACATGAAGGAGAAGAAGCTCACGGTGGTCGGTGGTGTTGATGCAATCATCCTCCTCAAGAAGCTGAAGAAGTTCGGCAAGATCGAGATCCTCTCCGTCGGCGCGGCCAAGGTCGAGAAAAAAGAGGAGAAGAAGGTGGAGGACAAGAAGCAGGGAGGTGATGCTGAGAAGAAAGGGGAAGAGAAGAAAGGAGGGAAGTAGATAAACCGCAGCAGACATTGTAGGCGCTAGTTAGGTATGGTTCATGTATCCATTTTTACGGCAGGAGGATACACAGGCAGAAAAAAAAAATTCCACTGATCGAATTCAATTATGTCACAAAAGTAGAGTACATAGTAGCATTTTGGTCCACAGTCTTTGACCTTCAAACTTGGACGCGTGGCATGATTTCCATCAATGTCCTTCACCATGTGTTTGTTTTTGTGAAAAAGAAAAGAAGAAACAACAAGGTCGCGTTTCTTCCCTTTTCTTAAGGAAAAATTGTTCGACTGCTTCTGTTGACATGGCATACATCCAAGACCCATCAAGGATTATGTTCAACAATTCTACTTCTTCCGAATACTTCTATTTAATAGCATATGCGTACTGAATAGATACACCGAGCCACGGATACATCCACTCCATATGTCACCTAATGTATTATAAAATATAATCCATAAAAATCCTACCAATTTGACAGAAATAATAAATACAGACTGTACCGCATTATCTTGACACCGACATGCCACAACAACTATTAACGTCAATGCACTCTAGTTAAAAACTACAAAATAACAAACTAAAATAATGTCAAATTTCAGTATTCAAACCTTATAATATTTATATATATAGTTATACATGTGTATGTTTTGATAATAAAAGAATCGTGTTGTTTCTACTTGCATTAGAAGTCTTGGTATAGCGGCACGGTTTGGCTTTGCTCTCTTGGTACACGTGGATTCCATCCCTGAACCATGCATTTGATTTTTAAAATGTCATACTTGATGCCATACTTAGTTACAACCCCTTCTTATACAAATGGAATAGAACAAACTCCTATTGAAAAGACTCTCGTACTTAATTAAATTATAACAAACGGTCATGGAAAAGAAATCAGAACATTCCCCTTGTTATCCATACATTATTAGCAGTCTACTATAGTGAACAATTGACAAAAGAAATTTTGAACAATTGACAATAAAAACTTTGTGAATGTAGATTTGATTGGGGTATTGAATTTATTTGCTCTAAGTATTTATACAACTAAATTAGAACAAATATTTTTTTGAAAAATCATCATGCCTAAGTAAAAGTTATAACAAAATTCTAAGTTTGGAAAAGAAATTAGAGTATACCTCTTGTTACCTATACATGATTATTGTCGTGAACAATTGACATTAAGAATTATGTGAATGCGGATCTATGGTTGTGGTGTCAAATTTCTTTGGTCTAAGTATCATATGTTACACCATACATAACAATTACAAATAAACTAGAACAAACTCCTACATTGAAAACACTCATCGTGCCTAAGTAAACTACAATAGACTCCAATGTTGGGGAAAGAAAATAGAACAAACTCCTTTTTATCTATACATGATTAGTAGTCTATTATCATGAACAATTGACAATAAGAACTTCATGAATCCAGATCTATAATTTTGATGTCAAATTTCTCTGGTCTAAATGCAAGCTCCTTTCTTGTAAACTACATTGTTATGATATTTTTGTTGGTAGATTTAGTATCCCATGATTCTAAAATGAAAAGCATGTCAATAATAAAAAAAGACACCTCATGTAATGAGGACAATCTAGATGTAGAAATGAATATGGAAAACAACTATGTTGGGAAAAAACAAAAACAAACCCTTGTTATCTATACATGATTATCAAATTCATATCATAAAAAAATGTTATAAGACATTCATGAAGGCATATAAAAAATTTGGTTGTCAAAGTTTATTGATCTAAACAGAATATCCTAGAATGTAGTAGTGTTGTTAGTTATTTCTATATATAACATCTAATATTTACATTATTTTAAAAATTAAAAATCTGTCAATGGTATCTAAAAATGATAAATTGAACCAGTGTGTATGATAGTTTAGTAACCATTTTCTCGAATATTTTAGTAACAAAACTAACTCAAAACAAGCTATGAGAGTATGAAATGCGGATGTTTGGAAACAAATTTGAAGAAATCTTACCTTATCACTCAGGGATATGAAAAATTCACAACTATGGGTAACACTTGTGTATATTAATGATACATAATACCTTCATGCAAAAATAAATTGAAACAAACTCCCTTACCAAAGAAAACAAAACAAACTCCTCACTAATTACACATGATAATTAATCAACCATCATGAATTCAGAAACAATTTATCAATGCAGACCCTAAATTGTCTAGTTATAATGATCCAAACATAAAATCCTTACAAGTAGAGGATACCATTACAATATATGTATCAACAACATTTAGCAATGGCATGACTTATAAAATTTGGAAAAATAGCAATTATGTGTAGGTACTTGTCCCCTATTTTTTATATCCAATCTTTTGTTCTTATACAACTATAGAAATGAAATTAAAATCATTTTTTGTGATTAATTGGTTGAAAAATTCTGTAATGGGTTTGATTCTTTCAATTATTATTATATTTTGATATTTTTTTAATTCATACATCAAATGAAGCTAGGCATTTCTTTACAAACATCCAACAAGATCTATTTATTTTGTGACATACTTTTTTTAGTGAAACCATATAGAAATTGAGATGTATTTAGTTTTAATTAATAGTAAAGGACATATCTCAAAAAAGGGCATGACAACTAGATATTAAAAAATGGACATGGCAACAAAGTATGTGTTGTGTATGCTATCTTACTAAATCTTATATTAAGAACTTTCAACTTTCAACAAATATATGAAAATTGATACAATCATAATCTAATATTCATTTAGATAATTTTTACATAAACAAAATCACTATATTCTATTAATTTGGCGGCAAATAAATGTGTTTGATCCCTTAGAAGCAAAATAATATTCATCATATCAATCCTCATCCATAATAATTATATACTGTTGTAGTTTTAAACTACTATATTTTACATTAAAAAACAAGACCACTTGTTTTTTACGTGCAAACATGATGTATGAAGGTCTACGCACAAAGGGACTATGTCACACCCCAATAGTTAGAACCTAATTAAGGTAATGATAACTAAATTTATGGAAACTTTAATCGGTTGACGTTGAGACATATGGGATAACTGTATAAATTTCCACCCCCAATTTGAGGCCATATGTAAGTTAGAAGAAAATATTAAAAAAAACAATTTTAGTTGGGTCTTAGCCTCGTACCCGATCAATTTAGGATTACGATCCAATTTTATTTTTTTTATATGTATATATAAAAAAGTTCTTGTCTCTGCTAATGGATTACTTTTCATTCACCAAAAAAAAAAAATTATATGTATATATGAATGAAATTTCAAGAATTCTAGAACTCTTATGATAAGAAGAATTAGTTAAGAAGATATGCCTACTTATGTAGTTTGAAGTGAACTTATCGTGTTAACGTTGTTTTGGATGGTATTGGATGTTTATCTCTTACTTCATGTTAGATAATATAATGCACATGGGATTTCTGGACTAAGACTGATGGGGAGGCATTTGAGTACCATTGGGAGTTTCTCGTTGTTGTAGTCGGTGCATGAAAAGAAGATATATTAATTAATAATCACACCCCAATACCGCGGGGATATCAATTCTTATTCCCAGCTTCTGTTAGGATTATCGATAAAGGAAAAGTCTAGGTTCAGGAATGATATGATATGATGGCTTATAAAAGGACAACATATTACCCCCAGTTCTAAAAGAACTAGACTATCGGGCCATAGTTGTATGTTGCCTTTGGTTTCCACCCTAAGAGACGAATGCAAGGTGACGACTCACTGAGAAGCAGATTTAAGAATGTGCCTTCGGAGAAAAGAATGGTTTTTCTAGTCCCAAGTGGATGACGATCGAGGCTAGAGGAGTGGTTGAGCAGTACGTCATCAATAACTGGTACCAAGGCAGCCATTCTCTTGCCTTGTCACCAGCGCCTCTCTAGAGGAGCCGGACACCCCAAGCCGTAGCGCTCCCTGTCACATTGGAGATGGTGTCTAGGAAGAAGGATACGAGCACCCAACATGAACTCTACACCCCTAAGTTCTGGACCAGTCAATGCTATCCACCTTTCCCTTCCTGATGGTTCATGGCAGCGTAGGAGAACCCACTCCCTCATCTCATCCATTATCGCCAACAGGTAGGAAGATTAGCCATAGCAAGGTGTTGAGGATGGTGTAAAAATACTTTGACAAGAATGGAGACCAAAACCACCGATCGGATTGCTTGGTCACCAGCCTTTCATGGCTGGAGGCGGCACTCTATATCACAGTGGAAACAGGGTCGCATGTGACCCAGCGGACCAGAGGAGAAGACCAGCCTGTAGTCAGGTCACGTTTTAGCCAGATCATGTAAGGTCCATGGGTGCCAATTCTTGAAGCTGTTGGGCCTCGACGTGGCCAAATTCGGATGGTCAATATCAAAACCAACAATTCAGATTTCCTCCAGAGTAAGTAATTTTTCAAAACTCATATCTTGAGCTAGAAAAGTCAAAATTTAGCAAACAAGGTATCGATATGAAAAATAGAGTTGAAGGGTGTTTTAGATTCCTAGAATTTATAATAGTTTGGTTTTAAAATATATGAGGTTTGAATAGTATGTGCATTAAAAATAGAAGACTACTTTTGAAATTAGTGAATCTTTTACAAAAGGTGTATTTTGATACGTTAAACCTTATTATAAAGTCTGATCTATCTGATTGAAGTCTTACTTGAGTTTTTTATGAAAACCGTTATAGGGATATTTTGGATATTTCACCCATAATTTGACCTTGAAATGACATGATAAATTTGTATGGACCTTAATATATTGTATGCTTACTATTTCTAAAGTTTTATTTTAGGTGTTATTATTTTAATATTTAATTTTGAGTCTTAAGTGGTCATTGAGGCGATATAATTGATGTTTATTATTTTTTTATGCATATTTTGTCTAGAGGATGATTTGTAACTATTTTCTTCATATATAGTAATTGAGTCAATACGATTAGTATATGTGATTATGGTTGAGATTAATTCTCATTATATGATGTACATATTTATATTAGGGCATAAGATAGTTTTTGGGCTTATTTGAGTATAAAGATTATAAAAATTATATAACAAGAGTTTTGTTGTAATTTCAGTGTCAAGATTTTATGGTGATTTTAAATCAGAGTTGTGATTATTCCAAATAAGAAACAAAATTTAGTTTAGGAGGTCAAGGTGATGGGCCTTGAGATTTAAGAATGAAAATAAAAAAATACGCATGGACTTATAGAATGTTGTTGATATCCAGGTTGATATGTTGTGAATTAAGGAATGCAGACTATGTAGAGGACACTTCGGTGTCAACACTTGGCACATAGTGCCAATAGAGGGTGTGTTGCACCATAGAGGACACTTTGGTGTCAAGAAAGGGTGTGTTGCACTATAGAGGACACTTCGATGTCAATAGAGGAGGACTTATCGCATAATGATGGTCACAAAATAGATAAAATACATTAATAAAAGATACATTGATTAAGTATGAGTTACAACTTTCAAATCTTAATTCAGATTTCAATTACATCATATTTATGTTTATCTTATTAGAAATTCAATTCCACTTACTCTAACCTATGTTTCCTTTTGTGAATGGTCGGGGACGAGATGTCTGCATGTACAAAACTTCAGGATGTAGCCATGACAAGATGATGCAGTGAATAATTTAAGATGTTTGCTTGGTGGGGTGTCATCAACACTATCCCAGATCTTATGATAGAAGTACAGTGTTGCACATCATATATTATGGTTTTTCTTTTAAGGTTTGATGTAACCTAGTTTTTGTTCTAAGAATAAGATGAGAATTTATTTTATACACAGTCTGTAATGATTCTTTTCTATCATTATTGTAATGTATATCGTGTTATTAACACTCCCAAAAAATAGCTTTGGCTCATGTCATATAAAAATCAGTGTGTCACAATATGGTATCAAAGAAATAATGTAGATGGACATCAGGAAAATTCTCATATTCTTAGTTTGGACTGCCTAGTAGGAGCCAAGTGAAACTAGAGTATAGATTTAGAAGGCATTTTGTAGTCTTATTTATAGAAGAAGTGAGTGAAAGATAGTAAAATTTGGATTAGATGTTTAGTCAGACAATAGAAGTTGAGGTATGTATTAGGGTTAGTGTCTAGATTCTTTGGACATTTTATGTTAACTTTATATTTGTACATATTATGCCCTCTCTTTTTCCCACATGTTTGTGTTATGGGACACAAACTTATGGGGTTTTGTAGAGGGGATGTTATATGCATAAATATAAACTTATTACGATTGTCTCATTCTTTCTAGTACATATGATACGGGACATGCGTACTATCTGATGAGATAAATATGTTAAGCCATAGCACATTCAGATGTATGACCGCCTGGCATGCATCAGGATGTGATAAAAAATGGTTGACACAAAGTTTGAGGTAGATGGTCATATGAACCTAATTGCATACCTATTAGAACCTTAGAATGTATGCCAAATGTAGATATTTAAAATAGAAAAGTGAATTAGCTTTAAGGTCATGTAATAATTGGAGGAAGATGATGCCTTTTCCTACTATACTTGATGAGAATTAGAGAACTCTTCATGTCATGAGGACCTTAATTCTAAGGAGTTATAGTCAGAAATCTAATCATGATGGTTGAGGATAATAGAATTAATGTTATGAACCGAGTTCAAGATTAAGATGTGATGATTTCTAGGGGTAACTAAAGCCTTTAAGGTTATACATGAGGAACTATGACTATATGGTGATTCACGATATGTGATGGTACAAGTTATTGGTCTATCATTGCAATAATATGGAGTTCTACTTGATCTTGATATGAGATAGAGCCTATAAAAGATGATTGATCAATATTTCTTTAGATATATCTAGGGATAATAATGGTTTTATGGTAATATAGTGACTACAAATACCATGGATTTATCTAGCTAAGAGAACCATGATAAGAAGAGGAAATGTTATTTTGAACCAAAAGTGTGGTATATGATTAGAGGTGGAGGGAGTCTTAATGCGTTTAGTGTGGGATTTCACAAACCAAAGGATGTGATCCATGCCCATGAGTATTCTATTTTTTTACATGATTCATACGACTCTAGCAAGATGTCCATAATTTACTTGATATTATGACCTCAACCAAAGTAATGTAGTTAAGATTGATTACTGAATATTTATATGTTGGGGAATTATTTTCAAAGTAAAGATATGTTGTTATTGTTTCCCAAGATGATCATGATTTATGAGGTAAGTCCATTAAGAGTTATGCTTTAAGATTTCATGATAAGTATTTATCAGTCTCCACTACTACAAAAAATGCTTTTTACAATGGGAAAAACACAACAGTTTTGTTGATTGTGTTGT
This sequence comes from Alisma plantago-aquatica, assembly GCA_963693085.1. Taxonomy (NCBI): domain Eukaryota; kingdom Viridiplantae; phylum Streptophyta; class Magnoliopsida; order Alismatales; family Alismataceae; genus Alisma; species Alisma plantago-aquatica. The sequence continues at coordinate 53,293,274 of OY856412.1, forward strand.
AGTTAGCATATCTTTTACAACAAGTCTATTTGTGTGTTGTGAATTATATATCTCATACAACACAAGTTATGTACAACGGGCCAAACTCGTTGTAGTATATGTGATACTACAATAGGTTCTAAATTGTTGTAATAGATTGTAATATCACAACACACTCAAACCCATTGTAAAAGACCATAATTACACAACATGATCTAACCCGTTGTAATAGTCATGTATGCTAACTTGTTGTAATAGATCATCATTACACAACATACTCTAAACCGTTGTAAAAGATCATAATTACACAACATGCTCTAACCCGTTGTAATAGACCATCATTACACAACATACTCTTACCAGTTGTAAGAGATCATAATTACACAACATGCTCTACCCATTGTAATAGTCACATATGTTAACCCGTTGTAATAGACCATCATTACACAACATACTATAACCCATTATAGTATATAATAATTACACAATAGGATTTCACCTATTGTAATAGTTACCCGTTGTAATAGACCACAATCACACAACATGTTTGCACATCATTTATTGTATATGTACAACAAAGAATATATGTGTTGCATAAAATGAAACTGGTTCAGCGGTTTGAGATGTGCCTTACTTTCAAGTGGTCTCAAGTTCGAAACCTTGTGTCTAGATGTATTTTCCTTTTGTCTCAACATGTTATATACAACACCCCTATTACAACAAGTGTGTTCAATGAACTACAACATGTATTAACAGTTGACACCCGTTGTAAAATGGAAAAATGAACTATTGTAAAAACCATTTTTTGTAGTAGTGCTCAACATACTTACATGATCTTAAATAAGACTATCCCAATTTATGTGATCCAATGATCTAAGATATTAAGAAGAGACATGTAAGCATGATTTACTTACCTTCATAGCTATATCCTTATTGTGCCTAAGATATCAAGTAGAGGCATGTTAATAATATTTCCTAGAATGATTTAGGGTCTAATATTAAATGTACGATAATATTAAAAGATTTGAATGCGATAAGTCTCCAAGAAAAGATTTTTGTGTTAAGATTTAAGGTCACGGTAAGACCATGAGGTAAGAATACATTAAGATTCATAAAAGACCATATTTAATGAGATGAAACATGATTATGTAGTTAGACCCAGAACCTAGTGTAGGTTGATTTAGATACATAACTCACCATATGTGTACGTTATGTGATCAAGAAACCTTAGTGCAGGCCATGAGCCCAAGTATAAGTCTCCAGAGAAATATATGTAAATAGAAAGAATTAAGAGTAAAGAAAGAGTCTTCGTGCATGTTTAAGATGTTCTTTCATATTTCATTACTGGTGATGCATGATGGTTTGATAAGGATGTTAGACATAGTTGGTTATCCATGAGAAGGTCATACCTTGAAGATGGCTATGCCACTTTAGAAAAATGTCAAGAGTTACTGTAAGGTATGTGAAACTCTAAGGAGGGTAGTCTCCTATAGTATAATCAAATTTCAAGGATAAAATTCCCAAAAAGGTGGGTAATATTGTCACACCCCAATCTTTAGAACCTAATAAAGATAATGATAAATAAATTTATGAAAACTTTAATCGGTTGATGTTGAGACATATGGGATAACTATATAAATTCCCACCCCCAATTTGAAGCCATATGTAAGTTAGAAGAAAATATTAGGAAAAATCAACTCAGTAAGGCCTTAGCCTTGTACCCAATCAGTTTAGGATTATGATCCAATTCCATTTTTTTAAATGTTTATATGAATACAATTTCAAGAATTTTAGAACTTTTACGATAAGAAGAATTAGTTAAGAAGGTATGCCAATAGTCTACATACAGATGTAGTCTGAAGTGGACTTATCATGTTAAGGTTGTTTTGGATGGTATTAGATGTTTATCTCTTACTTCATGTTAGATAATATAACACACATGGTATTTCTAGATTCCAATGAAACTGTGGGGAGATATTTGAGTACCATTGGGAGTTTCTTGTCATTGTAACCTATGCACGAAAAGAAGATATATTTAATAATCACACCCCAATGCCATTAGGATACTGACTCTTATTTCCATCTTCTGTTAGGATTATCGGTAAAGGAAAATCCTGGGTTTGGGAATGATATGATATGATGGCTTATAAAAGGACAACATATTACCTCCAATCTTGAATGAGCTAGACTATCATGCCATAGTTGTATGTTGCCTTTGGTTTCCTCCCTAAGAGACAAACACAAGGAAACAACTCTCTGAGAAGATGTAAGAAGGTGCTTGTATAGAAAAGAATGATCTTTCCTATCCCAAGTGGATGATGATCGAGGCTAGAGGAGAAGTTGAGTAGTACTTCATCGTTAATTGGTACCAAGGCAGTCATTTCCTTGCCTTGTCACCAGCGCCACTCTAGAGGATCAAGACACCCCAAGCCATAGAGCCCCTTATCAAAGTGGAGATGGCGTCCAGGAAGAAGGATAAGAGAACACAACATGAACTCTACACCCCTAAGTTCTGGATCAGGCCACGCTATCCATCTTTCCCTTCCTGATGGTTCATGGCAGTACAGGGGAACCCACTCTCTTATCTCATCCATTGTCGCCAACATGTAGGAAGACTAGCCACAACAAGGTGTTGAGGATGGTCTAGAAATACCTTAACAAGAATGGAGACAAAAACCCCTGATCGGATTGCTTGGTCACCGACCTTTCATGGTTGGAGGTGGCACTCTATTTCATTGGGGAAATAGAGTCGTGCACACCCAACGGATGAGAGGAGAAGACAAGTCTGTAACTGGGTCACGTTTAAGCTGGATCATGCAAGGATCCTTGGGTGCCAATTCTTGAAGCTGTTGGGGCTCGACGTGTCCAGATCTGGATGGTCAATATCAAAACCAACAATTCAAATTTACTCCAAAGTAACTAATCTTTCAAAATTCATATCTTGAGCTAGAAAACTTAAAATTTAGCAAACAAGGTATCGATATGAAACTTATAATATATATTGTATTATGAAAATAGATTATAAGGATGTTTCAGATTCTTAAAATTAATAATAGTTTGATTCATAAAAGATATGAGGTTTGGATAGTATGTGCATTAAAAATAGAAGACTACTTTTGAAATTAGTAAATCTTTTACCAAAGGTGTATTTTGATGCGTTGAACCTTATTATATAGTCTGATCTAATTGATTGAAGTCTTACTTCAGTTTTTGATGTAAACCCTTATAGGGATATTTTGGGTATTTAACCCACTTTTTGACCTTGTAACGACATAATATTTTTTTATGGACCTTAATATATTGTATGATTACTATTTTGAAAGTTTTATTTTAGGTTTTATTATATTAATATTTAATTTTGTGACTTAAGTGGTCATTGAGGTGATACAATATGTTTATTTAGTATGCATATTTTGTCTAGAGGATGATTTGTAATTATTTTCTTCATATATAGTAACCAAGTCAATAAGATTAGTATATGTTATTATGGTTGAGATTAATTCTCATTATATGATGTACATATTTATATTACGGCATAAGGTAGTTTTTGGGCTTATTTGAGTATAAAGATTAAATAAATTATATAAGACGAGTTTTGATGTAATGTCAACATCAAGATTTTATGGTGATTTTAGATCAGAGTTATGTTCATTATAAACAAGAAACCAAATTTAGTTTAGGAGGTCAGGGTGATGGGTCTTGAGATTTAAGAATGAAAATGAAAAATATTCATTGGCTTATAGAATGTTGTTGATATCCATGTAGATATGTTGTGAATCAAGGAATGCAAACTATGTTAAGAACCTCCACAAACAAGTAAGTGGGTCATATCCATTGAATATTATTATTATTACTATAATGCTTCAGCCTACACCTTCAAAGTAACTTAGAGATTAGGTTATTTTCAAACTTCAGTATTTCATATTATGTCATGGATTGAGTAATTAGATTTCATTCAGCTTGAATTATGTTTCTCGATTATTAGATTTTAAGTATTTGTGATTATATGAGTTTTAGACATTCAGAATTTCTATATTTCATTCATTTTATTCTACTTAAGCCTTTAGACACATATGTCATATATGTGATATCCGAATGTAACTAAGTCATCCATTAAATAAAAGTTTTAGATTAAGATTTATTCAGACAGTAAGAATAAAGATTTCAGATTCTAGATTTTGATTACTCATTGTGAGTATTCATAAATTCTAACCGCATGTCTAATAAGATTCTTAGATCCAATCTCAGTAATTAGTAATTTTGACACAAATTCAGAGTTTAGAGCTCAGAGTTAGATTCAATTTTGAATTAAAAATAGAGTCATACAATCAGAGATAACATATTGAGATTCAAAGATAAGAAGTTAAGAACATAACCAAAGATAAGAGATTAATGATTCAGACATAAGAGATTAATACTTAGTGATAATATATTAAGAAAGAGATAGAAAATGACATCACAACATAAATTATTTACATTATAGGATAAGTCCTTACTAGAGAGTCCTGGGACGATTCAGAGGGCGCATTGCGCCAGACACTGTGGGTGTCACAGAGGGAACATAGTTCCAAAAGAGGGTTCGTTTCACCATAGAGGACACTTGAATGTCAATAGAGGGCATGCAGTGCCAATAGAGGGTGTGTTGCACCACGGAGGACACTGGTGTCAACTGAGGGTGTGTTGCACCATAGAGGACATTTCGGTGTCAACATAGGATGACTTATTGTATAATGGTGGCCACAAATCAGATAAAAGACATAAATAAAAGATACTTCGATTCATAATAACTTCCAACTTTCATATCTTAATTCATATTTGAATTATATCATACTTATGTTTATCTTATTAGAAATTCAATGCCACTTAATCTAACCAATGTTTCCCTTTGTGCATGGCTGGGGATGAGATGTCCGCAGGTACAAAATTTTAGGAGGTAGTCATAATAAGATGATGCGGAGACAACTTTGAGAGGTTTTCTAGGTGGGACAACATCTACACGATCCCAGAGATTATGATATAAGTACAATATTTCACATCATATATTATGATTTTTCTTATAAGGTTTGATGTAACATAATTTTTGTTCTAAGAATAAAATGAGAATTTATTTCATACACAATGTGTAATGGTTCTTTTATATAATTATTGTAATGTATATCATGGTAGTAACACTCCCAAAAAAAAGCTTCCGCTCATGTCATATAAAAATCAGGGTGTTAAAATATTGTATCAGAGAAATAATGTAGAGGGCCATCAGGCAAGTTCTCATATTCTTAGTTTGGATTGCCCAGTAGGAGACAAGTGAGACTAGAGTATAGAATTAGAAGGACATTTAGTAGTCTTAGTTATAGAAGAAGTGAGTGAAAGTTAGTAGAATTTGTATTAGATGTTAGTCAGGCAATAGAAGTTGAGGTATATATTAGGGTTAGTGTCTAGGGACTTTAGACTTTTTATGTTAACTTTATATTTGTATGTATTATGCCCTCTCTTTTTCCCACATGTTTCTGGTATGGGAAACTAACTTATGGAGTTTTGTAGAGGGGATGTTATATGCATAAATATAAACTTATTATGATTATCTCATTCATTCTAGTACATGGTATAGGACATGTATATTGTTTGATGAGATACATATGATAAGATATAACACATTCACATGTATGACTGGCCGGCATGCATTAAGATCTGAAAAAAAAAGTTGACACAATGTTTGAGGTATATAGTCACCTAAACCTAATCGCATACCTATTAGAACCCTAGAATGCATGCAAAATGTAGATATTTAAAATAGACTAGTGACTTATCTTTAAGGTCATATAATAATTGGAGGAAGATGATGTCTTTTTCCTACTATACTCGAGGAGAATTAGAGAAGTCTTAATGTCATTTAGACCTTCATTCCAAGGAGGAGTTATAGTTGTAAATGTAATCATGATGGTTAAGGATAATAGTATTAATGTTATGAACTGAGTTCAAGCTTAATATATGATGATTTCTAGGGATGAATAAAGCCTTTAAGGTTATACATGAGGAATTATAAGTATACAGTGATGCAAGATATGTGAGGTACATGTTATTGGTCTATGATTACAATAACATGGAGTTCTACTTGATCTTGATATGAGATAGATCCAAGAAAAGATGATTGATCAATGTTTCTTTGGATATATCTAGGTATAATAATGGTTATATGGTAATATAGTGACTATGAATACCTCAGATTTATCTAGCTAACTGGACCATGATAAGAAATAGAAACATTATTTTGATCCAATAGTGTGGTATACAATTAGAGGAGGAGGGAGTCTGAATGACTTTATTGCGGGGTTTCACAAACCAAAGTACATGATCCATGCCCATGAGCATTCAATTATAGTTACACTCAATATGTTTACATGATTCATACCACTCAGGAAGATGTCCATAATTTACTTGATATTATGACCTCAACCAAAGTAGCGTAGTTAAGATGATGAATGAATATTTAGATGTTGGTGAATTAGTTTCTAAGTATAGATGTGTTATTATTATTTCCCAAGATGATCATGATTTATGAGGTAAGTCCATTAAGAGTTATGCTTTAAGAATTCATGTTAACTATTTATCAGTCTCAACATATTTACATGATCTTAAATAAGATTATCTCGATTTATGTGATCCAATGATCTAAGATATTAAGAAGAGACATGTAAGCAAGATTTGTGTACCTTCATAGCTATATCCTTACTGTGCCTAAGATATCAAGTAGAAGCATATTAATCATATTTCCTGGAAGGATTTAGGGTCTAATATTAAATGTACAATAATATTATAAGATTTGAATGAGATAAGTCTCTAAGAAAACATTTTTGTATTAAGATTTAAGGTCATGGTAAGACCATGAGGTAAGAATACATTAATATTCATATAGGACAAGATTTAATGAGAAAAAACAAGATTATGGAGTTAGACCCAGACCCTAGTGCAGGCTGATTTGGATACATAACTCACCCTATGTGTAGGATATGTGATCGAGACACCTTAGTGTAGGCCATGATCCCAAGTACAAGTCTCCAAACAAATATATATTAATGAAAAGAATTAAGAGTAAAGAAATATTCTTTGTGCATGTATAAGATTTTCTTTCAGATTTCATTGTTGGTTATTCATGATGGTTTGATAAGGATGTTAGACATAGTTAGTTATCCATGAGAAGGTCATACCTTGAAGATGGCTATGAGACTTTAGACAATCGTCAGGAGTAAATTGTAAGGTATGCGAAACCCTAAGGAGGGTAGTCTCCTACAGTATAACCAAATTGCAAAGAAAAAATTCCCAAAAAGGTGGGTAATATTGTCACACCCTAATTTTTAGAACCTAATTAAGATAATGATAACTAAATTTATGAAAACTTTAATCCATTGATGATGAGACATATGAGATAACTATATAAATTCCCATCCCCAATTTGAAGCCATATGTAAGTTAGAAGAAAATAATAGGAAAAAAATCTTAGTAGGGCCTTAGCCTTGTACCTGATCAGTTTAGGATTATGATCCAATTTCATTTTTTTATATGTATATATGAATAAAATCTCAATAATTTCAGAACTTTTACGATAAGAAGAATTAGTTAAGAAGGCATGCATATAGTCCACATACACATGTAGTTTGAAGTGAACTTATCGTGTTATGGTTTTTTTGGATGGTATTGGATGTTTATCTCTTACTTCATATTAGATAATTTAACACACATGGGATTTTTGGAATCTGATGAAGACTGATGGGGAGATATTTGAGTACCATTGGGAGTTTCTCATCACTGTAGCAGGTGCACAAAAAGAAGATATATTTAATTATCACATTCCAATGTCATTAGGATATCAATTTTTATTTCTAGCTTATGTTAGGATTATCGATAAAGGAAAGACTAAGTTCGAGAATGATATGATATGATGGCTTATAAAAGGACAACATATTACCCCCAGTCCTAAAAGAGATAGACTATCAGGTCATAGCCGTATTTTGCATTTGGTTTCCTCCCTAAGACACAAACACAAGGCGACGACTCGTCGAGAAGCAGATGTGAGTAGGTTCCTTCAAAGAAAAGAATGATATTTATGATACCAAGTGGATGACAATCGAGGCTAGAGGAGCAGTTGAGCAATACTTCATTGTTAACTGGTACCAAGGAAGTCATTTTCTTGCCATTTCACCAATGCCTCTCTAGTGGAGCATGGCACCTTAAGCCGTAATGCTCATTGTCATGGTAGAGATGGCACCCAAGAAGATGGATACGAGCACGCAACATGAACTCTACACCCCTAAGTTCTAGATCATGTCATGTTATCCACCTTACCTTCCTGATGGTTCATGGTAGCGTAGGGGAACCCACTCCCTGATCTCATCCATTGCCGCTAATAGGTAGGAAGACTAGCCGCAACAAGGTGCTGAGGACGGTGTAGAAATACCTCGACAAGAATATATACAAAAACCCCCTATCAGAATTCTTGGTCAGCAACCTTTCATGGCTGCATGAAAGGAGGTGGCTCTCTATTTCACAGGGGAAATAGAGTCGTGCACGACCTAGTGGATGGGAGGAGAAGACTAGCCTATAGTTGGGTCACGTTTTAGCTGGATCATGCAAGGATTCATGGGTGCCAATTCTTGAAGCTTCTGGGTCTCATTGTGGCCAGATCTGGATTGTCATTATCAAAACCAACAATTCGGATTTGCTCCAGAGTAAGTAATCTTTCAAACTTCATATCTTGAGATAGAAAACTCAGAATTTTACAAACAAGGTGTCAATATGAAATTTATAATGTCTATTATATTATGAAAATATATTAGAGGGGTGTTTTGGATTCCTAGAATTTATAATAGTTTTATTATTAAAAGATATGAGGTTTGAATAGTATGTGCATTAAAAATAGAAGACTACTTTTGAAACTAGTGCATTTTTTACAAAAGGTGTATTTTGATATGTTGAAACTTATTATAAAGTCTTATCTATCTGATTGAAGTCTTACTTGAGTTTTTGATGCAAACCCTTATAGGAATATTTTGGGCATTTCACCCATGATTTGACCTTGAAAAAATATGATATTTGTGTATGGACCTTAATATATTGTATGATTACTATTTCTAAAGTTTTATTTTAGGTGTTATTATATTAATATTTAATTTTGAGTCTCAATTGGTCATTGAGGCTATATAATTGATGTTAATGTTATTGTTATGCATATTTTTTCTAGAGGATGATTTGTATTTATTTTCTTCAAATGTAATAATTGAATCAATAAGATTAGTATATGTGACTATCGTTGAGATTAATTCTGATTATATGATGTACATGTTTATATTAGCACATAAGATAGTTTTTGGGCTTATTTGAGTATAAAGGTTATATATAATAAGAGTTTTGATGTAATTTCAATGTCAAGATTTTATGGTGATTTTAGATCAGAGTTAAATTTATTCCAAATAAAAAATATAGTTTAGAAGGTCAGGGTGATGGGTCTTGAGATTTAAGAATGAAAATGAACAATACACATTGACTTATAGAATGTTGTTGATATCCAGGTAGATATGTTGTGAATCAGGGAATGTAGACTACGTTAAGGACCTCTGCAAACAAGTAAGTGAGCCATCTCCATTGAATTTTATTATTATTTTGCTTCAGCCTACACCTTGAAAGTAACTTAGAGATTAAGTTATTTTCAGACTTTAGTATTTCATATCCTATCATACATTGAGTAATCAGATTTTCATTCAGGTTGAATTATGTTGCTAGATTATTAGATTTCAAGTATTTGAGATTTATACAAGTTTTAGATATTCAAAATTTCTATGTTTACATTTTATTTTTCTTAAGTCTTTAGACACATATGTCATATATGTGATATCTGAATGTAACTAAGTCATCTATTAAATAAGAGTTTTAGATTAAGATTTATTCAGACAATAAGAATATATAGATTTTAGATTTTATATTTTGATTACTCATTGTTAGTATTCATAAATTATAACCACATACCTAATAAGAGTCTTAGATCCAATCTCAGTAATTAGTAATTTAGACAAAATTCAGAGTTTGGAACTCAGAGTTAGATTTTATTCAGAATTTTATAACAGATATACACAGTCAGAGATAATATATTGAGATTCAAAGATAAGAAGTTAAGAACAAAATCAGAGATAAGAAATTAAATGTTCATATATAAGATATTAAGATTCAGTGATAATAAATTAAGAACAAAGATAGAAAATGACTTCCAAACATTAATTATATACATTATAGGATAGGTCCTCACTAGAGAGTCTCAAGATGATTTAGAAGGTGCATTATTCTAGACACTGGGGTGTCACAGGGGGAACATAGTGCCAAAAAAGGGTGTGTTACACCATAGAGGACACTTTAGTGTCAACAGAGGACATGTAGTGCCAACATGGGGTGTGTTACTACTGTAATAATACACCGACACATAAATCATACAGTGTCGGTGTATAAAATAAGCCGACATCAATCTGTGAAGGGCGACCAGACACGGGTATCACTTTTATTCAGTGTCGGTTCCTTAATAAGAAACCAACACCTAAAAGTAACCGCCAAAACCAAAATTTCCATCGAAAAAAATTACCTCCAAAAATTGACATACATCGTCGATTTTTAAGACAGAAACCGACAACTAAAGGTTTTCTACAAGACAGAAATTTGCTCACTTTTTATCGTCGGTTTTGTTACAATAACTGACGCCATTGTGTTTTCGCATGAATAACCGGGAAATTTTTTACCTCCCTTTAGTGTCGGTGTTTAGTTGCAAACCGACACTAAAAGTTTTATTGTCAGTTTTTGTTAGCAACTGACACCTATAGTTAACTTAACAGTGCGAGGCAGACTCTTCCTCTTTTGTTTCATTCATTTCCGCTGATCAGGGTTTTTGCTCCAACAATTTCTTTGCTCCGACGATTCCGCTGATGCTCTGCCTCCGCCTCCGCCTCCACCTCTGCCTCTGCCTCTGCCTCCGCCTCCGCCTCACATCTGCCTCTGCCTCCGCCTCCGCCTCCGAAACTGCCGCCACTCGCCACCTCTACTTCCGCCAGCCGCTGTCGGCGACCACAACTCTCCGCCCGGTGACCGCCCGACCATAGCTCTCCGCTGCAAGAGAAGTAGCATCGCCGGCAAGGAGCAGCAGTGCCGCCCGCACAGAGCAGCATTGCTGCCTGCACGGAGCAGCAACATCACCGCTTGAAGCAGCTAGTAGGGCTGCCTCTTTGAGCTGCTAGAAGAGCCGCCAGTTGAAGCACGACCAGCCCTCCTGCACACCCATTATCAGGTTTTCCCCTGACCTTCCCCCCTATTCTTGCTTTTCCTGTATCACAGGCACACCCATTAATCCTATGGTTGTGGCTGTGTGCTTTCTTTTTATATGTGTGGTTTACATGCATCAATATTCTGTAATTGTTCTATGACAAACTGCATTTTGTTCTACACAATATTACTCACGTTTACAACATACTCACATATCAATTCAGGGTTAATGTGGGGGATTTGGGGATGGGATATTGCACTACAAGTTCTTCATGTGCTTATCTATGCATAACCTTTTATATTTATGTATCCTCTCTCGGTTCAAGTTTTAGAATTCTAGGTAGTTTTAAGCTACATCTTCACTACTTCAACCACTCAAAAGTTTTGATATGTAGATTCATCAAGTTGATGAATGCATTATTACATTGTTTAAAGCTTGATTAATTATGGTAATCTAATCATTATGTTTTAAAACTAATGAGAAGATTTAAACATTATTTGATTCACATAATTAGGGTTTGAGAATTGAAAATCCTAATCGACATAAATTAGGATTTTGGTAACATATGAATACAAAATTTGATTAGTATAGTCGTGTACTAAATGATTTTCAGCATTTTATATACAACTAGGATTTAGTTGAAATTTGTACATGGTTTGGAGAAATTAGATATTAGTTGGAAGAATTTTTTGACTTGTTTTTCGGCTGATTTTACCCAAGATAAACTCAATCAGTCATGTATTCAAACTGAAATATAGCAGTCTAGTATTTGAATTTTATCTTTTTATTGGTATATCTAATTGATCTGAAATTTTAATTATGTTTTGGAAACTCCATTTTGGACGTCTTGTTAAACTTTCCTAATTTTTTAATGATGCTTGAACTCTATAGATAGGAGTGGCGGTTGAGTATTCCCTAGATTAACTCGACCGGCCATGTTGCATACTATATTGATTGACGATCCATGGGAAATTCTATGGATATATGACTATGCTATTTCATGTGAATATTGCCTAAAAATTAGGTCAGTGCTCAATATGCTTGGGAATTGAATTGACATTATAAAATCATATTTGAATTGCATTAGAATGAATTATACAAGTGTTTGTTGAGTCTTACTAAAATTGAATATGATATATACATTAGGATCAGTGTGAGGTGGCAATATTCCCTATTTAGGGTTGTGTTGATGGATTACTAAATTATGTAATTCTTATGATGTTGAACAAAGGATGACTTCTTGAAAACCCTAGAAGTTTAGTATTAAGATGAGTATGAGTGATAAAGCTAGAACTTCTATATAATGGTGCAAATGTGATGAATTGTTGAAGTGTAAGTATTAATACTTGTATCAAATGGCTGATCAGGACCGTGCTGATGATCACCGTGAGGGTGAGGACGTGCTTGCACCGCCTGACAATGTAAGTTTTAAGAATATATCCCTGAGGTTTCTATCTATATGTTCATTTATAATTATATTATGTAAGTGTGTTTTTTTTATCAAATTTTAGGTTGGTGATGTACCCCCTGAAGAAATTACAGCACTTGATGAGCAGCAAAAGAAAATTGAGAAAGTGAGGGGCATCACAATGATGAACAAGTTAATATAGCAAAGGGGCAATGGACCCAAATTGGCTGTGGATTTCGATCAGGCAGGAAATCTATATGGAGTGAACCACAACTCATTTGCTTCATATCTTGGGGTTCTTACTCGCAGCCATTGCAGTCTTATCCTAGAATCATGGCATAGAGTTCCTAAGGAGAAGAAAGACCACATATGGAAGGAACTATGCGTGAGTTATTATTATTTGTAATTCTATTTGTGTAGATTAATAATTTTTAGGATACTAGTTAATAGAAATTCTATTTAATTTGCAGAGCATATTTGATCTGGATGAAAAGCTACATCATAAATGTGTGATGCAACGTTGTGGGAGGGTCCTAAGGAACTATAGGACCAATCTCACTCGAGATTACATACGCGATGCTGAGAATAGGTTCTTTATGGATTCCAATTCTAGACATTGATCAGTATTTTGCTAACTTTACACTAATAATTTTTGTTTGTATTCTCTTTAAAAAATAAATATAGGAAGAAGGAAGCCACACAACAATGGAACTACTTGGACCCTAGAGAACGGGAGGAGTTTGTTACCCAAAGAAAAACACATGAATTCAAGGTATTAAGCGTCGCCACTCCCAATTTTATTAATATACATTTTTATGTATTCACCTATTCAAGATTAACCTTTAGTGTTACTAACCAAATCAATGTGCTAACTGATTTAGCCCTATTTTAGGGCTTTATCTTGTGTCATTTTGGATTTCAGCCACATCTATACTTGTTAGATTACATGTTATTCCCCCCAATATGCTTATTTCTATCAAATGCACTTATGGAGGCTTTTTGCATGTTTTATAGGTACTTTGTCCACTACTTGATGGCATGGAAAGAGGATGGTACAATCTAGGGTTTCCTCAGGCTTGGAGGAGCCCCAAATGAGGCCAAAATGACTTCCAACCTACCCCAAGTGGTCAAAGAAAGTTTTGAAGCAATAGCCTTCATGGATGTCCAAGTTCAACACTCAAATGCAGGGGAAGGACCCCAACACGGCCGTGCTAACATGGAATGTCCGTGCTGGGACATGCCCCAAGCAGCAGAATCTTCAAAAATTAACCCAGTTGGCCAGAACGGCCGTGTTACCAAGAATGGCCGTTTTGGCAGTTCACAGCACGGCCGTGCTGGCCAACACGGCCATGCCACAAGTCCCAGAAACTCAAAATTCCCCTGTTCATTGCATTTTCTCACCACAGCCATTCCCATCCACCACGACCATGCTACCCATTGCCCAACACGACTGTGCGGCCCAACACGGCCGTGCTACACACAATTTTACCCGATTTTCTGCACTATTCTCCCCATTTTAGCCCCCACTTAACCTAGTGCTTCCCCCACACCTATATATACCTAGGTTGCGGCTGGGGAACGAGGTTGGCTACCTTCTACACCTTCCTAGCTCCCCAAATCGCCACCCACTCCATTCCACTCCAAATCCACCTCAAATCCACTCCATTTCACCATTTCCACCACATAACCCCCCATATCTAAGCCTTCCATCCACTTCCTTTCATCATTCCACATCATTTCATCCTTGGAGGAGGGAGGAAGACGTCCTGCAGCTGCTGGAGAGGAAGATTGCTTCATATACACCGAGCTCCATGGCTTCTTCTACCTCTTTCTTCTCTCTTTTTGTATTTTGCTTTGTTATGAGTAGCTAGGCCCCGTGGGTGGGCTGTTTGGGGGAAATTATGTTACTTTGATACCATGTTGGGGGAAAATGACATGTAAACTTTGTAATTTCATTTGTTAATGATTATATTCTATTTCTATCTCATTCTCCATGGATTTCTTGTTGGTTTGTGTGTGAAATCACCTAGGAATTTAGGCAAATTGCTTATATGTGTGAATTTTGGGATTTGCCCCTAGGTCCAATTCTTGGATCCCTAGGTTGACTCTCATCTTCCTACATCTTAATCAATCTCCCTAAACCTAAGTGAGAGATCTAAGTAGCTAGATTAGATAATTCTAGTGCAATTAGCATGGAGCCTTCTCAAGGCTAGAATGTGGGGGAATTGGGGTCCAAAACCCTAATCTCACCTCCCCATTACTACCCTCGGCCCCTAATTTCCCTAGGAATGCCTAATGTAGAAACCTAGACTTGATTAGACTCTAATTGAATTGAACCTAATCCCTAACCCAATTGAGCCTCGTAAGGGTAGTAGGGGGTGTTAGGGACTAGTTCCCCTATACACAACCTAGCATATCCATGGCCAGTTAGTAGCTTAGGTTAATTCATTAGACTCTAACTTGTTGTTTGGTTTGGATAATCTAAATGGAATAATAATGTTCACATGTCACCCCCCAACTTAAGTGATAAGTTCATACCCCTAAACAACCCACACATCTCTTTACTACTTAAAACCCTAGTTTTGTGCTTGCTTAGCTTAGTTAGCTCTTTTCTTGCTTAGTTAGCTTCTTGCCTTGCTCTTGCCTTGTTTCTGATAGTTTAGTTCTTTAATTGATCTTTTGCTTCTTTCTTGCTTGTCCTAGTGTAACTTGCCTTTTCATTCCTAGCTTAGTCTTTCCTTGCTTGCTTAGTCTTAATTCAGTCTAGAGTTAACATAGATTTCATTCTTGCCTTTAAATTTCTTGTTTATCTTTAGTTAACAATCAAAATCAACCTTCAAACCCTTAACCCTAGTCTCTGCAGTAGGAACCTAGCTAAACTAACCTAGCTCTAGAGCCCCCTCTTTTCCCTGTGGATCGACCCTATACTTGCCACCTTCCTATACTACGACACGACCCCATGCACTTGCGGGTGTAGTGTTTTAGTAGACGTAGGTAGCTAGTTTAGGTTTATAAATTTTGAAAGCAAAATCCCATCCCGTGCATTCCGACCTCGTGGGACGCATCTAGTCAAGTCAAATCGACTAGTGTGTGCAGCCCAGCACGGCCGTGCTACACATAATTTTACCCGATTTTCCCACTGTTTTCCCCATTTTACCCCTAACTTAACCCTAGACCCCCTAGACACCTATATATACCTAGGTGGTGGCTGGGGCATGGGGTTGGCTACCTCTACCCCTTCCTAGCTCCCCAAATCACCACCCACTCCATTCCACTCCATATCCACCTCAAATCCACTCCATTTCACCATTTCCACCACATAACCCCCTATATCTAAGCCTTCCATCCACTTCCCACCACCATTTTACACCATTCCATCCAAGAAGAAGGAGGAGGAGGACCTTGCAGCTACTGGAGAGGAGGCATCCTTCATCTACACCGAGCTCCATGGCTACTTCTTCCTCTATCTTCTCTCTTTTTGTATTTTCCATGTCTATGTGTAGCTAGGCCCCTTGGGTGGGCTGTTTGGGGAAAAATATGTTACTTTGATACCATGTTGGGGGAAAATGACATGTAAACTTTGTAATTTCATTTGTTAATGATTATATTCTATTTCTATCTCATTCTCCATGGATTGCTTGTTGGTTTGTGTATGAAATCACCTAGGAATTTAGGCAAATTGCTTATATGTGTGAATTTTGGGATTTGTGCCTAAGTCCAATTCTTGGATCCCTAGGTTGCCTCCCATCTTCCTACATCCTAATCAATCTCCCTAAACCTAAGTGAGAGATCTAAGTAGCTAGATTAGATAATTCTAGTGCAATTAGCATGGAGCCTTCTCAAGGCTAGAATGTGGGGGAATTGGGGTCCAAAACCCTAATTTCACCTCCCCATTACTACCCTCGGCCCCTAATTGCCCTAGGAATGTCTAATCTAGAAACCTAGACTTTATTAGACTCTAATTGGATTGAACTTAACCCCTAACCCAATTGAGCCTCGTAAGGGTAGTAGGGGTGTTAGGGACTAGTTCCCCTATACACAACCTAGCATATCCATGGCCAGTTAGTAGCTTAGGTTAATCCATTAGACTCTAACTTGTTGTTTGGTTTGGATGATCTAAATGAAATCATAATGTTCATATGTCACCCCCCAACTTAAGTGATAAGTTCATACCCCTAAATAGCTAAGACCTCTCTTTATTGCTTAAAACCCTAGTTTTGTGCCTGCTTAGCTTAATTAGTTCTTTTCTTTCTTAGTCAGTTGCTTGCCTTGTTTATGCTAGTTTATTTCTTTAATTGCTCTTTTGCTTTTCTCTTGTTTGCCTTAGCATAATTTGTCTTTTCATACCTAGCTTAGTCCTTTCTTTCCTGCTTAGTCTTAATCTATTCTAGGGTTAACGTAGATTTCATTCCTGCCTTTAACTGCTTTCTTGTTCATCCTTAGTTAACAATCAAATCAACCTTTAAACCCTTAACCCTAGTCCCCGCAGTAGGAACCTAGCAAAACTAACCCTAGCTCTAGTGCCCCCTCTTTTCCCTGTGGATCGACCCTATACTTGCCACCTTCCGATACTACGACACGACCCCGTGCGCTTGCGGGTGTAGTTGTTTTAGTAGAAGTAGGTTCGTTAGTTAGGTTAATAAATTTCAAAAGTGAATCCACCGTGCATTCCCACCTCGTGGGGTGCATCTATTCAATCGAGTAGTGTGTTAGCACCACTAGCGGGGACGCACCAAGATTTCTGGCACCGTTGTTGGGGATTAGAGGCGCTCGGCCTAGCTAGTTAGTTTTGCTTTGACTTTTCCTACTGCCGTCATCATTTCTATTCTTTATTCATTACTCTTTACATTCTTTGTGTATATTGGTTTGCTAACTTGCTTTCTTTTGTTTGGTTGTGCCTTGTGCATGTGACAAG
This sequence comes from Alisma plantago-aquatica, assembly GCA_963693085.1. Taxonomy (NCBI): domain Eukaryota; kingdom Viridiplantae; phylum Streptophyta; class Magnoliopsida; order Alismatales; family Alismataceae; genus Alisma; species Alisma plantago-aquatica. The sequence goes on from OY856412.1 coordinate 53,310,866, forward strand.
CCACTCGGAGAAGACAAGATGGAAGGCCAAAATGCACAAACCCATCCATTTCCTCCACCACCCTACCTCCAAGGCTACCCTAAGCCTTACACACCTCCACCACCTCCATTGCCGCAACCTTCCCACTACTTCACTTTCCAACCTCAATTCCCACCTCCACTACCCTACCACCAAGGCTATCCTAAGCCTTACACACTACCACCACCTCCATTGCCACAACCCTCATACAAGTTCACCTTTCAACCTCAATTCATTCTACCGCCTCCATCACCACAACCCTCCCACCAATTCAACATCCAACCTCAATGCCCTCCTCCACCTAAAGTCCAACGACCATCAACACCGATGCCACCACCACAACTATCACATGCTCCCCCTACTTCCCATGAGCAAATGGATATGATTGAGACCCCTCTCTTTGGTGCATATGAAGACCTATTCCTCAAGAGAGATAAAACCTATGGCATGAGATTTATGAGGGTCTTAAGGATGATTAAGATCTATGATGATGATCCCCAAGGAGAGAGAATTGCTAAAAAAGACTTACAAAGCTCGCATGACCCTTGGGAGGAAGATCAATCAAGGAAAGCATTTGAGAGGATTGCTTATGATGGGGGTGAAAACATTTTGTTTTTGGACCATGGTTGATGGTGAAAGAACAACAAGCCCAGCTGAAGGCATGAAACTTAGAGCTTGTGGGAGGCAACCCACCTAGGTTTGGGATTTTTTCACCCAAACTTCAATTTTTGATACTTTTGCTTTGCTTTTACACTTTCCAAGAAAACACACACACACACTTTATGCTTGATGGTTTTTGTTGTTTATGTCATTTTAGGATAAGTACATTGGAAGGAGAGTGATGCATGGATGATATTGACAAGGAGGAGAACAGAAATGAAGAGAAAATTGCAAATCAGTAGAGAAGCTACAGAAAGGATATCAGCACGGCCATGCCACACAACATGGTCGTGTTGCGTGCATTCCAAAATGGGTGTGGTGCACACCATGGCCGTGGAGGCTATCCCCTACTCAATGGATAGATTGGGATCTCTCTCCCCTCTTGGCATTTAAAAGTTTGGGGTACCCTATCATTCTGAGCTTCTATTTCATGTTGATGGCAACATGGTTTAAAAGTTTGGGGTGGTAGGGCGGTAAGCCCTTGTTTACCCCACTTTCTTCTATGTTCCTTGTTCTAAGTTTTTTCTCAAGATGACTAAACAGTATAACCATCTCTCATATTTGCGCATCCATACTTTGTGTGCTTGTTTTGCTTACTTGCATGCCAAGTAGTTTGCTTCCTTGCTATTTTTGCGTAATTTTCAAAAAAATTGCATTTTTGCCATGCATTGCATATCATGTAGATTTTTTGGTAATTTTTGCATGTTTTAGCTAGGATTTTCTTGTTTATTGCTTTAATCTCAATAATATAGGTTTAGATGTGATTGGAGGCAACTTGGCACCATTTTGGCCAATTTTTCCCAAATTTGGAACTTCTTGTCTAAAAATTGTGTTTTGACCCAATCTCTACTGTTTTGAAGTAAAATGATGACCTTTGACAAATGCAAGTGAAATGTCATGAATTATTGCTAAGTGGTATCAATGTTTGACTTTTTACATGTGCATCACCTCTCACATGATTGTGATTGATTTGTCTGAATTGTGAAACTGAGCAAGCTTTGAACGCTTAGTGTTTGTGGAATTACTTGTTTGATATATCAATTTCATTTTGTTCATTCATGTGGTGTGATATCTTGGATGAAGTGTTGGATAAATTCTCATGCAGGATGTCTTATGTGGAAAATCATACCAATGACCCCTCTTTGACTTGACTATTCTTCCACCATCTTCATACCCCTCCGCCACATAAAAAGATGCCCTAGTGCACATAATCAGCCGTGGCCACCTCTAAAAGTTTGGGGTAGCCATATCTCTATCTCCCTGCTTCACTCCATCCACCATATGCCCTATCTACACCAAGGGCAAGAAAAAGAAAAGAAAAAAAGAAAGAAAAGCAAAATAAAATAAAATGATACTCCTGTTTAAGAGCATTCAAATAAAAAAAAAGATGAGTGTGTAAAAACACTCCAAAAATCTTATCGCAACCCTTTCCTACACTTTCATGCCCATTGAGCTAGGAAACATCAAACTTAGCTAATTTTGCCCTTTTCTGCAGCCACATGGGTCATTTGGTGTGATTTGAGATATAAGATTGAATGCATGAATGTGAAACAACACTCCTAGTCATTCTTGATTAACGCCACTGATGCATGGGTTTTGAGTCACTTTTATAGGGTTATTTTATATCTGTTTTATGCATGTATTTGTCATTTTCTTGATTATATTTGCATAATTCACTATAGTTGGCCTTTAAACTCTTTTTGCATCAAATTATACTTCTTTTATCATATTTATATGATTTTATATAATCCCCGGACTTGTACACATGTTTCGGCACTTTTTCAGGCACTTTTGCATTGTCCAGAGTCGATACTCTGGTGTCGATAGTATCGACATTTTATCAGAAAGCAACCCCAAAACGTGATTTTGGAAGGAAAAACATGTATCATGGTCGATACCATCGACCTTGGGTCGATACTAGCGACAACGTCGAGATCTGGCGATTTTCAGCACTAAAACGGAGTGTTTTAATCTAATGGTTGAGCTTTTTTGGAGCCGTAAAGTGGTCCTATGACCTAAGAAGAGCACGGACGGCCCGAGGGGGATCTCATATTGTGTTGCACAACATCCAAGAAGGAGGGAGAGAGGGAGGAGATGAGAGACGAAGGCCGTCAATCAAGCGATCTGGGCATCTCCAACGGGCGATTTTGCTGCTGGAAGATTGCAAAACGCGTGTTTCTCGAGGAGGATCTCCAGGAGCACCTTCGTATCAGGGGTTGCACGAGTTTTCTCCATGTTTCCCACGTTTTTATTCTCTACTCCTATGTATTCTCCATTGTCAACCATGCGGGGCTAATCCCCTTAATCTTTAGGACCGGGAGTAGCCCAGGGAAGCATTGTATGACGTTTTTATCATAGTAATTCATAATTTGTCTCCTAAATCTGTGGTATGATTTCGTTTTCTCAATTATATTGTTATGCTTAATTATCATAATGATAATCTAATGCCTTTAATTACTTTGAAAGAAGAATTAACGGTTGAAAAGAGACAAAATTCACATTAATTAACAAATCCCTTGAACAAGGTGATGTACAGTTAATGGTGGAAACCCAGAGGTCGATTCTAATGCACCTAGTTTAGGGTATAGGTTACTACGACGGTGGAACCGACCTAGACATAGGTAGTGAATTGCACCACGACAGTGGGCAATTCTGGCTATAGGCCACTACCCGGATTGAGAGATGAACCTGAGTAACTATATGGAAATTCATACAATGAAAACCCGCGGTGAAACCGCAATCCTAAAGATCTCCATTTGAATTGATTAAACTAAACCCTTAATCGATTGCTCTGTTTTATTTTATTTTATTTTATTTTATTTTACAACAACTCTCAAACTCTTTTAATCGGTTTAGCTTATCGCAACCAGTTAGTAGTAGTATACTAAAATTCATGTTTCCCTGAGTTTGACTCGGGCCTCACAAGGCCTATATTACATTGATACGTATACTTGTGTTTGCACGCACGGTTTACGCGTGTCAAGTTTTTGGCGCCGTTGCTGGGGAAACGATGAATTTTAGCACTACGAGTGCTGTGAGCGGCCACACTAAGCCACTTTTAATTCCTGTAATTTTTTTTCATCTTTTGAACTGAATTGCAAATCTTATTCATTATTTTAATTATTAGTACCGATTCATACACTACCATTTGAAATTTCAGGTACTAGCAAAGTAATAATGGGTGACAGAGCAGAAAATGAGGAGCAAACGATCTGGGAAAGGATTAAGGCTTCTTCTTCTTCTACGCAGAAGGGGCCAATCAAGAAACAAGCTATCAATATATCCAGTTACAAGATTGATCCAGGGCTTATTCAGTTGGTCAAATCGCAGGCTTTCCATGGACTTAAAAATGAGGATCCGGAGACCCACATCAGCACGTTCGTGGAAAATTGTGATATGGTAAAGATTGACAGGTTCCCGCAAGAGACACTCTACCTGAAACTTTTTCCCAGTTCTTTAGCAGGCAATGCTTGGGAATGGCTGCACAATCTGGATGATGAGTACATTGAATCTTGGGATCACATGGTTGAGGTGTTCTTTGAGAGGTTCTTCTCGCCTGAAAAGACAAACGATCTAGTGAGGAAGATACACAACTTCAGCCAGCGAGCCGGTGAAACATACTCTGAAACTTGGGAGCGCTTCCAGATCATGCTGAGGAAGTGTCCACATCACGACTTAGACAAGGAGAAGCAAGCTAAAATTTTCTACTTCGCCCTAAATGAACATGATAGGAGCAATTTGGACTCAGCAGGTTCTGGTTTCTTTTTGAACAACACAGGCACAAGGTGTTGGGAGATTTTAAGGAACATGTCCAAAAAGCAGTCTTGGGGTGAAAGAGATGCACCCGAGCAGGTTGGCATTACACATGAAGTAAGGGCCATCAAATTGCTTAATGACAAGTTGGATCTTATAGCCAAGAAGCTCCTAGAGAAAGAGGACAATGGATCTGATGATGAAGCACATGCAAAGTATATGCATCAATAGGGATATAGAAATAACAATTATGATTGGAGGAAGGAACACAATTTTCAGAAGATGCAGCCTAGCCTAGAGGAAAAGAACAATGAATTGCTTAGCCAGGTGGTGAAACAAAATCAAGAGATGATGAGTACATTCGCCAAGCAGTTACAGTCTCAGGGCGAGATTTTGAATAAATTTGGGCAGACATTGCAAAGTCATGGAGCACAAATGAGGGCACTAGAGACGATTGTGACCCAAATTTCCAATGATGTGGCGGCCATGAAGCATACAAATCAACAAAGACAGGCTGGGAATGCAGATGCTGTTCAAGAACATCATCAAGTGAAATATATATATCTGTGATTTCTGAGGCAGAGCCCCCGGTGGTGGAGGTCCAGGACAAAAGCAAAATGATTTTTGATACGGAGGCTACACCAAGAATACCGTATCCTCGCAGTCATTATGGACTACCATGCGGATGTTGTCCATTCATAAAAATCCGCCAAGAGCACATCGTGGCCGTTCCCGCACCTAGGCAAGAGGAGCAGGTGAAGGCCATGTGTCATGGTGAAGCTACAGTCACTGAGAGAGCGGAGCAGCCACAAGTCATGCCATCCACGGATGATGTGTCAAATCCTATCCTAGAAGGTGGTGTTGAAGCAAGCTTAGGGGAAGAGACTCCTAAAGTTCCATATGTGCCACCACACAAGCGAGCGAAGGACCCAAACGTGCCTTTCCTGGATAGTCTGAGGCTGAAGAAAGAGCATAGTCACTACAAGAAATTTTTGGAGATGTTTAGGAAGCTCCATATTAATATTCCGTTAGTGGAAATGATAGAATATATTCCGGCATATGGAAGGTTTATCAAGGACATAATCACCAAGAAAAGACGGATAAAATACACTGACATTTGTGTTGTTGATGAAAAAGTGAGTTCTATAATCCAAGGACGGCTACCAAGGAAGAGGAACGATCCAGGATGTTTCTACATCCCATGTTCCATAGGCGGCCAACATTTTCCACAAGCACAGTGTGACTCAGGGGCCAACATTAATCTTATGCCACAGTCCACGTTCCAAAAGCTTGGATTGACGACACTAAAGAAATCTGCCATGACAATTGAGTTGGTGGATGGATCCATTGTGAAGCCACAAGGTATATGTGAGGATGTGCTAGTCAAGGTCGACAAATTCATCTTCCCTATTGACTTTGTGGTCATGGACATGCATGAGCTGGAAGGAGGTGAGATGCTATTGGGAAGGTCGTTCCAAGCTACGGCTGATGTAATCGCTGCCATTGGGCGAGGTTACTTGACACTTGGGATTGGTGATGATAGAGTTGAATTCAAATTACCACATGACTCATTGGAGACATCTCTTGACAACCCAGGTTAAAGGTATCTTTATGTCAAGCCTAGGACATTAAACAAGGGTGCTTGTTGGGAGGCAACCCAACTTTCGATTCATTTTTATGTTTGGTTATGTTCTTTTATGTTTATGTACTTAGTTTTTGCTTAGGTTTTGATAATTTTTGTAAAAATGGTACCCTAACTCGTGTTTCAAAGTGTGCAGAATGTTAAGGTCGATACTATCGACACCCATGTTGATAGTATCGAGTTTGGAGAAGTAAACGCTGAAGAAAAGTCGATACCATCGACCCTAGGGTCGATAGTATCGAGATTCCTGAAGATTTACAGAAAAATTGGTGCCAGTAAAGTCGATACCATCGGCCATAGGGTCGATAGTATCGACACTTTTGAGTTCCCGGGCTTTTAGATATATCGATTTACAAAATTGCTGAGTCTGGGTCGATACCATCGACCTTGGTCGATAGTATCGACACCTGCAGGACAACTACATAAAATAGGTCGTAAAAGGTATCAAAATGAGATTTTTTCAAACCATTTTTTGCAGAGGAAAGATGGATGAAGCAAGTCACATCTTAGAACCACTAAGACACAAAAATGGGCCACAAAAAGGAGGGAGATAGCAAGCATCACTTGGTCTACTTCACCATCTAACCATCCTTCTTCACCACACTTCAAAGCGAATGGTACCGTTGTTCCACCTCTTAAGTGAGAATGTTGACTATGAGGCCATAGTCTTATTCAAGCTTGGGGGGGTGTTGGAACAACCCTTTATCTTAGTTTTTACTTACTTATTCATGTTGCTTTTATTTTTGAAATATTAGTTGTTTTTATTTCTAGGTTTACTGCTTTTGTAGGATCCACATCTATCTAGTGTAATCTGTGGAGTAATAAATGCATGGTTTCAATTGCAAGTTTTACTCTTGGGTTGTGTGCACATAAAAAATGAGCATTTTGAGAACTTTTTGAGCTTATTCTTGTTAGTAATTGAGTTGCATAACTGAGGAAGTGCTTGGGTGAGTCAGCTTCAGGACATGGGGACATGAATGACCATCTTTATTGTCCAAGGAAAAGTGATTGGCAAGGATGTTTGAGCCCGAACCGACCAAATGATAACGTGACCTTAGACTAAATTTTAAGAGAGAAATCCTTCAGTTACCCTGTACACAGGTCTTTAGAGAGGGACATATGATATTTTCAGAAGGTTCTATCAATTAGTCTTATGATCTGATCCACTGCAATTTCATTCACACTCCACCTTAAAAAATGGGAGCACATTACTGTCTTTCACTTTTTGATTGCATCTCATGTAGATAGGTCTTGCATTATATCTATTTTCACATATTATTTTGCATGAAAATGAAAAAAAAAAGATAGAGTAGTTATACATGCACATTATCCTTAGGTGCATGTCATTTAATTGCATAACTATCATTATGTAGTTGCATTTGCATCTTTTGAGCATATTGTACATCATGCATCTTATGTCTTCTGAAACATTAAAGGTGGTGAACTTGTTCCATATCTTCTGAATGCTTCAAATGTATAAGTTATGTAACAAGAAGTGGATCCTGACAAATAATTCATTGTCAACTATGAAAATAAGGGCTTGAAAAAAAATTAAAGAAATTGAAAAAAATTGAAAAAAAAGAGAAGGAAAAAAAGAAAAAAAAAAGAATTGAGAAGTAAGTAGGAATGAGAGGGAGAAAGGAACATGTTCTCACCAGAGAATTAATAAGAATAAGCACATGGTGTAGTTTTTTTTTTGATATTTCATCTCACCTTGAGATGGAATGATAGTGCATGCATCATTCCACCAAAAATATATCATTAGGACATTTTCACTTACATTTTGCATCATGATAGGTCATTAATTTTTGTATTGCATGATTGACTGTTATGTGCTTCCATCTCTTCCACAACCACCTATCCCATCCACTCGTTGCTCTAATCGGTAGGCCACCCATGATATTCTCCTCAATCATTAATATCAGGAGATCTGCTTCCATTTAGATAGTAGTTAGAAAATGAGCAACGTAGATACGAGATCACAAGATGCATCAAGTATGGACCAAATGAGTTTATCATATTAACTGCTTTAATTGATAGTGTTTCACTGATTGGGGGACGGACATCTTTTATATAGGTCTTTGGTCGCCTGGATGGCAGTTAGTGTTCAGTGGTCAATGAGGGCCGGTTTGTGGAAAGAAAGTGGGGATGATGTAGATTCATTTCATGTATATATGTCCTATTGCTGACTTATCTCAACCAGATCCAAAGTTTTGTTACTCGAGAACGAGCAAGGTTTAAGCTTAGGGGAGTTTGATGCATGGGTTTTGAGTCACTTTTATAGGCTTATTTTATATCTATTTTATGCATGTATTTGTCATTTTCTTGATTATATTTGCATAATTCACTATAGTTGGCCTTTAAACTCTTTTTGCATAAAATTATACTTCTTTTATCATATTTATATAATTTTATATAATCCCCAGACTTATACACATGTTTCGGCACTTTTTCAGGCACTTTTGCATTGTCCAGAGTCGATACTATCAACCCTGGTGTCGATAGTATCGACATTTTATCAAAAAACAACGCAAAAACGTGATTTTGGAAGGAAAAACCTATATCATGGTCGATATCATCGACCTTGGGTCGATAATATCGACAGCGTCGGGATCTGGCGATTTTCAGCACTAAAACGGAGCGTTTTAATCCGACGGTTGAACTTTTTTAGAGCCGTAAAGTGGTCCTATGACCTAAGAAGAGCACGGATGGCCCGAGGGGGATCTCATACATCCAAGAAGGAGGGAGAGAGGGAGGAGACGAGAGATGAAGGCCGTCAACTGAGCGATCCGGGCACCTTCGACGGGCAATTTTGCTGCCGGAAGACTGCAAAATGCGCGTTTCTCGAGGAGGATCTCCAGGAGCACCTTCGTATCAGGGGTTACATGAGTTTTCTCCATGTTTCCCATGTTTTTCTTCTCTACTCCTATGTATTCTCCATTATCAACCATGCAGGGCTAATCCCCTTAATCTTTAGGACCGGGAGTAGCCCGGGGAAGCATTGTATGACGTTTTTATCATAGTAATTCATAATTTGTCTCCTAAATCTGTGGTATGATTTCGTTTTCTCAATTATATTGTTATGCTTAATCATCATAATGATAATATAATGCCTTTAATTACTTTGAAAGAAGAATTAACGGTTGAAAAGAGATGAAATTCACATTAATTAACAAATCCCTTGAACAAGGTGATGTACGGTTAATGGTGGAAACCCAGAGGTCGATTCTAATGCACCTAGTTTAGGGTATAGGTTACTATGACGGTGGAACCGACCTAGACATAGGTAGTGAATTGTACCATGACAGTGGGCAATTCTGACTACAGGCCACTACCCGGATTGAGAGATGAACCTGAGTAACTATATGGAAATTCATACAATGAAAACCCGTGGTGAAACCACAATCCTAAATATCTCCATTTGAATTGATTAAACTAAACCCTTAATCGATTGCTCTGTTTTATTTTATTTTATTTTACAACAACTCTCAAACTCTTTTAATCAGTTTAGATGATCGCACCTAGTTAGTAGTAGTCTACTAAAATTCATGTTTCCCTGAGTTCGACCTGGGCCTCACAAGGCCTATATTACATTGATACGTATACTTGCATTTGCACGCACAGTTTATGCGTGTCAAGTTTTCGGTTTACCTGGAACATAATGGAAGAAATATGGAAAACTTGTGTATTCTATGCACTATATTTGAAGTTCATATGCTTTGTGCTCTTTTCATGATTGGACTGTGAAAGTAGGAGAGGAGAGAGGTGAAATGCATGTACTTAGTCATCTTTGATCCCATTCAGCAACAATCGTCTTTTATATTGCATTTGTCATTTTTTTTTGTGAAAGTTTATAGAGAGATTGAGTTGGAGCATACTTGAGGACAAGTATGTTTTAAGTTTGGGGTGGTGATTCAGCCTATTTTAGGGCTTTATCTTGTGTCATTTTGCATTTCAGCCACATCTATACTTGTTAGATTACATGTTATTCCCCCCAATATGCTTATTTCTATCAAATGCAGTTATGGAGGCTTTTTGCACGTTTTATAGGTACTTTGTCCACTACTTGATGGCATGGAAAGAGGATGGTCCAATCTAGGGTTTCCTCAGGCTTGGAGGAGCCCCAAATGAGGCCAAAATGACTTCCAACCTACCCCAAGTGGTCAAAGAAAATTTTGAAGCAATACCCTTCATGGATGGCCAAGTTCAACACTCAAATGCAGGGGAAGGACCCCAACACGGACGTGTTAACATGGAATGGCCGTGCTGGGACATGCCCCAAGCAGCAAAAGCTTCAAAAATTGACCCAGTTGGCCAGAACGGCCGTGTTACCAAGAATGGCCGTTTTGGCAGTTCCCAGTACGGCCGTGTTGGCCAGCACGGCCATGCCACCAGTCCCAGAAACTCAAAATTCCCCTGTTCATTGCATTTTCTTACCACAGCCGTTCCCATCCACCACGACCGTGCTACCCATTGCCCAACACAACTATGCAGCCCAGCACGGCTGTGCTACACACAATTTTACCCAGTTTTCTGCACTGTTCTCCCCATTTTAGCCGCCACTTAACCTAGTGATTCCCCCACACCTATATATACCTAGGTGGCGGTTGGGGCACGAGGTTGGCTGCCTTCTACCCCTTCCTAGCTCCCCAAATCGCCACCCACTCCATTCCACTCCATATCCACCTCAAATCCACTCCATTTCACCATTTCCACCACATAACCCCCCATATCTAAGCCTTCCATCCACTTCCTTTCATCATTCCACATCATTTCATCCTTGGAGGAGGGAGGAGGATGTCCTGCAGCTGCTGGAGAGGAAGATCTCTTCATATACACCGAGCTTCATGGCTTCTTCTACCTCTTTCTTCTCTCTTTTTGTATTTTTCTTTGTTTTGAGTAGCTAGGACCCTTTGGTGGGCTATTTGGGGGAAATTATGTTACTTTGATACCGTGTTGGGGGAAAATGACATGTAAACTTTGTAATTTCATTTGTTAATGATTATATTCTATTTCTATCTCATTCTCCATGGATTGCTTTTTGGTTTGTGTGTGAAATCACCTAGGAATTTAGGCAAATTGCTTATATGTGTGAATTTTGGGATTTGCCCCTAGGTCCAATTCTTGGATCCCTAGGTTGACTCCCATCTTCCTAAATCTTAATAAATCTCCCTAAACCTAAGTGAGAGATCTAAGTAGCTAGATTAGATAATTCTAGTGCAATTAGCATGGATCCTTCTCAAGGCTAGAATGTGGGGGAATTGGGGTCCAAAACCCTAATCTCACCTCCCCATTACTACCTGATGCGATGATTTTGAGTCGCATTTAGAGACCTATTTCATATGTGTTTTGTGCCTTAATTACTCATTTTCATGGATATTATTGCATAATTCACTTTATTTGGTCTTTGCCATCATTTTATATCAAATCCCCTTTGTTTTACTATTTTGAGCATTATTTATCATCTTATTATAAATTGTGTGGATTTACTTGGGCTTGTTGTGAAATTTCAGGAAAAACAAGTATCTGCTTCCGTCGATACCATCGACGGAAGTCGATACCATCGACCAAGCCACAGGTTGTCAGCCGAGAAGAGCAATACAGAGTCGATACCATCGACACCTAAGTCGATGGTATCGAGATCCCTTCAAGTTGCTGGCGAGGAAACTGTCGATACCATCGACCCAAGTCGATGCCATCGACACAAGGGGAGCTACAACGTCGCTAAACGACAACAACCGATGCTAAAGGAGTCGATACCATCGACACCCAAGTCGATGGTATCGAGATCACCACAGGCGCTCAGAATAAAAGAAAGGAAAGCTGCCGCTAATCCGCTGGGTCGATACCATCGACCCGCGTCGATGGTATCGACGCCGGCAGATATGCGTTGGATCTGTTTTGATCTCGATCGGACGGCTGTTGTTATTTGACGACCTAATTAGGGACTTATACCTAATGACGGCCGCCCATGTTGAGGGGGATCTGAATTTTTGGATTGCACGAGTGCCGAGGAGGAGAAAGGAGAACGGAGGCCGAGAAGCTCATCCCTGGTGATTCGGACGCTGCCGAAGACGATTTCCACCACCGACAGGCGGGGAAGCTCGTGTTCTATGCCAAGGATCCACCGGTTCTTCTCCGTTTAGGGGTTTTCCCATTTATTTCCCGTTTTTCTTATGAATTCCCCCATTTCTACCATGTATTCGTGTGAGGTGAACATGAGAGGCTAAAACCCTCAATCCTTAGGACTGGGAGTAGCCCGAGAATGCATTGTATGACATTTTTATATCAATAATTCATATTTTTCTCTCAAATCCGTGGTATAGATTCGTTTTCTCCATTTCTATTGTTATGCTTGATCACCATAATAATAATTTAACACCCTTAATCACTTCGACAGAAGGATTAGCGGTTGAAAAGAGATGAATTCTACATTAATCAATAAAACCCTTGACAAAGGAGTTGTAAAATTAATGGTGGGAACTGAGAGACCGTTTATAATGCACTTAGTTTAGGGGAATGATTACTACGACGGTGGAATCAACCTAAATCTAAGTAGTGAATTACACCACGACAGTGGGTAATTCTGTTTTCAGGCCACTACCCGGATAGAGAGAGAAGTGTGAGGAATTATATGAAACCTAATACAATGTTGACCTGCGGTGAAACCGCCATCCTAAAGATATCCTATTGAATTGATTAAATTAACCTTTAATCGATTGTTTTCTTTGTTTGATTTTTATTTTCTTTTTAATTTGAACACAAAACCCTACTTTGTTAATCGGTCTAGCTGATTGCAATTAGTTAGTAGAAGTCTCCAATAATTCATGTATCCCTGAGTTCGACTCGGGCCTCACAAGGCCTATATTACTCGACGCGTATACTTGCGTTTAAGCGCGTAGTAAAATACACGTCAAGTTTTTGGCACCGTTGCTGGGGATACGGCGAGTTATTGGCACTTTGAGTGCTAAGAGCGGCCATTCTAGGCCACTTTTTTTTTATTTATTTTAAAACAATTTCAAAAATTCCTTTATTTCTTTATAATTGTGTTGACTCATTCAAAGCATTGTACTGAACCCCTATTTCCATATTTCAGGTACTTTGCATGGTGCACACACGTAGTCGAGACTACGTGAATCGCACACCTGAGGTTCCATCTGCGGGACCAGAGGACGAGGACTACTATGAGGAGGAACACCACAGTGATATAAATTCTGAATCTGAGCAAGAACAAGAAGAAGTAATGGCTGAAGCACAGACAATATGGGAGAAGATCAAGGCGTCTTCTTCCTCGGCATCAAAGGGGCCTATAAAGAAACATGGGCTAAACATTCCAACCTACAAGATCGATCCAGCACTGATTAACCTGGTTAAATCAAACACATTTCACGGATTAAAAAATGAAGATCCAGTGGCCCACATCAGCCAGTTCGTGGAGAACTGCGATATGGTGAAGATAGATCGATTTCCACAGGATGTGCTCTACCTCAAGTTATTTCCGAGTTCCTTGGCTGGAGTGGCAAGAGAGTGGCTTCATAACCTCGACGACGAGTTTGTTGAATCATGGGATCACATGGTGGAGGTTTTCTTCGAGAGGTTCTTCCCTCTTGAGAAGACCAATGATATGATCAGGAAGATTCACAATTTCACCCAACAGGTGGGTGAAACTTATTCTGAGACTTGGGAGCGATTCCAAGTCATGTTGAGGAGATGTCCACACCATGGACTGGATAAGGAAACCCAAGTGAAGATCTTCTACTTTGCTCTCTCCGAGCATGATAGAAGCAATTTGGACTCGGCTGGCTCCAGATTTTTATTAAATAACACTGATACAAGATGCTGGGAAATACTGAAGAATATGGCACGAAAGCAATCTTGGGGAGAAAGAGAAAGAGGCCCAGTTTAGCAAGCAAGAGTTGCCAGTGAGTCAAACGCAATGAGAGAGCTGAACGAGAAGATGGATCTTCTCGCAAAGAAGTTGTTGCAGAAGGAAGACAATGAGTCCGAGGATGAGGCTCAGGTCAAGTACATGAGGCAACAACAGGGGTACAGGAATAACAATTATTCATGGCGGAAGGACAAGAAATTTTCATGGAAGGATCCAAATAACTTTCTGCAGGATCCGGACGCCAAGCCTACACCGGTCACGGAGGACAAGAGCACGGAGTTGCTCAATCAAGTCATAAAGCAAAATCAAGAGTTGATGAACACTTTTGGGCAGCAAATAAAGCAGCAGGGTGAATTTATGAACCAGTTTGGGCAGACTTTGCAGAGCCACGGGGCTCAAATGAGAACTATAGAGACTTCCATGGCACAGATGGCAGCCGAGATTGCAAGCTTGAAGAAGCCGGCACATCCGGGTTTTCCGGGGAACACCAATATTCCCGGGGGAAACCAACAGGCAAAGGCCATCTTATTGAGGAGCGGTAAGAAAGTGTTAAATCCAAGGGCGGATGACACAAGCACACTGCAGGACACAGTTGAAGAAGCAACAGTCAAAGAGCAGCCCGCACCTGTCATAGAGCAAACTGAGGACATAGCTGAAGATGGTAAGGAAGAACAAGCCACTGAGGAGGAACCACAGAAATTAACTCCCTATGTGCCACCTCACCAAAGGGCATATACCGTTCCAGTCCCCTATCCCAATAGTGCAAAAGCAAGAAAGGTGGATGCACAGTTTAAGAAATTTCTGGACAGCTTTAGGAAGTTATCAGTGAATATTCCTTTGCTAGAGGCGATTGAACAAATCCCATCTTATGGGAAGTTTCTCAAAGATGTAATCACCAAGAAGAGAAAGATACCCGACACTGAGGTCGTGGTATTGAAGGAGCAAGTGAGTGCTTTTATTATGGGCACTTTTCCGCCAAAAAGACAGGATCCCGGTTGTTTCAATATTTCTTGCTTTATCGGGAAGTTCAAATTTGGCGAGGCACTTTGTGATTCCGGAGCAAGCATCAATATGATGCCCCTTTCTACGTTCAAGAAACTTGGATTGAAGGAGTCGAGGCCAAGTAACATGACCATCCAATTGGTCGATAATTCTGTGGTGAAACCGTACGGAATCTGTGAGGATGTTTTGGTAAAGGTAGACCGCTTTGTTTTTCCGGCTGATTTCGTCGTTATGGAAATGCAGGACGAGCACGGCAATGAGTTACTACTTGGTCGCCCATTCCAAGCTACAGCTGATATGATCTTGGAGATGGGGAGAGGTCGCTTGACCTTGGGCATTGCGGATGATCACTTTGAGATGGTCATGCCCAATGATAATGCATCTAATAAAGCAAAAGCACATTGCAACATGGTTAAGCATGTGGAACAAAATATCTCACTTTGTCTTGGGAAGCCATTTTTGGATATGGCTCATGTTATGAGCAGGATAGATAATGGGACCCTAGCAGTGGACCTTATGGAGCAAACTAAAGTTGTCTCTTTATGCAAGGCTGTTGGGTTTCCAAATGATGAGAATGAGGACATTCCACCTTCATGGGAGGATGATGTGATTATTACTTCCGGCTTTGATGCATATCCGGAATTGCCTTTGGAGGCGTGTTTGTTAAATGTCACTTATGATTGGATGCGGAGTACTTCACTCAAGGAGTGCGCCAAAATGCTTCAAATGCTTCCATGTTTCTACACGAGGCACTATGAAGATTTGGGTACACTTCCCCCACCGCTACAATCATCTCTTATTTGCCCACCTGATCTGGAATTGAAGCCATTGCCCCCGCATCTGAAGTACGTCTTTCTAGCTGAGGAGGACAAGTTACCGGTGATTGTTTCTGCATACTTGAGTGCGGATGAGGAGGAGCAACTACTGATAGTGCTCAAGAACCACCATGGAGCTTTTGGGTGGTCTGTGGCGGACATCAAGGGGATCTCCCCTACACTTTGCCAACACAAGATTCGGCTCGAGGAGGGAGCCAAGCCAGTCATACAGCCTCAAAGACGTCTAAATCCAAGCATGATGGAGGTTGTCAAGAAGGAAGTCATAAAGCTTCTTGCTGCAGGGATCATTTATGCCATATCCGATTCAACGTGGGTGAGTCCCACACAGGTAGTCCCTAAAAAGGGGGGAATCACTGTCACTACAAATATTTTGAATGAACCTGTCACCACCTGATTGGTAACCGGGTGGCGTGTTTGCATTGACTACCACCGATTGAATGCCGCAACTCTTAAAGATCATTTTCCATTGCCATTTATCGATCAGATTTTGGAACGTCTAGCTGGTCGGTCGCATTTTTGTTTTCTAGATGGCTATTCGGGGTACAACCAGATTTCTATTGATCCTTTGGATCAAGAGAAGTCTACGTTTACATGTCCCTATGGGACGTTTGCTTACCGCTGTATGCCGTTCGGTTTATGCAATGCGCCGACGACTTTTCAACGCTGCATGCTCGCCATATTCTCTGACATGGTAGAGCGGTGTCTTGAAGTTTTCATGGATGACTTCTCGGTGTATGGAGCGTCTTTTGATGAATGCCTTTATAACTTAGATAAGGTGTTGCAGCGGTGCGAGGACACACACTTGGTCCTCAATTGGGAGAAATGTCACATGATGGTGACGGAAGGAATTGTGCTAGGACACAAGGTGTCTAGCAAGGGTCTTGAGGTAGACCCCGTAAAAATTGAGGTGATTTCTAAGTTACCCCCACCAAATTCTGAAAAAGGGGTGAGAAGCTTTTTGGGACACGCCGGGTTTTATCAGCGATTTATTAAGGATTTTTCGAAAATCGCAAAGCCATTATCGGAATTGTTGGAAAAAGACGCAGTTTTTGATTTCAATGAGAAATGTCTTCACGCATTCGAGGTTTTGAAGTAAAAGTTGATTTCAGCTCCGGTTGTTCAAACGCCGGATTGGACAAAGCCATTCGAGTTGATGTGTGATGCGTCCGATTATGCTGTGGGAGCTGTTTTGGGGCAAAGGGTAGATAACAAGCCTGCTGTGATTTTCTACGCCTCAAAAACGCTTAATGATGCTCAATTGAACTACACAACCACGGAAAAGGAGTTACGGCCATCATGTTCGCCTTTGAAAAATTTCGGCAGTACTTAGTGGGTTCTAAGGTGGTTGGGTGGACTGATCACGCTGCAATAAAGTATTTGATGGAGAAGAAGGATGCGAAGCCTAGACTAATTAGGTGGATTTTGCTTCTACAAGAATTCGATATTGAAATCAAGGACAAGTCGGGAATTGAAAATGTGGTGGCTGACCACTTGTCTAGGTTAGAGAGGGTTGATGAACAAGGTTTGAACATACCCATTACCGAGACCTTTCCCGATGAGAAACTTTTAAAAATTGATTCTAAAGAACCATGGTTTGCGGAAATTGTGAATTATTTGGCTTGCGGGATCATCCCGGAGGATTGGTCCTATCAAGAGAAAAAGAAATTCTTTCATTCATTGAGATATTATTTTTGGGATGACCTGATTCTCTTGAAGCAGTGCAGGGATGGTATTCTTCACAGGTGCGTGCCGGAGGTGGAGTACGAGAGTGTTCTCCACCACTGTCATGCGTCGCCTACAGGAGGACACCATGCTAGCTCACGGACAGCAGCCAAGGTGTTGGAAAGTGGCCTTTATTGGCCCACTTTGTTCCGGGATGCCTATGATTTTGTTAGGCAATGTGACCCGTGCCAGCGCGCAGGTAACATCTCAAGGAGACAGGAAATGCCCCTGAATGTATTTCAGGAAGTTGAGGTATTTGATTAATGGGGCATTGACTTCATGGGACCCTTTGTGTCCTCAAATTCAAATCTTTATATCTTACTTGCTGTAGATTATGTGTCGAAGTGGGTGGAGGCAATCCCCACAAGGACTAATGATTCGAACGTAGTGTGCAGGTTTGTCAAAGAGAACATTTTCTGCAGGTTCGGGATTCCCCGAATGATCATAAGTGACGGAGGCACACATTTTCGAAATCAGAAATTCGCGACACTTTTAAAGAAATATGGGGTCAAGCACAACATCGGCACCCCATATCATCCACAGACGCAAGGACAAGTGGAGGTATCAAATAGAGAAATCAAGAAGATTTTAGAAAGGACCGTAGCATCCACAAGGAAGAATTGGAGTGTATTGCTACCGGACGCGCTTTGGGCTTATTGAACGGCGTACAAAACACCTATAGGCACCATGCCTTTTAGGTTGGCGTACGACCGGGCTTGCCATCTTCCGGTGGAATTGGAGCACAAGGCCCATTGGGCGCTAAGAAGGCTGAACTTGCGCTATGATGAGGCCGGGAGAAAAAGGATGTTTGAATTGAATGAATTGGATGAGCTACGCATGACGGAATATGAGAATGCCCGCATCTACAAAGAGCGCACAAAGCTGATCCACGATCGCCATATTGAGATGCGCACGTTCAAGAAGGGAGACAGCGTTCTATTGTTCAACTCCCGTCTCAAACTGCATCCCGGGAAGCTGAAATCCCGGTGGAGTGGACCCTTCATTGTGGAGGAGGTGAAACCGCACGGAGCGATTCTCGTGCGTGATGGAGATGCCACGTTCTTGGTGAACGGGCAACGCTTGAAGTTGTATTTTGGTGGGAATTACAAGAGGAAAGTGAATGAGGTCAAACTCATTTCACTTGTGCATGAATGAGATGAAGGGAAGACATCTAGCCTAAGACGCTAAACAAGGGCGCTTGTTGGGAGGCAACCCAACCATCGGTACATTAAGATAGTTTAATTTTAGTCATAGATTGCTTTTATTTCGTTTAAATTTTAGTTTAAAAATGATACCTTGATCCGTTTGTTGAATATGCAGGCACAGGCAGGGTCGATACCATCGACACATCCGTCGATGGTATCGACATGGGTTCAGGTTGACACCAGCAAAAATCGCACTGTGTCGATACTATCGACACCCCCGTCGATGGTATCGACATGGTCGCAGACAGTTCGCAATAAAAGTGTCGATGGTATCGACACCCCAGTTGATACCATCGAGATCTCTGGAGATATTCAGACGAATTTTGCTCAGTCAAGTCGATACCATCGACGGCCTCGTCAAAGGTATCGACATCATCACAGGTTGAATGCAACACAATGGCGGTGTCGCAATAAAAGCAAGTCGATACCATCGACATCCGTCGATGGTATCGACGGACATTTCACCGATCCGCACACAGACATCGACGACGATCGCAACAGCCACGTCAGCGATCCGGGTGCTGCGTCGATACCATCGACTTCCGTTGATGGTATCGACCCGTCAGCAATCCGGGTTTCTCGATCCAGCAAACGTCAGCCGTCGATACTCGCGAGGGAGACGGATACCCGCGAGATGTGTCGATACCATCGACCCGCGGGTCAACAGGGGCGCTGATCAAGCCTATTTAAGGGGACTTGCAACGTCACTTGACGTCACACCTTCAGAGCAAGTATCCTCCTTTGCGCCGAGCACTCCCCCGAGCCCTCCAAGACTGAAGAGACGCGTCATCGAGCGGAGATCTTCATCGAGCAGAGAATTTCTTCTCCAACTTCACCGAGCTCTTTTCTTCTAATCCCATCTTCTCGCAACCATGGTGCACACCGCCAGAGCGTCGTCCTCAAGCGCTCACCCTATGGAGATTGAGGAGTTCGTTCCTCCCCCACCCGCTTCCATCCCTCGTCCACACCTAATTCATGCCAACATGGATGTGAGGAAGGTCTACGAGGAGATAATGAAGCGAAACTTCGAGCCCACTCGATATGTGGACCGGGGCATGATCCAGGAGTTGGGATTCGAGGCCAACTTGGCCTATGTGCTTCATGGACAAGCACGCCTCACCAACAGAAGCCTACGCCCTGACGAGCTGCAGTACCATGCGGATGGGCAGCCGTTTTTCGGCGAATGGCCCACCTACAAGGAACTGGTGGCAGAGTTCATGGCGTCTCTCGACGTCTGCATCGTACCAAACGACGTGGTAGCATCGGACCGGGAATGGATCAAGGGAAGGGTGTCCTTCCGACTCTTCAACAACAATTACAATCTCACACTGGTCCAGTTCAATCAAATCTTCAACTAGATCCACTCTCCACATGATCACCGAAGGCCGGACTCCCACACCGACTATGCAAAGATCTTCTCCGAGCTAGTTACAGTGCTGGCGGGGAAGACCGTGAGCTACCACAATGCAGCGGTAGCAGATTTTGAGCACCCGTTCGTCCGGGTCTTGCATAGGATGTTGAGCTTGACATTCTTCGCTCGAAGTGATCTTTCTTTGAGCAAGTTTCAGGAGAGTGACTTGTTCTTCCTTTACGCACTCCTGAAGCATCAACCATGCAACTGGGGGGCGTTCTGGCTACAGCGCGTCCTGGCGGTGAAGAGGAGCACAAGGAAGGCTCCAATCCATTTTGGTGGTCTTGTCACCAAGTTGGCGCTTTACTTGGGGCTGAACCTTCAGTCCATGACTCCGATCTTTACGAGGAGCAAGGTGAACGTGCAACACTTGCACCGTTCAAATCTCATTCTTCTCCGGGACGGGTTGGCGTACGCTCATTGCCACGTCAACCAAGCTTATCAGGAGAGCTCCCTACCGGACGACGTCTTCAACATAGAGGGCAAGCAGCACTTCCGGTGGCCAATCATAGCCATCGAGTCCTCCGAGGAAGAAGGCGGTGGTGACGAGCAAGAAGGCACGGCTGCAGAGGAAGAGGAGGCTTTCACACCTCTTCGAGCACGTGTGGCACCACGGAAGCATCCTAGGATGCATCCGGGTGCATCTTCATCATCTCAGCCCCCGCCGCCATCACCACAGTACGAGCAGCCAACCGTGGATCCCTATTCCATGCAGGGGATGTACACCATGCTGCAGGACATCCAGCAGACTCAGCAGCAGCACATGGGTATGTATACCGGCATTCATGAGACTACAAGCCGGGTACTTGACAACCAACGGGCTATGTTTGAGAACAAGCGGCTCATCCTCGCCAACCAAGAGCAAATGCACACCCGGTTGCAGCGGATAGAGACGCAACAGGAGCCTTTCTTCGACCATTACTGGAGTCAAGACTACTTTGGAGGCTATCCACAGCCTCCACCGAGGACCCAATATGATCCAAGCTTCCAGGGGGAGTACCCGTCTTGGGATCCTATGACACCGCAATACCCACCACCGCCTCCGCAAGATTGATCAGGGTATCACTGTTCCACCCTTAAGTTGGTTTTTGACTATGAGGCCATAGTCGAATTCAAGCTTAGGGGGGTGGCTGGAACAGCTCTATCTTTTATCTTTTCTCTAGTTGTTTTTAGTTTTTGCTTTGTTATTTGTTCTTGCAATTTTAGTTTGTTTAGGATCCACATCTATCTAGTGTAATCGTGGATGTCTTAAAAATTGTCATCTCGCTGTTTTCATGGGAAATTTAAGGGAATTTAAAAATTTCTGTGTCTTTGGGATAGCTTAACTTGGTTGTCCTTGGGAAACTTATCCTATGAAAATGATTGATTATGTCAACTCTAAAGCAATATGTCACACCCACACCCCCATTGACTCATGAAAAGTGGATAGTAACGGTTGTTTGAGCCTAACCTAATCAAATGGTAATGATACCTTAATTGGATATACAAGAAAGAACCCTTTGAACTACTACACATGTCAGTAAGGAGGGACACATGATATTTTTCTAAGGTTCAGTAACTTAATCTTGTGATCATTCCACTTCATATTTTTCCCTAATCCACCAAAGAATTGGAAGTAAAGTACAGTTTTAATTCCTCCTTGCGTGCATAGCATGTAGATAGGATTTGCATTGTTATTTTCATACTTTTGCATAAAACGAAAAAAAAAGTATAGTAATTCATGCACATTACCTTTAGGTGCATGTCATGTAGTTTCACTCATAACTTTCATGATTTTCATGCATAAGTACACCATGTACCTCAGTTTGTCTTGAAAAGTGATCTAAATTGTTCCATACCCTCGAAATAGTACAAAGATTTCCAATCATGAAGAAAATAGCCTTATGCATGTATCTCTGAGCAATTATGGATATGTGGGCTAAGAAAAAAAAATTTCTGAAAATCTGAAAAAAAATTTGAAAAGAAAGAAAGAAAAAAAAAGTTGGAAGGAAATGGAATAAGAGGGAGAAAGGAACATGATATCACTTGCATAACAAGGAAATTGAGTACATGATGTGGCTTAATTAGATTTCTATCTCTTTTTGAGGTGGAAGGTTAGTGCATGCATCATTCCACCCAATTTTAAGCATTAGGGCATTTTCAATGTGCATTTGCATCAATTAGGGCATTTTGTTGTATGCATTTTGAAACTGTGTAATACTTCCAAATTCTTCCATGAACCACCCATTCCATACACCCATTGCTCGGATTGGTAGGCCACCGTGATTTTCTCCTCACTCATGTTTATCAGGAGAACTGCTTCCATGTAGATGGTAGTTAGGGCGAGCAACGTAGTGTAGGCGATCACAAGATGCACTAATGCTGAATCGGCAAATTTTATTATGTTAACTGCCTTATGTGATAGTGTTCATTAGTTTGAAGGATAATTTCTTTTATTGATGATTATTGTCGCCTGTAGGGTAATTACTGTTTTGTGATTAGGAAAGGCCGGTTTGAAAACGTTCAGTGGGAGTCATGTGGAATGTGGGGTGCTGTGTTGATTTTTAGTTGACATCTGCAATCTTATTCTAAGGATTAGTTGCTCGAGGGCGAGCAATGTTTAAGCTTAGGGGAGTTTGATGCGATGATTTTGAGTCACATTTAGAGACCTATTTCATATGTGTTTTGTGCCTTAATTACTCATTTTCATGGATATTATTGCATAATTCACTTTATTTGGTCTTTGCCATCATTTTATATCAAATCCCCTTTGTTTTACTATTTTGAGCATTATTTATCATCTTATTATAAATTGTGTGGATTTACTTGGGCTTGTTGTGAAATTTCAGGAAAAACAAGTATCTGCTTCCGTCGATACCATCGACGGAAATTGATACCATCGACCAAGCCATAGGTTGTCAGCCGAGAAGAGCAATACAGAGTTGATACCATCGACACCTAAGTCGATGGTATCGAGATCCCTTCAAGTTGCTGGCGAGGAAACTGTCGATACCATCGACCCAAGTCGATGCCATCGACACAAGGGGAGCTACAGCGTCGCTAAACGACAACAACCGATGCTAAAGGAGTCGATACCATCGACACCCAAGTCGATGGTATCGAGATCACCACAGGCGCTCAGAATAAAAGAAAGGAAAGCTGCCGCTAATCCACTGGGTCGATACCATCGACCCGCGTCGATGGTATCGACGCCGACAGATATGCGTTGGATCTGTTTTGATCTCGATCGGACGGCTGTTGTTATTTGACGACCTAATTAGGGACTTATACCTAATGACGGCCGCCCATGTTGAGGGGGATCTGAATTTTTGGATTGCACGAGTGCCGAGGAGGAGAAAGGAGAACGGAGGCCGAGAAGCTCATCCCGGGTGATTCGGACGCTGCCGAAGACGATTTCCACCACCGACAGGCGGGGAAGCTCGTGTTCTACGCCAAGGATCCACCGGTTCTTCTCCGTTCAGGGGTTTTCCCATTTATTTCCCGTTTTTCTTATGAATTCCCCCATTTCTACCATGTATTCGTGTGAGGTGAACATGAGAGGCTAAAACCCTCAATCTTTAGGACCGGGAGTAGCCCGTGAATGCATTGTATGACATTTTTATATCAATAATTCATATTTTTCTCTCAAATCCGTGGTATAGATTCGTTTTCTCCATTTCTATTGTTATGCTTGATCACCATAATAATAATTTAACACCCTTAATCACTTCGACAGAGGGATTAGCGGTTGAAAAGAGACGAATTCTACATTAATCAATAAAACCCTTGACAAAGGAGTTGTAAAATTAATGGTGGGAACTGAGAGACCGTTTATAATGCACTTAGTTTAGGGGAATGATTACTACGACAGTGGAATCAACCTAAATCTAAGTAGTGAATTACACCACGACAGTGGGTAATTCTATTTTCAGGCCACTACCCGGATAGAGAGAGAAGTGTGAGGAATTATATGAAACCTAATACAATGTTGACCCGCGGTGAAACCGCCATCCTAAAGATATCCCTTTGAATTGATTAAATTAACCTTTAATCGATTGTTTTCTTTGTTTGATTTTTATTTTCTTTTTAATTTGAACACAAAACCCTACTTTGTTAATCGGTCTAGCTGATTGCGATTAGTTAGTAGAAGTCTCCAATAATTCACGTATCCCTGAGTTCGACTCGGGCCTCACAAGGCCTATATTACTCGACGCGTATACTTGCGTTTAAGCGCGTAGTAAAATACACGTCACTACCCTCGGCCCCTAATTGCCCTAGGAATGCCTAATATAGAAATCTAGACTTGATTAGACTCTAATTGAATTGAACCTAATCCCTAACCCAATTGAGCCTCGGAAGGGTAGTAGGGGGTGTTAGGGACTAGTTCCCCTATACACAACCTAGCATATCCATGGCCAGTTAGTAGCTTAGGTTAATTCATTAGACTCTAACTTGTTGTTTGGTTTGGATAATCTAAATGGAATCATAATGTTCACATGTCACCCCCCAACTTAAGTGATAAGTTCATACCCCTAAACAACCCACACATCTCTTTACTACTTAAAACCCTAGTTTTGTGCTTGCTTAGCTTAGTTAGCTTCTTGCCTTGCTCTTGCCTTGTATCTTCTAGTTTAGTTCTTTAATTGATCTTTTGCTTCTTTCTTGCTTGTCCTAGTGTAACTTGCCTTTTCATTCCTAGCTCAGTCTTTCCTTGCTTGCTTAGTCTTAATTCAGTCTAGGGTTAACATATATTTCATTCTTGCCTTTAAATTTCTTCTTTATCTTTAGTTAACAATCAAAATCAACCTTCAAACCCTTAACCCTAGTCTCTGTAGTAGGAACCTAGCTCTAGCGCCCCCTCTTTTCCCTATGGATCGACCCTATACTTTCCACCTTCCTATACTACGACACGACCCCGTGCGCTTGCGGGTGTAGTGTTTTAGTAGATGTAGGTAGCTAGTTTAGGTTTATAAATTTTGAAAGCACAATCCCATCTCGTGCATTCCGACCTCGTGGGATGTATCTAGTCGAATCAAATCGGCTAGTGTGTTGCACCTCTAGCGGAAGCGCCCCACTAATTAACTAGGCTGAGAGAAATGCTCAACGAGCAAGGCGTGCACTGAATGTGCACGACCACACAATGGGTCCAAGAGAATATGCAGGAGTTTGCCAATGACTACAGGATGAGTCTACTCAGCCTACTGCTACTCAGGAGACTGCGGAGTCCTCTATTGCTGCTCCCACACCTCTGCCTCGTCATGTTATGTGGATAGCTGGGAGGCAAAACAAGAAGGGAGAGATACCGAAGCCCGCAACCGGTGAGGCGGCTGCAAAAATGGTAAAAATCAAACTCTTAGAGTAATCTATCGATATTGATTATTGTTATGTTTACTTACAAATTTTTGTTGATGGTGCTTAGCGGGAGCTGCACGAGCAGAGGAAGGAAGGTAAGTTCATCCCTCGGGGCACAAGGGATGAACTGACAGTTGCTCTGGGTAACCCAGAGAATCCTGGATGTGTAAGGGGTACAGGCGTTGGTGTGGGCATCAAAGCGTTCTTTGGGCCATCCCAGCGTAAACCTGTCCCAAAAGCGGGACTTTCACAAGCTGAGGTAACTTATTCTTATTTTAGAACATTATTGTGAAAGGGAATTCAATAATCAGAAACTAGAATTTCTTTTATCTATGTATAGGTAGATTCCTGAATTGATAGGAAAGTCGAGGAAGTAGTTGATAAAAGACTCCAGGAAGAATTTCACAAGTGGCAGGCGTCTCAGACTACCACTCAGACAGTACCTATGGCGAACCTCTCTTCTCCTACTCCTCGTACTACAGAGGTTGGGAGTAATCCTATAGACCCACCTAGCACGTCCTCTGTAAGTATTTTTATGGCATATATAATAGCTAGTCTGTTCAAGATGATATGTTTGTGTATATATGCATATAACATTCTTTACGTAAATTTGTAGGGGTTGAAGCCATGCTGACTACAAAGTGAAGGATATATCGTTGCAGATGCATCAGCTTACCCACCCCTTAAAGGGTGCATGTTTCATGGGAGTCCAGTACCAGATGGCATGGTACGTGTGAGCCCCACACATATACTCGTTGGCTGGATGAATCTTACACTGCCTCATGCACACCCAGATGCTGAAACACTTGGTGAGGTAGTAGGCGGAGTGATACTGTGGCCCAAAGAAGATGTCCTCTATACTGATATTGTATGATAAATTTTCATTACTTTACTTTGTTAGTTTGTATATATATGAGTCAATTGATATGGAAATTATATATACAAGTCAAAAAGACGAGACCCGCTACATCTCGGCGTCCACCTCCTCGACTACCAAGTTGGCTTCTAGGGGACCTACACGCCTCGATAGGTCCTAATTGTAGGAGTGTGGTAGTATGGATCGATGAACATAATCAAAATTGCCCTATAAATGTTACTATTCCGGAGAATGATGCAGGTAAATCATACGATAACAATCTATTTATACAAGTTTAGCATACATATTAATGCATACATAATAGAAGTTCTGGATACGTATTAATGCAGGTCAAACATTCAGAAACAATATATTTATACAAGATATTTTGGAGTTGTTTAAATATGAATGGCTGAACACATCTATGATAGAGCTGTGGATATGGTGAGATTAATGCATACGGCAATCTGGTTTATACATCCATATACCTTGTTTTATATACGACAATCTGGTTTCTTGTATATTAATCCATACGTAATACATGATTTGCAGCCACTTATACAAGACATGTAAAGATTTTGGATTTTCCCATGTGGTATTTTTGGTTCCATATTTGATTAGTCTTGTAGATACAAACCCTAGTTCAGTTTCTTCATACTACTGTGATGCTTTTGAATATTTTGGTAAAAATAATAAGACGGTGATAATAGCTCCATTCAATGTCGAGTAAGTTTACTTTGCTTGTAATTTGGACTTAAGCAAATTATATTTTTATTGCGGATATTGAGTTATTAATTTTCTACTTTCTTACCTATAGTTCTAAGAATTGTGAGTTATTAGTTATTGTCCCCAAGACATTCACCGTCTATTATCTAGATCCTGCGGGGAGTGAGTTGGATGTATATGGACATGCAACTAAAAGGCCATTATTCTCGTGAGAAATATTTTATGTTTTTATATCTGTGAACATATGTTACTGCATTACTATTTAATTATGCAATTTAATGTGTTACATTAACATATATAGGGCTTTACAAGAGTACAAAAAAGTTGGAGGAAAGATCCCCAGGAAAAAAATCTGACAGTCATTTGGAAGAATGTGGAAGTAATTTCCTGACTCCAATGTATATATTATTTATGTGAAGTGTGCTTATTTCTATTTTTGAATATTTTGTATGTTTCAATTTATAGTGTGCTATACAGAACAATAGCTGGGCATGTGCCTACTATGTGATGTGATTTATGGACCTAATCATCAAACATGTTGTATTGGAAATCGATAACATACAACAGGTATTATACATAGTCTCGTTAGATAATATGAAATATATGAATCTTATTATATATTATTATAATTATGTATGTACGTCATTCTCTTTGTAGGTCTTTAAAACTGAGGACTTCAACACAGGTGCAAAGCGTTTCGATGTACATGCTCCCTATACGAGAGATGAATTAGATGTTGTAAGAGAAGATTGGGCAAAAGCCCTGCAAAGAGTGGGAATTTTTCAATATGATTTTGATGACAATGATGATGATAAATAAAAAATAATTTTGTTCTCATAATTAATTTTATGTGAATGTGAATGAATTTTTATGAATTGTCATATGTGTGTGAAAATCATCAATACATGAATATTTCTACATGTGTCTGAATGTGAAAAGAGATGAAATAAATGGAATTGCAGGTTGCTACTGGTTTCTACATGTGTGTGATGAAAAAATAATATGAATTAAATTTCTTATACATGAGTGTGAATCACATATATAATAATTTGTCCATCATGTTAATTTTGCAGGTTTGTGGCCTGTTGTTGGCTGATATCAATGGATGTCGTAAAACATGCAGTTCATAACTGAACTGTAGATTTCTCATCCTGCGACCAGCCACAGTAGGTCTGCAGACTGACAGAAAAAAAATCAAATCATAGACGTCGGTTATTTTTATTAAATCGACATCGACGACATACGGTTACAGTGTCGGTTTCCATACTAGTACCGACGTCGATTTCCTAATGAGGCCAGACACCACGGCCGTGCTGGCCAGCACGGCCATGGTAGTGGACCAGACATAAAATATGTCTCGGATATCTGTATAAAACTGACGATATATGGTTATAATGTCGGTTGCCATACTAGTAACTGACGTCGATTTTCCTAATGAGACCAGACACCACGGTCGTGCTGGCCAGCACGACTGTGTAAGCGGGTGAGTCTGTTTCAATTTCGAAGCGGATAACCGACGCCTATACCCCCTGCTGGCGCGTTTTCGGCACGTTTTCGGTGGCGCGTGAAGGGTTGTGGCGTCGGTTTGAGAACCGACGCGTAAAGGTTGGGCTTTTAGCGGCACCCACATAGATGTCACTTAGAAACCAACACTAAAGGCCTTAAATAACTGACACTAAAGGCTTGTTATGTACTAGTGTGTTGTACCATGGAGGACACTTCAGTGCCAACAAAGGGCATGTAGTGCCAACAAAGGGTGTGTTGCACCATAGAGGACACTTCAGTGTCAACAGAGGGTGCGTTTCACCATAGAGGACACTTTAGTGTCAACAGAGGAGGACTTAACGTATAATGGTGGCCATAAATTAGATAAAAGACATAAATAAAAGATACATCGATTCAATATAAGTTACAACTTTCAGATCATAATTCAAATTTCAATTATAGCATATTTATATTTATCTTATTAGAAATTCAATGCAACTTATTCTAACCTATGTTTTCCTTTATGCATGGATGGGTACGAGATGTCCATAGGTAAAAAACTTTAGGAGGTAGTCATGATAAGATGATATAGTTATGACTTTAAGTGGTTTGCTTTGTGGGGTGCAATATACACGATCCCAGAGCTTATGATAGAAGTATAGTGTTTAACATCATATATTATAGTTTATCTTATAAGGTTTGATGTAACCTAGTTTTTTGTTCTGAGAATAAGATGAGAATTGATTTCATACACAATTTGTAATGATTATTTTCTATCATTATTGTAATGTATATCATGTTAATAACACCCCCCAAAAAAATTGCTTGTGCTCATGTCATATAAAAATCGGGGTGTTACAGACTATAACTTAACATTATTGCTATAATAATTGTTCACTTGACCTTAAGATAAAATTGACCCCCACAACGATAAAATCCTGGTTGCACCCCTAATTTCTTGAGTTGCTGTTGGTGCTTTCCCATCCATGAATTTTAATCCCTTTATTAAATTTTGAAGGAAAAAATACCGCTCAACTGCCAACTTGTAACGCCACTTGCTTCCTCTGCCTCACAAATCAAACTGTAGATATTTTGCTCACTTCTGTGGTTTTCTTTCTCTATAAATATATTGGCATGATTTTTTAATTACGGAAAGAAATGTTGTTTAGAAAACTACTAAGGTATATGGAGAATACTATTCTTTAGCATTCTTCTTCACCTGCATATCAATGTAGTACTTTGCTACAATTTATCATATTTTCATGATTTTACTTTTAATATATAGTAGATACAATGTAAACCTTCCAACACAAACACTTGAAGAAGAATATACCAAACTGCCTTGGCACACCAGTGAGAATCCAACTCCAAACATGTATTATAATCTGTAATGGCTGAGCTAAATGTAAGTATCGATATATGACATATCGACGCTTTATCTCTTTCGCATTTAACAATGAGAACCACTGGAAAACACTCCCAAATTACAATAATTGAATTCAAGTTCATTTGTATAGTTGATGAAAATGGTTTATGATGGACAAAGAGAAGTAGAGATGCCAAATCAGAAAATATATTGACAAAAAAAGGTTATTAACCTTTTTTAGTTACTAAAAAAATATGGATTATAATTCATTTATAGATTATGTGTTTGTTAACTTTAAAAAAGAGATTCCTTGTCTCGTATTGTTATTGGGTAACCCCCCAATTTCAACCGAGAACCCAACACGATCTAACCAGTTCTTAAGGAGTAAGTAAAATCAAACACTGACATAAGGGTGCATAAATTATGGATCTTCACCTATAGCATGCGAGATACGTCATGCACAAGCAACGTCGGAACAACAAATGTACACACTAATTGGAGGCTTGACATTTAAAGTTATAAGATTGTTGTCCCAAACATATTTTGTTTGATCTCTGTTGTAGGAATACCTAATTAGTCTTTTTAGGAGTGGATTTTTAGGGTAGATGTATGATCGAACTAATTGGAACACAAAGTTGAGGCATCAGATTTAAACACTAAATCAAGGGCCCACATTCCCAGTTATGAGATCTCTATTCTAGATGAGTTTTATTTAGTATATTTTAGGAACATCCAATAAATCTTTTTAGGAGTGAATTTATAGGGTAGATGTATGGTCAGGATTCACTGCAACATAAAATCGAACACAAAGTTGAACCAAAATATTGAAACACTTGATTACATTCTTTTTTGTGTCATTCTAGGGTGAGCATCAAGGAATTTTGTGCACGTATAAACACACTACTTGATTTGGTTGCTTCTCACATGTGTAAAATATAAGTATCCACAATACAATTTGAAAAATTGTGACTCTAGCACATTAATGGAATAATTGTTCAAAATTAAAAGGTAGATATCAATCAAAATCCCCATTTATTATATTTACTAGGAATACTAAGATTTCCTTCAAAAAGTTAAGTCACCATCGTACATCAACTATTGTGTGAACCAGGCTATAAACACTACTGGGGAACACTTGGTATTAGTTAAAAAGGGCATTAAGAGTAAAAATTGTTTAGCAAGAATATCATGATGTGTATGACATGTACACATGGTTGTGGAGTGACTTGTCATGTCTTCTATTGAGAAAACTCATAGTGTTGCATTTGCCAGGTCATTTTTTCATCACGATTGATAGGTAAAACCTCTTATTTATACTAAATTGGATGTAGATTTTAACTAAATGTTTGCATAACATTTGTTCCTTTTGTTTAATTGGTGTTTACACAAATATACAAACAAAAGCAGGACTCTACATTATTATCACCACATTTCTATAAATAGGATTGAACCTACAAATACAATTTTGAATTTTCATCATTTGGATAGTTGAATCCCAACAATCTAATTTTTTTTCCTTATTTCACAATTGAACTCCGTACAATCCCACAATCAATTTTGATAATGCATAATCTGATTTCAAATTACATGCTATAGTAATGTGATTATAAATTAGAACTAATCATCTGCATATACGAGTTTGACAATTGTAATGTATATTTAATAATTAAGAAATAAGTAAGAAATAAAATGTCATAATTGAGATTTGTTTAAAATTGTGATATCTATATGCAATAGACATGTCATTTCCATACTTGTGTGTTTGTATGTAGAGGAGAAAATGATCAACCATTTTAAAAACACTCACTCAAAAGTCCCAGTGACAGATTCAAGAGTTCATCTGTATAGTGACATCACTAATAGTTGATGGAAAAAGGGATCAAAAAATTGTTGAACTTTTTTAATTTCACTCAAAAATAGATTATCCATCATTTATATATTGTGTGTCGCTAGAGTGATTGGGTGACCCATAATTTTTTCTAGAAATCCACTAGAAGCTAATTAATACCTCATGATAGAGTAAAATCAAACACTAACACAAGGGCACATGAAGTCTAGATTTTCACAACCTCTACATGCAATATACCTCATGCTCCAACTCCTTATTTTAGATACTTTATATACTAATCTAGGTTGGGCATATTGGAACAATGTTTGTGCAAGGCACCTTACTTTGGTTGCTTCTCACATGTGGAAATTACAATAATCCACAATGATAAATGTGATCCATGAACCTAGTTTAACCTTAATTTACCTGTAATATTGCTTGATTATCATAACTATGTGATTTTGTTGAGTTTTGATACCAATTTCTCATGATATGTCTCTTATTTGGCTCAATTTGCATCTAGTTGGTCTAAATTCAAGTTTCCTTACAGTCCCAAGTCATAATTATAAATTTAACATAGTAAGATGACCTAATTGCAAATTACATAAAAATGTATATAAGGTTATATTTTCATTCATATTCATTAAAGTTTAATCCCTCAAATCAATTTCCTAAAAGATTGCTCTAACCTGGCATCAGTTGCACCTTAATTTTCTTTACATACAATTTCATGTACATTTTTGGACTAACGTGCAATTTCACCAAAAATGAGGATGTAATTTCAATTTGTGTGTAAAATACCTTAGCTTATATTTTCCCTCATCATCTTTCTTGATTTTATTTTGCTTTATTCTTTTTACCTTACTTGGAATAGGGTTTCAACCCTACTAGAATAGTGGTGGTGGTTGATGATGACCGATGGACTCATTAACCAATGATGGTCCAAGCCTCAAACAACTGATGGAATCCCTAGATCTCACCAACCATTGAGATTCCTTGTTTCATCAAATGATGGATTTATGGGTCTCTCATTTGATTAAAATCATTGGTTGACAATCATGAAATTTCTAGACACTAACCAATTTCTTGTTTGTAAACTGATGAAGATATTTTTGAAGTAAACCAATGAAGATCATGTTGATGTAAACTGATGGAGATTAGGACCTAAAAACTGATGATGGGTTTGGATGAGTGATCCTATGAGTAAGAAAATGAATAACCAATGGAAGTTTGGTCACACAAATTATGAGGAAGGCAACCTTGACAATTGATGATGTTTTTTATTGCCAACCGATGAAGCTTGTGTGTTCCCAACCCAATGGATTTTTTGAGCATTGGAAGTATTAAATAAATGAAATCTAGTGTAGATAAATGACAATGATGTCTGGGTCATTGAGAATTCTAATATGGTCGATGGGAAGGTTGCTTTGACCAATGAAAGTCTACTATTGACCAATGGGAATTCTAGAGACTAGTTGTTGATAGTTTTGACGTTTGCACTGATTCTAGTTTATGAAAAACCCTCCCAATTTACCTAGAGGTTCACTTTACAACTAAATTATTCCTAATGTAAGATACAGTCCATGATGGTCAATGACATCCCCAACAAGGTTAATGGCCATGGATGGAGGCTACAAATTGATGCATGTGGATGCATGTAGTTGATCAAGCTTCTCTAAGGTGTTTTCAAGCTCAGTGACTTGGTTTCCAAGTCTAACCATGTAATATCTTCATGACGTTTCCTCTTTCCTACTGTTTCACATCTCTTATTCTATCTTTGTCTGAATCACATAGATTTTTATGGTAAAACCTACCCCTATAGCTAAAGAATCCACCTTTTTCCTCTTTTTATTTTAAGGAAATCTAGATCTTTCTTGGGGCTTTGGTTTTATAGATTTTATAGGGATGATCCAAGATTTTGAGGCTTGTTTGTGGCTCTCTTATTTGGAATTCACGATCATCACATGGGAGGTGAGTGATATTGATTTTTTAGCTTCTTTTTCCTACTTGTGCATGCAAATCCTTTAACTTTCTCTAAATTTGATTAACATGCCGAAAGGTTGAATCTTTAAGGGCTAATTTGTTGCTTTATAATGTGATTCAAATTTGCATGCCTCCCTCTAAATTTCAATAATGATCCTTTCTGAATGTAGATGTTCTCTTTTGGTTTCAGAACTAAAATTTTGAGGTTAGTTTTTTGGTGCCCCAATGTTGCCTAATCTTCCTCTATGTTCCCCTCTGGCTCTGATTGGTTTGGTTTAAGTAATAAGTTATATGGAACTCATTTAGTTTGATAACTCTAGTTCAATTTTTGAAACTTAAATTCCATTCACTTCCATGTATTTGGTTTGTTGTAAGTATAAATTTGTAAATCATTAAAAAATGTTGTTGATTTTTACTATGTGATATATAATAAGGACAGTAAAGAAATAAAGAAAGAATTGTATTACTGAATAATGTTAATATTGCTTAACCACAACAAGTGGTCATTGTGTGCATGTTGCTCTTTTAAAAATATTTTATGTGGTATATCTTCACTTGTAATAAAAATATTGTAGTTAAAATCACATCACAATAGTTTTATTTCACTTTATATGTACAAAATATTGCAATAATATCTACATTTCATGTATATATAAATATAAATTTTGGTTTATCATTGTTTAAAAAATGTACAACATTAATTTTTAGTATATCTTCACACATGGTTATAGTTAATTTCTTATTTTTATATGATATTGCATAAACGTGATGAATAAAAATAGGTTAGATAAATGAATATTTTTGTCACATGGTGTGGTGTGAGTACTACTTTGTAGTATTCATATATTTTTTATTTTATATCCACACTGATAATAGTAGTTATAGTCTAAAATATTTTACATAGTGCAATTATAGTATATAGTAATTTGGCATAGTACTTATTATTTTGGCAATAAATCATATTCATACCGTTAAAATTTCTATTCATAAATATTTTGCATGTATCATTTATAAATGAATAATATAATTGTACAAAAAATGTTGTTAGTTGCTTTGGAACTCATTTTGAGCTCTTTTTAAAAAAGAACTCAGGAACTATGTTATGTATGTAAGTCTGAACCTCCTCAGAATCATGAAATTCAAATTCCAACACTTTATTTAAACCAATCATGAAAAACTACTTAAATAACTCCAGTCGTAAGTTTTCCTGACCAGTTACAACAAACCAATCAGAGCCTAAAAGTACTAAAAGTGGTTCCTAGTGAACTGTTTTTGGTATAAATAATCTTAACATACAAAATGTTATGTTCACTCTAAGCTAATAGAAAGTACTCTCTAGTCTCATTACCTTGTCTAATTAACCATGTATTTGTTGAAATTCGAAATACATGAAAAAATGTTACTAAAGTCGTTATCTTTATGGTGTGTTGGTGCCATATGATGGGAAAATTGACATGTATGTTATCCTTACCAACCTGAACATGTGACTATTAAGTGAGTCGACCGACTACCATATGATGGGAAAATTGACTGTCAAACTGCCAATTCAATTGGATGATTGGCTAAGTGAGTCGACCGACTCACCAGTCTAGATCTAAATTTGTTTAAATTTGATTTCAAATCAATTATGAAACTTTTCTTGTTGGATTTCAATCTCCCAACTCAGTAAGTGCATTGGACGATTGGTCACTTTCCATAGTGAAAGTTAGTTGGTCAATTGACAATTAATTGATTCATTGACCTGATCAATCTAGTGGACTGACTGGACATTCTAGTCGCTCGAATAGGCAAGAATGAACACATTTATAGTTCAAAATAATTCTAAGCAAATGTTTGACTATGAAATTCAACTCTTTATGTGTGATGGACTTGATTTTGGCTTAATTTCGAGGACGAAATATCTTTTAAGGTGTGTAGGATGTGATGGAGTGGATTTTTGAAATCCATAAATCTCCAATAACATACTAGAATCCATATCTTGAGTTATAATGAGAGTTCCAAGTATTTTAGTAAAGTTGGAATGTTGATTGAGATTTATATAATGATTAAGATCTCTCTTTTTATGCCTTCTTGAGGAATTTAATTGGATGGTATAACCATTGAGTTTTGGCACCAAATTTTGAGTAGAAGGTAGCTTGAGAGGTAAGGAAGCTATGACTAAAATTTGGTGGTATTTGGATGCTCTTAGAAGAAGTTATTCAGGTGTAAATATCATGAAATAATGTGTGTCACTGCGTGATTTGGAACAAAGTTTATGATTAATATATGCTTCAGTCCTATTGTTGGTGGCCAGTTTGGTAGAAGCTGAAACCATAGGTTTGAGGAGCCATGGTTTGGCCTAGCGAGACTCTTTTCTAGGATCTTGAATCCATTGGATGGCTAAGAAGATGGCCGTCCTCGTAACAGTTATATATTGTATTGGAATAGCAAGCTCCCACATCTCCGAGATGTCCGATCGTGGGGCTGGTGGAACTAACAGAGACCCACGATCCCACGCCATGCACGAGATGTGATGCTGATAGAGTAAGTTGTCCTCGGCCCATCTTTTAACGTCTTATGATACCTGCTCGCAAATGGTTGCCAACAGAACTGAACTGACGAGAAGACCAAGGACGCAGGGACTCCTCGTCATGGTCTGGTAGTCCAACTCCAAGCCTGGAGAACGGCAACGCTCGAGAGAAGATCGGCATCGCTTGAGAGTAGATCGGCGGCGCTTAAGAGCAGATGAGTGCCAGTGCTTGCGTCCGCAAAGAGGAGCACCTTGGCTCTGTTAGTTGCTCGTCGGGAGCAGCCTGGAGGCGGCATGGACTGGAGGGAGGTGCTAGGCCGGCGGCGAGCCTACGGTGGTGGCGTCATGGAGGCACAGTCGGACTTCCAAGCAGACGAGGAGGTGAACCAGCAGTGCGGCCCTGTGTGGCAGTAGGAGAAGAGATTGAGGAGCATACGGTGCAGGATCTCACGCTGGAGATCATCCTCGTGGCGGCGGCCTCCTCGAGCCTGTGAGGAGGAGCTGCCAATAGTAAGCCTGAAGGTCGGCGCCGTGTAGGGAGGCCATATGAAATGTTTAGGAGCTTTAGAAGCTAATAAGGAGTGCCTAGGATCTGTTGTTTTCTCGCCAGAGGTGCGTCTGCCTCACGCAGGAGCAAAGTCCCAGATGGCGGCGGCGTTGGGCAGAAATAAGCCCACGCTCGCCGGCAGCAGGCTGGGATTGTGAGGAATCATGTGAGGAAGAGGAGAGTTGTAGGCGGGAGCCAGATCTGAAGGAGGAAACCTCGTAGCCGATCTTTGGCCAGAGAGCAGCCTTGCGTCGGCGCTGCATGGAGCAGAAGAATGAGGAAGCAGAATGGAAGGGACCGAACTGGGTCCAAGTCAATAAAACTGACCGGTCCACCAGCAAGCAGGAGCAAGGAGCCGCACCCCCAATATGGACACATGGCGGCCTCCGATTCGTCGAAAAAGGTAAATCTTCAGTTAATATGCAGATCTTCCAAAATTCATAGAAACTATCCCGTTTATCAGAAAATTACAAATAAGGTACCGAAATGCTCAGATTAATGTGTAGAATAATATGAAATCATAATATCAGGATTTTGATGCATTAATATCAGTGATAATATGCAAGATGTATAATACTTGTTTCATGGATAATAAATACCAAACGTTGGCCTAAAATTATTAGAAAATACCAGTAAGTGACAAACCATATATGTAATCCATTTGATGTCAGTAATCATGATGTTGATACACGAAATCATGTATTTTACTCCATATGGCTAATTAGGACTAATAATCCTAATTAATATGCAATAAATGCACACATGCTCAATAAATGATGAGATTTACAGAAAACCCTTATATATATAACTGGAAGATAATATGTAGATATGAGATCAGTTGTGTACACAAAATTCATGCTACATGAAGATGACCCTTAATACATGGGATGACACCCAAATTTGTATAATACATGTAACATAGGTTTGATATGCATAAATAATGATATGGAACCTGATATTCAGATTATGTATCCTATAATCTGGAATATGAGATCAGTAAGATAATTCTAAGACTAGAATACAAGTAATAATGATGTACACATCCTAATGAACTAAGATAAACCTTAATGGATACGATTAGGGTTAAGATGAGATGTAAGATGATGAGAACCTGATGATCGTATGTGATCTTGTCTTAATCAGGTTTAATAAAGTTATAGATGACATGAGGATATGTGGTGATTAGGATGTCTCTTTGGAAGGTACGCTATTACCTCTTACTTGGCTTATTATACAATATGCTTGTGTTATATGTGTAGTAGAATACTTGGCATATGGTATTGGATGAAGTGATTATTCTTGTATGATATCTTGCCTGATTTTCCATACTTATGGCTATGAACACATGAAATATAAGATATGTGATCCATCATATGATAGCACTAAACTCTTCGGTAGTACAGTGCATTGATAAACATCAAAGCCCTAGGGGCAGATGTGACATCAAAGCCCTAGGGGCAGATGTACAATTTATATGACAAGGCCTAAAGACATCAAAGCCCTAGGGGCAGATGCACGAGATATATGATGGAAATAAGTTTAAAATGTGTGTTCTGTTTTGTTAATGAATATCTTTGTTCAAGTATATGCTTTTCTTATATTCTTCTGTTACTGCCAAGTATTAGTTTTATCTTATTGCCAAGATATGATGAGAGGTAAATAAAAGACACGTAGGCGTACTCAGTACAATATTCATGAAATATTGTGATGACATGTACCGCATGTAATCTTTTGTTTAGGTTGTGGTTTTTCTCTTGAAGATCCCAGGATAGTTGAGAGTTGTGTGGCGAGCTGATGTACAGGTGGACCTGTTGTCTTAAGATCATGTAGTTTAGTTGTAGTACATGTATATGTTATAGTTTGCTGTTCAATATGTAATATCAAATGTTGTAACAATTCATGTTGTAATTATATGTTGAATGGTGAACATGTGTGTATGGTTTTATTATTGTTCATGTACATGTGCTACTGATTGTTTCCTTCTGACTTCCTCTGATTTTCTTCTTCTTAGCCTAGTGTGGGATGTTTAAATTGGGTTTCTCGCTGAGGTGAGGGTTTCAATTTGGATATCACACATCAGATTAAGTTTTAAAAAATCCGGGGACGTCACAAGTGGTATCAGAGCATGAACAATAGCAAATCCTGACATTTTCTCATTATGCAACTCAAAACTAAAGAACCTTGAACCTTAATAATCTTTTAGAGTTAGATTAGTCATCTTTTAGAAACTGGACCTGACCTAGCCTCTAGGTTAGCACCTAGATGTCAGAGAACTAGGTCTAGACTAGTGCTTGTTGAGTAGCAAGTCCTTAGATGTCGCCCTTTCCATGTAGTGCAGCGGTATGGGACGTTGCACTATTTGGAAATGACGTGCATCAAGGGAAGAGAAACCCTAGACATATTGTGCACGTTGTCTAGAGTAGCTACACTAGTCTACCCCTTATTCTCACCCTTTTCACTAGTTTTCATGACACTGGACTCTCTACTATGTGTGGGACACTTTTTTTTGGTTTTGGTTTTGGATTCCAATCGGATCGAACCTTGATAGTTTTCTCTGACGCTTGTTTTATCAGAGAAAAACTATATAATATTTTAATATGTATATGTATTACAAAAATGTGTCCCCCACACAAGTACGAGTAGGAGGTGGTCATGCAACCTAAGTGAAAGTGAATGACATCAGTCTAGAAGAGAGAGTAGTTCTAGATTAGATGTCTAGAGCCTTGTTAGAATATATGATAGATGGAATAGATGAAATAAGTTTTGATGTTATGATGTAAGTCTTATATAGATGATATAAGATGGTTGATGATGATCTATGTTTGTATTTAAGGACGTAAGTTTAGTTTTGAGGATTTGAGATAAGTTTTGATGATGCAAGTAAATAGGCTTTTTTGAGATAAGATATGTTAAGCTAAGACAAGGTTGTGAGTCAGCATGAGCCTCAATCTCTTTTACGAAGGAGGACCTCTAGTGTTAGGACCAGTTTCTGGGTTAACTCCAGAGAGAGTGAGACCCATTGGGAGAAGGTTAGAGAACCTAAACTCCAAGATATGAGAATTATGAGATATGTGATATGTCCTAAACTAGACTACTCCTGAGTGATTGAGTTGAGTCTCTTTATGCATGATTCCTACAGTTTGTTGAACCCTAGATGTCCTTGGGAGTGCCAAACCCTAGAGTCAGAGAGAGGCTAGTTATGTATACATATGTGAATATCAATATGAGTACCTACCAACTGGGTGAGGGAGAGAGCCCAAGACCCTGGAGGAGGTAGCTATGTTAGTTTCTGTGAAGCCTCATGCTCGGGTTGGTGGTTCCCCACATAGGAATCTAGTGGTTCATATAAGAGAGTTTTGGGTAAGCATGTTTCATGGGTAGAATACCTATGAATAGTATGTTGTCGCATGCTTGGTTTGTGCTTATGTGGCTAGAGCTTGTAAAGCTATCACTAGAGCCAATGAGGTAGACCTGGTAACCCTAGATGAAAGAGGGAAGATAAAGTTTTTGTTTATGAGATACTCATAGAGTTGAGTTAGCTCAAGGAGTTTGAGCATGACAATACCCTCATGATACGGGTTAGGAGAACCTCAATTGGGCTAGACAAAGTTGTGATATATGTTTAACAAGTCACTGACATAAGTTTGTTTAGCACAACCATGATATAATAAATATAAAGATGTGATTTAATATCGAGACATGGTATATAGACATGATAAGATGGAAACCTAGAGATGGTTAATAGATGGCAATGCATAAATAGTTAACCATACACATGAATAATGGTGCTAAAGTGATATGGTTGGTTAATCTTGTGATGAAATCACTAATAAATGTTGCAATTTATTATGAGTAATGAAATAAGATCATATGAAGGAAACATGTTACATGAGGTATTAATGTTAGTGACTAATAAAGATGAAAAATATAGTTTGACAACTAGCATAAAATAATGATTATGACACCTTGATATGATTCAGATGGATAAAGTGGGTTAACTTTAGTTAACTCCCTCCTAAAAGACATATGTTAATGTTGAATATGTTCTAACTTTTATCTCAATAAAATGTTGATGACACCTTGATGTATGGGTTAACTTGAGTTAACTCCTTGGGAACACGGTAATATGATGTTGAATATTAATGCATGTCTAAAGATAAAGATGCAACCCTAACATATGAGATACGTCATGATGTAACCTAAGCTCTTAAACCATGATATATGATGAGTGGTTCACCCTTGTATCACCTTAGATGTTTGGAAAACATCCTAATAGCTAGAATATAATTCTGGAGCTTTTGACTATGCTGTACATAGGATGATGCCTACATGTGGATGACAGTAAGATAAGGTTTTCCCTGGAAGTATGATTATGGCTTACTTTCGAGGACGAAAGTTCTTTTTAGATGTATATGATGTGATGGACTTGATTTTGGCTTAATTTCGAGGACGAAATATCTTTTAAGGTGTGTAGGATGTGATGGAGTGGATTTTTGAAATCCATAAATCTCCAATAACATACTAGAATCCATATCTTGAGTTATAATGAGAGTTCCAAGTATTTTAGTAAAGTTGGAATGTTGATTGAGATTTATATAATGATTAAGATCTCTCTTTTTATGCCTTCTTGAGGAATTTAATTGGATGGTATAACCATTGAGTTTTGGCACCAAATTTTGAGTAGAAGGTAGCTTGAGAGGTAAGGAAGCTATGACTAAAATTTGGTGGTATTTGGATGCTCTTAGAAGAAGTTATTCAGGTGTAAATATCATGAAATAATGTGTGTCACTGCGTGATTTGGAACAAAGTTTATGATTAATATATGCTTCAGTCCTATTGTTGGTGACCAGTTTGGTAGAAGCTGAAACCATAGGTTTGAGGAGCCATGGTTTGGCCTAGCGAGACTCTTTTCTAAGATCTTGAATCCATCAGATGGCTAAGAAGATGGCCGTCCTCGTAACAGTTATATATTGTATTAGAATAGCAAGCTCCCACATCTCTGAGATGTCCGATCGTGGGGCTGGTGGAACTAACAGAGACCCACGATCCCACGCCATGCACGAGACGTGATGTTGATAGAGTAAGTTGTCCTCGGCCCATCTTTTAACGTCTTATGATACCTGCTCGCAAATGGTTGCCAACAGAACTGACGAGAAGACCAAGGACGCAGGGACTCCTCATCGTGGTCTGGTAGTCCAACTCCAAGCCTGGAGAACGACAGCGCTCGAGAGAAGATCGGCAGCGCTTGAGAGTAGATCGGCGGCGCTTAAGAGCAGATGAGCGCCAGTGCTTGCGTTCGCAAAGAGGAGCACCTTGGCTCTGTTAGTTGCTCATCGGGAGCAGCCTGGAGGCGGCATGGACTGGAGGGAGGTCCTAGGCTGGCAGCGAGCCTACGGTGGTGGCGTCGTGGAGGCATAGTCGGACTTCCAAGCAGACGAGGAGGTGAACCAGCGATGCGGCCCTATGTGGCAGTAGGAGAAGAGATGGAGGAGCATACGGTGCAGGATCTCACGCCGGAGATCATCCTCGCGGCGGCGGCCTCCTCGAGCCTGCGAGGAGGAGCTGCCAATAGTAAGCCTGAAGGTCGGCGCCATGTAGGGAGGCCGTACGAAATGTTTCAGAGCTTTAGAAGCTAATAAGGAGTGCCTAGGATCTGTTGTTTTCTCGTCGGAGGTGCGTCTGCCTCACGCAGGAGCAAAGTCCCAGACGGCGGCGGCGTTGGGCAGAAACAAGCCCACGCTCACGGGAAGCAGGTTGGGATTGTGAGGAATCGCGTGAGGAAGAGGAGAGTTGTAGGCGGGAGCCAGATCTGAAGGAGGAAACCTCATAGCCGATCTTTGGATGGAGAGCAGCCTTGCGTCGGCGCTGCGTTGAGCAGAAGAATGAGGAAGCAGAATGGAAGGGACCGAACCGGGTCCAAGTCAATAAAACTGACTAGTCCACCAGCAAGTAGGAGCAAGGAGCCGCACCCCCAATATGGACACATGGCGGCCTCCGATTCGTCGAAAAAGGTAAATCTTCAGTTAATATGCAGATCTTCCAAAATTCATAGAAACTAGCCCGTTTATCAGAAAATTACAAATAAGGTACTGAAATTCTAAGATTAATGTGTAGAATAATATGAAATCATAATATCAGGCTTTTGATGCATTAATATCAGTGATAATATGCAAGATGTATAATACTTGTTTCATGGATAATAAATACCAAACGTTGGCCTAAAATTATGAGAAAATACCAGTAAGTGACAAATCATATATGTAATCCATTTGATGTCTGTAATCATGATGTTGATACACGAAATCATGTATTTTACTCCATATGGCTAATTAGGACTAATAAT
The DNA here is from genome assembly GCA_963693085.1 of Alisma plantago-aquatica. Lineage (NCBI taxonomy): Eukaryota > Viridiplantae > Streptophyta > Magnoliopsida > Alismatales > Alismataceae > Alisma > Alisma plantago-aquatica. Next base: position 53,353,977 of record OY856412.1, read on the forward strand.
CCTAATTAATATGCAATAAATGCACACATGCTCAATAAATGATGAGATTTACAGAAAACCCTTATATATATAACTGGAAGATAATATGTAGATATGAGTTTAGTTGTGTACACAAAATTCATGCTACATGAAGATGACCCTTAATACATGGGATGACACCCTAATTTGTATAATACATGTAACATAGGTTTGATATGCATAAATAATGATATGGAACCTGATATTCAGATTATGTATCCTATAATCTAGAATATGAGATCAGTAAGATAATTCTAAGACTAGAATACAAGTAGTAATGATGTACAATCCTAATGAACTAAGATAAACCCTAATGGATACGATTAGGGTTAAGATGAGATGTAAGATGATGAGAACCTGATGATCGTATGTGATCTTGTCTTAATCAGGTTTAATAAAGTTATAGATGACATGAGGATATGTGGTGATTAGGATGTCTCTTTGGAAGGTATGCTATTACCTCTTACTTGGCTTATTATACAATATGCCTGTGTTATATGTGTAGTAGAATACTTGGCATATGGTATTGGATGAAGTGATTATTCTTGTATGATATCTTGCCTGATTTTCCATACTTATGGCTATGAACACATGAAATATAAGATATGTGATCCATCATATGATAGCACTAAACTCTTCGGTAGTACAGTGCATTGATAAACATCAAAGCCCTAGGGGCAGATGTGACATCAAAGCCCTAGGGGCAAATGTACAATTTATATGACAAGGCCTAAAGACATCAAAGCCCTAGGGGCAGATGCACGAGATATATGATGGAAATAAGTTTAAAATCTGTGTTCTCTTTTGTTAATGAATATCTTTGTTCAAGTATATGCTTTTCTTATATTCTTCTGTTACTGCCAAGTATTAGTTTTATCTTATTGCCAAGATATGATGAGAGGTAAATAAAAGACACGTAGGCGTACTCAGTACAATATTCATGAAATATTGTGCCGACGTGTACCGCATGTAATCTTTTGTTTAGGTTGTGGTTTTTCTCTTGAAGATCCTAGGATAGTTGAGAGTTGTGTGGCGAGCTGATGTATAGGTGGACCTGTTGTCTTAAGATCCTGTAGTTTAGTTGTAGTACATGTATATGTTATAGTTTGTTGTTCAATATGTAATATCAAATGTTGTAACAATTCATGTTGTAATTATATGTTGAAAGGTGAACATGTGTGTATGGTTTTATTATTGTTCATGTACAAGTGCTACTGATTGTTTCCTTCTGACTTCCTCTGATTTTCTTCTTCTTAGCCTAGTGTGGGATGTTTAAATTGGGTTTCTCGCTGAGGTGAGGGTTTCAATTTGGACATCACACATCAGATTAAGTTTTAAAAAATCCGGGGACGTCACATTATGCATCCTTATGTGTGATGTAATAGGTTCCTAATTACATTGGTATTGATGTTCAAAACCTTACAAGAAAATATTGGTGTCTAGTAAGACATCATTGCCACCGAAGTAATAGGAGTAAGTTGGAGAACAACTTCAACCTGTAATTGATCAATGTATCAATGATTGTATAATCCTTTTGTCACATATATCTAGATTGAAACTAATACATGAAATTGTTATACTCTTATCATTCAATTTATGTTCCTTAGACTAGAGCAAATATTTATAGATCTTGTGAACTCAATATCATATATTGACTGACATGAGCTTCACCATGCATTTCCATAATCTCTCTTACCAAATAGTTGGGATATCATTATAAAGGAGGGATAAATTACATCCACATCACTCACAACAATCCACAAGTATCAAAGTGCACTCAAACACTTCCTTTTTTTTGGCAAGTCTTGTTTAGATAATGTTGAACCAGTGATCAAAGTACACATATGAACATGTGATTACTGTAAGGACTTCATGTCTAAGGATCACAATTATCAGTATCAAATTGATATATGACTCTGACATGTCATTACATGACTTCCATGTGTCATTCTCAAGGTGGTCATGTCCAGTACAACTTGGTCCCTAACAAGTACTCATGAATATGAGTTGATATCTGATATCATTACGAAAGAGACATAGTCATCACTTACCATACATGCTAGTCTTGTGTATTATTTTGTCGTTTAATATCCACCATTTTAACTAACTAGGGACATAATCACATTGAGTACTCTAAGTATGCATATGATTTCATGTTAATGTCCTCAACCCAAACCATATGTCATCTAGTCAAATAATTCTTAGGACATGATTAAGTTTATTCATTAGGTCAATACTGAAACAAATGTAATCAATGGAATTGACTTCTATTAATAATCATATAATATACAAAGTATCCCTATTAAAATCACCACATGATGGCTCTCAAGATTTACACCCAATAGTTTCCCACTTTCACTAGAGCACGTCACCCATGAATCTAGTTCCAAGTTATCTTACATGACCATCAAGCTTAGATTGTCAAAGTTCTTTCGTCAAGGGATCAACATTGCTTTCAGTAACTTTACACATGATAACATCTCCTCATTGTATGATGACTCGTATGAGATAGCAATGCCTAATTATGTGCTTAGATCTCTGATGTGATGTGGGTTCCTGAGCTTGTGCAATGTCTCTGTTCTTGTAGTAGTATAGTTCTTTTGTGTCTTTAACGATTGGAATCACTCCAAGTTCACTAAGAACCATAATTTTTTGTTTGTTTCATTAGATGTGGAAATATACTCATCCTCTATTGTAGATCAACCACTATCTCTTGCTTGGAATTCTACTACCTTATAGCTCTGCCATTTGGGCAAAACCAAAAAACCTAATTACAATCGGTAATGGTACTTGTCAGTTTGGAAGCTTGAGTCAATGTTACCTTTTACAACCAACTCTTCCTCACCGCAATTGAACCTTAATTTTTCTGAAGTACTTAAGGATGTTCTTTACATCTATACAATGACCATCACCAAAATATGAGTGGTACCTCCTTGTCATCCTGAAATCATACGAGACATCTGGTTGTGTACATAACATTGAATACATGATATCCAATTGATGATGCACATGGAATCTTACTCATATGTTCCTGCTCTTCCATAGAGATGGGGCATTGGGATTTAAAAAGACTTTTTTCATGGAACATGGGTGAGTTTCCTCTCTTAGAAGTCTACATGCTAAACCTCTTTAGCATTTGTCATTGTATGCACATTGGCTTAGTCCAAGAAGCCTTCTAGATCTATCTATATAGGTCTTGATTTCTAGTATATGATGCTTATCCTAAGTCCTTCAAGAAGAAGGTATTCTTGAAACAATTCTTAACCAATTGTAGACTAGGTATGCCATTTCTAATAAATAATATTCCATCCACATATACTATGAGAAATACAATTATGCTCTTGATAACCTTCTTGTAAACACAAGGTTCATCTTCATTTTGAATAAAGATAAATTATTTGATTGTTTCATTAAAGTAAAGATTCTATCTTCGAGATGCTTCAATCCATAGGTCGACCTTTATAGCTTAAACACATTTTTGGCTTCATTTGGAGCGATAAAACCCTCGAGTTGCATCATATACACATCCTTAACGATATTCCCCTTAAGGAATGTGATATTAATGTTCATTTTCTAGATGCATATTCATGATAAATTGAAATGGCTTGCGTGATCTTGATAGATTTTATGATGGAATTGGTGAAAACGTTTCATGACTGTCAACACCTTAAATTTGTTTGAAACCTTTTTCTAACAATTGACCTTTGTAGGTTTGTACATTAAAATCCATGTAAATCATCTTATTGATGACCCATTTGCACCCATTGGTTTTTATCCCTTCAGGTGGATCCACCAAGGTCCATGCCTTGTTGGTATACATGGATTTCATCTCAAATCTAATGTCTTAAATCAATTCCTCAGAATTTTTTCCTCAATAGCCTTACTGTAGGTTGTTGGCACATCATCATTAATGACCAACGTATCATCTTGTTGAGTCACAAGAAATCCATATCTTTTTTTTTTGAAATGGGTAAATATATTGCCAAAAGGAGGGTAGAGAACTACCACCTTACAAGTCAGAGATCATGGGGCATGATCGGTAAAGATGGGGGGGGGGGGTAAACAAAAACCCATCAAAACTAGACTAGTATATATAGGGTTACAAATAGAAGCCCCAGTATACTTTCGCATGGTTGGAGACGCCCTTCAAGATGTCTTTCTTAACAAAGATTAAATTACACAGATCGAAGTTAATCTTTTTGATCAGATCAATCTCTGTCCGGCTACCTTTAGAGTGGACTCTTCTATTTCTTTCATCCCAAACATTAAAGCAAAAAGTTGTAAAGCAGACACCCCCAAAAGCCAAGCGGTGTTTGTCTTTAAGATTAAGCAGTAACCAATCCACCACGGCAGCCAGGATGTAACTCTGGTTAGCGCCCCACTCATTCTTAAGGCACATCGTGGCCCAGACGAGCCTGGTGTAGCTTCACTCGAGGAATAGGTGCCCATGGCTTTCATTAGCTCTCCTGCAAAGGGGGCATAGCTCGTCAACCTGTATGCCCCATTTCACCAGCCGGTCCTTAGTTGGGAGCTTCCCCAAATCCATCTCTTTCTGTCTCAATACGTGCCCTACTAGATCTTTGAGGTTTTTATGCTATTGGTTCCTCAATAGTCTTATTCATTATTGATCTCCATAGGTTTGACGGTATTTTGTTAGACTCAAACTTCTTCAACTTCTATTTCAGTCTCATTGGTTCCTCTTGAAATAAACTCCTTTTGGAGGAGTACAATATTTTTGGCAACAAACACTTTGTTGTCAGATGGAATATAGAAGTACTAACCCTAAGTTTCCCTAGGATATCCAACAAAGAAACATTTTTCAATATGGGACCAAGAGAATTATTTCTTGATATAAGATTCTCATCCCTAAACTTTCAAGAAAGACATATAGTGACGTTTCCCATTCCCTATCTCATATGGTGTCTTTTCAATGGATATAGAAGTTACTAGGCTAAGTGTAAATGTGGAGGTTCCAAGAGCATGTCCACTAAGGAAATCAAAATATTAGCTAAACTCATCATTGATAGTAGCATGTCCAAAAAGGTGTAATTCCTTCTTTCTAACACACCATTATGTTGTGGTGTTCTGCTAGAGTCAACTATGATACAATACCATAGACTCTCAAAAGGGTCTTAAACTCATTGCTAAGATATTCTCCACCAATATCAATTTGTAGTGCTTTAACATTCTTACATTGTTGGTTTTGTACTTAATTCATGAATTCCTTGAACTTTTGAAGTGATTCTAATTTGTGTTTCATAAGATACACATATCCAAATATACCCAAGTCATCAATAAATGTGATGAGGTACTTATATCCACTTATGGCACTTGTGCTAAAAGGTCCACACACATAAGTATGTATGAGACCTAATAAATCACTAGATATCTCATTGTTTCCAAAGAAAGTTGATCTTTTCATCTTGTCCAGTAAACAAGACTCACATTTCTCTATTGATTGAAAATCAATAGAGTATGGATAACCAAATTAATGGAGTCTAGAAATGTGCTTCTCATTCATGTGCCCTAGAAAAAACTACCAAAGACTAGTTTTGTTTGATTCATTTAGTTCTAACTTCTTGGTATATCTATTATATACATCTGTCTCAAGATCTAATAAACAAAGATCATAACACCTAGGGGCACTTCCATTGAATAACTCATCTTTAGAAATAGAAATTTGACCATTCTATATTAGAAATTTAAAATTGTTCTTGTGCACAAAAGATACAAAAATAATGGTTCTATATATAGAAGGTATATAATATCCCCACTAGGAAGATACAATCAATAGGTGCAAACAACAGTGGCAGAAAATCTTATTCCAATTACAACACACTCCATTTATGATGCCTAGTTACACCTCCCCTTTCTTTAACGGTCTATTTCTTTTTAGAACCTATATATTAGAGCATTTGTGAGATCCACATTTGATATTCTCTACCCATGATCAAGTAGTTAAGTATATCTTTATAACATATATACTTGATGTGGATATTTCTATATCCCACTTCTTATTCTTCACGTTGGTAGAGAGAACAATTTCTCTTTAAACGTCTAGCATGATGATAATGGGGGCAATTTCCTTCCTTAAGCACTCCTTTTTTCTTAAATGGAGAATACTTTTGGCTAACCATAAAATTTTTATAGGCTTTGCCTTTGCATTTGGAATTTCCTTTTCTTTTTTTGACCATCAACATAGATTTGGGATTGTCTTTCATTTGCCCATCAACTATTTTTAACATGCCAAGTAGCTCTATCAATGGCTTAACAAATTCATTCATTGTTGAAATTCATGACAAATTATTTGTATTTCGAAAAAAAATTTCAAGATCACATATGTGGCCAACTTTTGGCCCAAAGAAATTCCAATCTTGCTAGACTTTCCACATACCCAATTAACATGAGTACAGGGGGTCCAGTTGGATTCACGCTCTATGACTTGCACTTAAACAATGCCTAGGAGACATCATGCCTCTCTTGCCTTTCTTGTTCTTGATACATGTTCTTGAGATGCATTATCATCTCAATAACATCCATCTTCTCATGTTGCTTTTGAATCCCTTGGACGAGGTCAACTGGACTTTGACTGAGCAATTTGGCCTCCTCTTATTAGTCCAAGTTGGCTGGGGCCCGATCTCTCTTCCTCTATCATGGATTTTCTCACTTATTTGGCTTTCCCTAAATTTGTGATTGGCTGATTTTGTAAAATTCATCTCTTTTATAATAGTTGTCCAAAAATTAAGTAAAAATATATTTTGGAATTAGAAAAATGTGTTCTTTCTAATAAAAATAGTTTCAAATCATGATTTCCTTACTTAACATGATGGACCTTTGAGAATCTAATCAATCATATAAGAATCCCTAAAAATTGTAACTTTATCATATAATCTCCAAATTGAACATAAAAACATGTTTTCTTGATCGGGAAAACCAAATGAATCGATTGGTAAGATTTTTAGAGTCAAAATTTGAGTTTTTCTAAAATAGTCTAATTTTGGGTATATCTACATTAACATACCGTGTGGACTCTAATATATGTGAATAACTTCAAAATAGGCAAAGTTAAACTTGGAATCATCTAAAGTGGTGAAAGTTGATAAATGAACTCAGTTAGAAAGTTATGTACATTCTTACCCTTAAGTTGGGCATATTTGTTATCCAACCCTAATTTCCCAATGAGGCATGGACTTAATCTCTTATCCTATATTTACTCCTTTTGGCACATTTACTTCATTATTTACTTGAGTTTTGAACCCCCTACCATATCATTATTTATTGTTGCTTAATCTTGCCATGTGATTTATTATGAGCATGATGGTTTAATGACTTATTATCTAAAGTAGTGTACCTATGTACTAGCCACCCATAGTTTTGGGCATGCGATAGTTCACCCTGGGGAATTTAATAATTCTCCCCACTTTTATATATATTTTGTAGGTGATTGGGAATGTGATAATTCTTCCTTCATTAATTTTAGGTTGAGGTGGGTAGGTACCTCAACCCTACTTTAGACAATAAGCCATGCTTTTAATCATCCTTGCTTCATCATTAATATGTGATATTTTTGCAAGAATATTTTGTTATGTGTCTCATACTCTTGACCATCTTCATCTTATGATGAAATCTAAACCTTTATTTCTATGCTATTTCTTATTTTTGTCATACCTTGTTTCTTTCTAATGTTGGGTGATGACCCAACCACCTAGAACTAGTATCAGAGTGTGCAATAGGATCATGGAGGACCAACCTAGGATTAGGATAAGTATTACATGGTTTCAGCATGGACCTATCTCATCAAGTTGTTGTTTGGAGACAAACTTTTATGGTTTAGATTTCCCTCTATATAGATCCTTATGTTGTACCTGCCATGTAACCCTTTATGGGTGATGATGATGTACTTTTGTTTAAATTGAATATATTCATTACTTTTATTCTTCTACTATACTCTTTGGTCTTTTGTATACCATTATATAAAGATTTGAAAATTTTATGCCTGTTCCAACATACCTTTTGACTACGTTCAGAATGGATTTTTTATTTTTCAAATTTTAGTAAGGAATGGATCCCCTTTGGGTCCCACTCTTTATAGCAGGGTATCAAAGCCCATGGCAGTTGGAATCTGACAATTTCATTTTTCCTCCCTAGTTAGAAACCTTGCCTTACATTGATCCCCTTTAAGTGACATGTTTTCCCTAGAATTGACCTATGCTTTTTTTAGATGATGAAAGGTTGATTTAGGATCATAAGAGTTCCACATTAGAACCATGTTTAGTTTACTTTTATGTGATGAGCCCCTTAGGTTACTATTAGGGCATAAGTTGAATACAAAGGTGTCTAAAAGGATCATGGTTCAGGGGTTGCAACATTTTTCTCCATTCCACTAGCTTGGTTTATGAGGACTCCTAGATCCACATGATACTTTCCTAGGTTGAGCTTGATATTGACTGCCTGAAATAGCATAACTTTTGAGTACGTTTGGGATGGATGTTTTATTCTTCAATTTTTTAGAGAAGGGGCGATTTCACTCTTTAATTTTATTAGTAATCAAATTGTATACAAAGTATCCTTGTTACAATCATCACATGATGGCTCTCAGGGTATACAAACAACAATGTGAATACATTTTATATATTGTGTAGTTGTTATATTTCTGCAATCACATCTCTATGACCTTTTTGTGAATTGTTCAATGCAATTGAAATATGAGTAATCATTTTAATTTATCAATGATAACCCTCATCATGTAGTGCCTTAGTATGTAGATCTATTTCCCTAAGTCATTGAAGGATATATTGAAATGAGTTAATCTTGTTGGAATCTCTAAATTGTGAAAAGATGCTTGGAACATATATTTTGAATAAATTGGGGGTTGGATTAGTATACCGTTACATGCATAAGTTTTCTAGGTCTTAGTTGTCATCTATGGTCCATCGATATGTGATAGAGAGTGGTTGTTCTCATGTCTTAGTTTGACATGTTTGATTCCCTAAGTTTGGTGCGATGACCTGTGTACCCAAGATGAACGTATGATTGTGGATCTTCTTTTAATAAATTCCATGATAGCCTTTAAGCACTCTACATTTTGCTACCTTGCTTTGACTATAGTTGTGTATGGAGATTACTAATGAATTTGAATATCCTTAAACCTTATATGGATGGCTAAAGAGGTTTTGTAGAGGCTGGCCAATAGTTTGAATGGTACGACTCACACTCCCAAGGAATTTGAAAATGTATAACTCCGTAATGTAGTATAACTATTTAGGGTTCATTGATGAATCATATGGATGTGCAATTGTATTCCTGTACTTATTGCAACTATTATATATAATCACACTCTGTCTGCTTATATGTATGAATTAAGTTTATACATGACATAGCTTTTTCTACTCAGTGAATATTGTTGATAATATGCCTTCAGAGAGTCAAATAAAATTGTAATGGCACACTTTGTAATTAAATTCATAACTAATCCAGCAATTTTATTTATTATGTTTGCTTCAGTATGAGATAATGTCCTACAAATGTATGACTACATGAAATGTGATTTCTAGTTGAGGACCTAAACATGATATCATGTGTGTGCTAAGAGTATTTATTCTTGTCTAAGTCCTTTATCGGTTATTATTTTCGAAACTAGGATGAAAATAATATATTAGTGTTAGCATGTGCCTTGAATGATGACTACATTTGATTAGTCATAACATTGGATATAAAATCAAACACAAAGGTACTTGTTTGTAACAAGTATATCAGTCAGAACAAACTTGAATATGATACTTGGAGCCAGAATTGGCAGATATAATCCTATCCCGATGTGACAATCGTGATTGTGGTCCTTAGACCTGAAGTAACTACAATGATCACATGTTCTTTAATATACTTAAACACTAATCAATGTGACCTTGAATAAGGGCTTCCATAAGTAGTTCTTGGGTGTAGTATGACATATGTGGATATTATGGGTGATGTAAATGGAATTTGTGCCTCCTATTGAAGTTCTATCTCAACCACTACATGAGTAAGACTATGAAAATCATGGACATGCTCATGTGAGTCAATGTTTGATATTGGTATAACATGTCTCTCACATAATCTAGTTTCAATTAAGTAACAAAGTTTGAACATTAATTGGATGATTACATGCCTCGGATTTTATTTAGATAATAGAGACAAAGGGATTATATAATCATTTAGACACTAATCACTACACTAGGCTGAGGTTTTTCTCCAACTTACCCAATACTTGGGAGGCAATAAAGTCTTCTTAGACTTCAATCGTTGCTTTTGAAGTTGTAAATTATTACATACATCATTTCTAAAGTAATGTGGAGCCTATAGGGGTCATACACTTAGGGTGCATATGAAAGAAGAGTATAACCATGGAGATAGTTGGTTACTAAAAGGTTTAGGTAATCAATTTGATCAATGATAGACTATATAGAATCAGAATTTCTTGATTGGAAAGTCCAATCCTGATCAATTTACTGCCTAGTCTAGATGGACAAATAGACAAGATTAGCCTAATTAGTCAACTTTCCAGTCCATTTAGTCGACTACACTAGATCAAAAAATCAATCGACTAATTCTAGAATCTTTTCATTAAGTTCAATCGGTCGACTGGTTATTTGTGAGTGGCATCTCAATTGTTGTCGCATTGACTTTTTACTCACTCGTACCTTCTTAATTATATCTCTCCATTTGAAAACATGCTAGTGTCTCTCATCTAATGAGTCTTTCTTGCTCGTCTCTCTCTATATATCTCTATTTTTTTTTCTCTCCCTCACACACACACATACACACAAGGTCTTTTATTCCCTTTGTTGTTTGATTTCTCATGTATTAGTCACACTGAACTTCACATACAAGTAAAATAAGTAAGATAGCATACTCATGAAAGTAATGAAGACTCACTTTACTATGAGTGAAAATCACATCTGCTAAATTTCATTATCAGATATATGAATAGTTGTTTGTAAGATTTAAGTTAATAGTGAACCTTTGTCTAGTTTGCATGAATACAATATGACTTGACTCCCATATAAAATATTAAAAATAGTATATCATATATCTAATATTTTATAGTTATGTTCATACATCCTTCTACTCCTTTTCAACATGGAAACCATATGTGCAATCTTGGCATGCCAAAAACCAAATTTTAAGCTAATATACAATTTGACTTTCTAGACACAAGTAGCTAAAAGAGGGTGGGACATTTTTAACATACTTAGCCATCATTCACTTTTACTATCTATGGATTGTGAGGTATTTCATATAGTACAATGCAACAAACTATTTGTGTGTTGTTACTTGTGTATTTTTATATAATAATTTTCACAATACATCCAATCAGGAAGCTACATCATGAATTAAGTACATGGGTTGGCACACAGACATAGGAGAAGGAACCATGCATAATGTTTTATTGTTGATAGGGTCTTTTAGCATGCTTACATCTTCTATAATAAACTGCTATGTTATATTTATGTACTCATATGAGGCTTGGCACCAACCTCTCAAGCCCATGGACGGTGAGAAGAATCTTCAATTCAAAGAGAACATAACAATCTCAAGATCTCATCATGTATCTCAACAACATCAATTCATGCATTATAGTGATGCACTCGATATTTGTCATTTTTCACAAACTATTTTATATTGATTTTTGTGCACCTACTATTAATTTTCATATTAATTTGTGTATGATTTATTAATATTAGCATGTGTTACTCAATTGCATAAAATAAGCACAATTTTAATGTTTTTGAATGATTTATTATATTTCAAGTACTAATGTACATTTTTGTGTGGTTTTAGGACCAAAAGAGTCTCACAGACTCGGTACTACCAAGTCCAAAAGTAGGTACTACTGGATTTGCATCAGAGATAGAGCATATTTGACTTCCAGACTGAGTACTACCCAGTTCAAAAGTCAGTACTACTGAGTCTTCCTGATTAGGCAGTTCGAAAAGTCAAGTTTAATCCAACAATTGAGGATTTATTTCACCTAAGTCACTTCTATGACTTAAGGAGAGTTTTTCCAGACCTAATAAATCACGTTATATTCCATTGCAATATGACGATGACATGGGAGAGGAGAACGATGAGGAGAACTGCACGTTCGGGAGGTTACAGGAACATTCGATGGGCAGAATTTGCAAATTGTGGATCCGTTCATCCGCGTGGAGCGTCCTAATATTGTTTCTCCAGGGGGTTCATCAGTTTTATATGTTCTTCACATTTTTCCTTCTTTCTAGCATGTTTTTGTCCATAGAAACCATGAGGGGCTAATCCATGTGTTCTTTAGGTACTGAGAGTAGCCCGATTGTACACTGTATATAGATCTTTTGCATTAATATATTATTTTCTCCTTATTCCTGGGCATGTTGCTATGAAATCATATTGAATTGTCTATGTTGCGCACAATAGGTGATTAATTAGATCCTTAATAACTTCAAAAGGAGGATTAAGGATTGGAAATCCATAGTAACACACATTTTATATCGTTCTTTAGCAAAGGTGGCCTACAAATGTGAAGAGATTACCCAGAGATTATTCATAAAGTACCTAACTAACCAACCAATTACTATGGAAATGGGATTGGTATTAGCATAGGTAGTGAAATACACTACGGGAGTGGGTAGTTCTTACCACATGCTCTTTGTCCAGGAGTGGGAGGAAAATATATTAATCTTAGATTAAAATTGCAATGTCAATCATGGTGAAATAATAGTCCTAGAGAATTTCTTCTCATTGTGATCACAATCCATTAAATTAGTTTTCTTTCTTGCAATTAGTTTAATAACTCTTAAACCAAAGTTTTCTTCAGCTTAGCTAATCGAAAAGTAGTCAGTAGTAGTTTCTTGAATTACATTTCCCCGTGTTCGATATCTGGGTCTCTTTGACCTGTTTGACGCGTACACTTGTGTTTTACACGTACAATTTTATCATGTCATGTTTTTGGTGCCGTTGCCGGGAAAATGACATATTCAAGCACAACGAGTACTGCAATCAGACACTCTAGATCACCTTCTTTATTATTTTTTTTTATTCTTTCCAAAGCTAAATTACAAATATTTTCTTAATTTAAATCACAAGTATCTTGTTCTCACATTAAATTTATAAATTTCAGGTACTTGTGCATGGTTCAAACACAAACTACTGATTACACTCCCACAACAAATCGATAATCGGAAGGTATGGGTGATGCAGAAGAAGAACAAACCATCTAGGAGAAGATCAAGGCGTCATCCTCAACAGCTCAACTTGGGCCAATGAAAAGACAAGCGATAAATGTGGGAAGCTACACGATCGATCTTGGGCTGGTGGCGTTAGTCAAACAACAGGTTTTCTATGGCCACAATATTGAAGACCCAATGACTCACATCAACAATTTTGTTGAAAGTTGTGACATGGTGAAGATAGAAAAGGTACCTACCACCGTGATATATATGAAGTTGTTTCCATCATCCTTGGCAGACCATGCTAAGTCATGGTTCGGTAACCTCAATCCGTAGTCCATAGAGACATGGGACAAGATGATAGATACTTTCTTTGAGCATTACTTACCTCCGCTAGAGATGAATGAATTGACATGAAAGATTTATAACTTCAAGCAACAGGCTGAAGAGTCATACTCAAAGGCTTGGGAGTGATTTCAGAATATGATGTGGAAGGTGCCTCACCATGGTATAGATTTATATGGCCAAGCAAAGACCTTCTATTGTGGCCTACATCAGGGTGAGAGGACCACCCTGGACAGTGTAGGATCTGGGTTTTTCTTGAACAACAAGCCTTCTAGATGTAATGAGATCTTAAAGAACATGGCTAAGAACCAATCATAGGGTGAAGAAAGAGAATTCTCAGCAACTATTAAAAGCACTGTAGAATCGAAAGTCACCTCTGCATTGAATGAGAAGCTTGACCTCATCACCATAAAGTTGTGCCAGAAGGATGTAACATCATCTAGGGGTGAAGAAGAGAATTGTATGTATATGCACCAACAACACTAATAGGATAGGGGCTCTAGCAAGATTGACAAAATTGAGAACATGTTAGGAAAGCTGGTGAGCCAAAATGAAGCACTTACGTGTCAAACACAGAGGGAGCTGCAAAATCAAGGTGCTCATATCTGCAACATTGAATATCAAATTTCTCAGTTGGTAGCACATGTTGATTCGTTAAAGGAGTCCATTTAGAAAGGAGAATTTGGGAATGCAGTTGTAACCCGTCAACATCACCAAGCAAAATTCATCTCTGTTGTCGAAGAGCAAGAGAATCATACCGAGGAGTCACCCAAGAAACACACTCAGGAGTCTGATGGGTGTATGTGCCTAAAGTCCCATTTCCTCACAGTCTAGTGGGATTACCAGGAGGATGCAGAACACCAGTGGACAATGCACTTCAAGGTCCCATTACTATTAAATCACCAACTACAGTTCTTGAGAGGGTACTTATTCAATAAGAGAAGGTCAAGGTTTTACTACACGGTCACCCCACCCATAGAGGATGTGCCTATTTCTACTCTAGGCAGTGGTGATAAAGCAAGCTTAGGGGAGGAAGTTCATAGAGGGCCATATATTACCCCACAGAAGTGAGCAGAGAAGTCAGATGAGCCATACCCAGATAGTCTGAAGCCAAGGAAAAAGGAAGCACAGTTCAAAAAGTTCCTAGACATCTTTTAAAAGCCCCACATTAATTTTCCATTGGTGGAGGCGATAGATAAAATTCCTACTTATGGGATATTTTTGAAATATATCATCAACAAGAAGCATAGGATTAAAGACACATATGTTGTACAGGTTGTTGAGGTGATGAGTGCACTGATCAATGGGAAGATGCCAAGGAAGAGGAAGGATCCAAGATGTTTCTACATCCCATGTACCATAGGTGGCAGACACTTCAAGCAGGCACTATGTGATTCACGAGTGAGTATTAATCTCGTGCCTATCACCACCTTTTGAAAGTCAGGATTGAAGGAACCAACAAGAACATCCATGGCAATCGAGTTAGCGGATGGCTCTATTGTGAGGCCATACGGGATATGCGAGGATGTGTTGGTTAAAGTCAACAAGTTCATCTATTCGATTTACTTTGTGGTTATGGACATGTGCGATATACAAGGATTTGAGATGTTGTTAGGAAGGTTGGTCCAAGATATGACAGATGTGATCACAACCATTGGTAGAGGCTATTTGACACTCGGGATAGATGATGATAGAGTGGAGTTCAGACTTCTGGATGAATCTTCACCACCATCTCCAGACAACCCACACTGAGAAGCACCATTCGTGTCAAGCCCAGGACATTCAACAAGGGCACTTATCAGAGGAAACACAATTTTATTTTTATCATTTACTATTTATTTAGGTGTTTATCTTAGTTACATTTCATCTTATTTTGTTAGATTTTTATTTGATGTAAAGAAGGTACTTTGATGCTTTTGTTTGGTGTGCAGACAAAGCCAAAGTTGGCAACCGAGTCCAAACTTGGTACTACTGACTCCTTATTAGTTAAAAGTCTAAACTCTCTATAGAAAGTCATGTTGGTATGTATGCCCTGAGAGCCAATCATGGGATGATTGGTGGGATACATTAAGATTGATTTGATAAACATCAAAGGCAAGCTTCCAATTCTTTCTGGTTCAGTCATATGAGATAGTGATAGAACAGATTGAATGTCTAGAGAATGACAATACTCAATGACGTATGCCTTCAGGTTCATGACCTGAACGATGAGATCATGCGGATGCTAAGAGTTTGTACATTCTTGTTATGTCCCTAGTCGGATGTCATTGTGGAAGGTAGATAGACAGCAATGACACACAAGACTAGATTGTGGTGTTGGTTGATGACAAAATCTCATTAGTCATGATATCGAGATATCAAACCAAACACATAGGTACTTGTTAGAGAACAAGTGTACCGGACAGACCCACCGTGAGTTTGACACATGGAACCATGACATGGTAGTCACAGTCAGTACTCACAGTGATGGTGGTGAGTGTGATTCTTAGACCTGAAATCACTACACTCAACACATGTCGTTGGGCACACTTTGACATCATCAAACGCAGTCCTGAAACATGGGTTGTTATAAAGGTGATGATTGGGTGGCTTTGACACATGGGGCTTTTGAGGGGTGAGTGATAGATATGGGATTTGTCCCTCCTGAGGGAGTTTGATATCCAAGGCCACTTTATGAGTAGGATTGAGATAGGCGTGCGCACGCATGTGTGAATCAGTATGTGATATTGATGGCATACATATCTCCTTCAATCTGCTCTGAGATCAAGAAAGTGAATGAACGTTGATAGGATGACTGTTCCATGCCTTGAGTTCATTCGGGATATCAGTGACAAAGGAATTATACATTCACTGTAACACCATTCACGGATTGTAGGATGAAAGTTGTTCTCCAACTTTCTACTTTCACTTGGGTAGCACTGATGTGTGACTAGGCACCGCTCTTTGCTTGTGAAGTCATAAGTGTTATGGACTTTCACTGCCAACGTGAAATGGACCTGCAGGGTCACACACATAGGATTTAACCTGGAAGAGGAGTTTTGTCCACAAAGCAATGTTTAGATTGATTACTAAAGGAGTTTAGTAGTTCAATTAAACACTCAATCAGTCGATGGCTCAATATCGTATGGTTCAAGGTGTTGGATGCATTGATTGGAGTATCAGATTGATTGAAATCGCAATTGACTGATTTTGCCCAACCTGTGCTCCCAACCGATCGGCTCATGTGATGAACCGGTCGGCTGAGGTTGCTGAACCGGTCGGCTGGAGTGTCCAGGCCGATCGGCTCATGCCCAGGTTGAAACGACCGGTTCATGGGTTGAACCGATCGGCTCAACTGGTGCAACTGACCAGTTGGGAAAAGTCATGTCGGCAATAATTTTCCTTTGGTTTCAAATTTCCCAATTCGATTGGGAATAACATTGGTATTCGATACCAATTGAGAACGAAACAAGGAAAGTATTTTTGAGCCAGATTAGGACCATGAACCGATCGGTTCAGGGAACCAACCGATCATTTGGAGTGCCCCAAACGATCGGCTCAGGTCCAACCGATCGGCTCAATGGCCGAACCGATCGGTTCAGTTGTGAACCGATCATTTCAAGTTGCGAACCGGTTGCTTTTTGTGGAAAATTCTCGAACCCTTCTACTCCTGCTTTAGTCCCATATTGCCAGACACAGAGAACCCTGTCCCATGACCCGCCTATATATATAGGGGTATTGGGGGCTTCTCAAAGTACAACTCAATGCAAGCCGGTTGCTTTGCGAAGTTGTCATTCTCTCTGGTTTTGGTAACCGTGAGAGATCCCGAGCAAGTGCTTCCCGCAAAAGGGAGGTGCAGCAAGGGAAGGACAACTGCAGTTGCAACTGGCAGCACGAGAGTGTGTTGGCGACTAGTACGTCAACAGGAGGGTGCGACTCCTTCCACTTCCTTGTGGGACAAGGAGTGTGGAGTTCCAGGTGGTCCGTGTGGACTACTACAGAGGCGGGAGGACACTGCTGCTCAGGAGGACAACTGTCATCCGACAGTCCGGTAGGAGGAGGAGTCGTCAGTCCCGGTGCGACCAGGAGCTGCACAGACGCCGTCCAAGACCGGAGTTGAAGACCGCGCAAGGCGCGAGGTATTGTCGCCGAGCAAGCCTCAGGACAAGGTATGATTCCACAAACCATACTTTCCTATTATATAGACGTTGACGCGTTTCCTTGGTATGGGTTTGGGGAGAAAATTTTTGTTTCCGCTGCCTTCTCTATCTCCCCTAATACCCAACAAGTCAGTACTATCAACTTTCAAAGTCGATACTATCAAAATGTTTCTTAAAAAATCACCTGAACCCTGAACCAAAGTCGGTATTACTGAGTCCAAAATTGGTACTACCAAATTTTTTTAGCAAAAAGGTGACAAAAGCTACTAGAAAAAGTTGTCTGAACCACTGATACACATGAATGTGGGCATTGAATTTCAAAGCTCAAAGAAGGAGAGAGAATGTCATATCTTGATGTGAAAAAAGACACAAATTAGTGACACCAAGACGAGGGATATATGCTTGCACAACTTGATCCAAAGAGCCACTAATCATCCACCTCCACCACCATTCAGATACCTCATTCCACTTCCTAGGTTTGGATTTTGACTATGAGGTCGTAGTCAAGTTCAAGCTTAGGGGGTGGTGGAATGACTTTATCTTCCCTTTTTACTTGTTTTTAGCTTTTATTTTTGTAATTTGTAGGATCCACAATCTATCTAGTGTAACATGGAGTTTAAATTTTGTTTATTCCTTACAATTATCATGCGTGCTTTTAAGTTTGAAATGGAAATTGGAAATATTTTTGTGGGCATAGTTGTGAGTACTTGAGTAATTACACTCAGAGGAAGTGTATGGGTTGGTCAGCTTAAGGACATTTGATATGAATGGACATCTTAAGTATTCATGAAATGTGGATAAAGATGGGGTTTGAGCTTGAATTTATCAAACAGTTAACGGGACCTTAAATTGAAGTTTAAAAAAGAAACCCTAAGGTTACCCTATACATAGGTCATTAGAGAGGGAGATATCATAAATTCATGGAAGGCTTTGTTTTTTGGTTATGTGATTCCACCCATCCTCCACTCATTATTGACTCACCACCTTAAATGAACAAGTACTCCAAATTATTTATTCTTGTTGCATTGCATAGCATAATAGGTGGCATGATAGTTAGTTTGCTTTTATTGAATTAGTTAACAAACAATAAAAAATAGACCAAGTTGTGTACTTCAACAATTTATGTACACATCATTCTAGTTGCATAAACAATTACATGTAGATTGCATGCATTTTTCATCATTCATTGCTATATCATGCGGGTATCATTTGCCTTTGAAATTTGAGTACAGGGATACACATTCATACCCTCAGGAAAACAAATGAATGATATGTACGAACACCCAAGCATAGCATTCCATCATGCTAAAATATTGGGCCAAAAAAATGAAAAAAGAAAAAAAAGAGTTTGTAATGTTTCAAGTTAAGAGGGAGAAAGTATGCCCTTAACTCTTCTTATAGACCTAGAGACATTCACATGATGCATTTTTTCTTTAAGTTTTTGTCGATTGAATTGACAACATCTTTTGATTCATGCATCGTTCTACCAATAAAGTAGGCATTAGGACTCATGCATTTCTCATTCATTTCACCATATAAGTTAATCATTCTTTATTTTGCAAAATGATTTGGATGTACTTATGATTCTTCAATTGTCACCCATTTCATACCATTCATTGCTCTTATTGGTAGGCCACTTATATGATTATTCTCCTCAATCATTTTTATATGCAGAACTGCTTCCAAGTAGATCGGTAGTTAGGAAAGAGCAATGTAGAATAGGGAATCATATAATGCACCAAGCAAATGCCTGATTGATTATGATGTTAACTACTCTCTTGATAGTGTTCATTGATCTAAGGGTGGACAACTTTTATGGAAATTTTTGGTCGCTACATAGCAGTTGATTGTGCAGTGATAAGTGAAGGCCGAATTGGGACCGCCAAGTGGGGATAGTTGAGAAATGAAGTTCATGTTCCTTGTCTTTTTGCTAACTAGTATCAAATAGATTTGAGAGTGTGTTTCTCGAGGACAAGCAACATTTAAGCTTAGTGGTGTTTGATGCACTGGATATTTGTCATTTTTCACAGACTATTTTATATTGATTTTTGTGCACTTATTATTCATTTTCATATTAATTTTTACATGATTTATTAATATTAGCTTGTGTTACTCAATTGCATCAAATAAGCACAATTTTGATGTTTTTGAATGATTTATTATATTTCAAATAGTTATGTACATTTTTGTACGATTTGAGGACCAAATGAGTCTCACACACTTGGTACTACCGATTCCAAATTTTAGTGCTACCAACTTTGCATTAGAGACATAGCATATTTGACTTCCAGACTCAATACTACTGAGTTCAAAAGTCAGTACTACCGAGTCTGCCCGATCAGGCAGTCTAGAAAATCAAGTTTAATTCAACATTTAAGGATTTATTTCACCCTAAGTCACTTCTATGACTTAAGGGGAGTTCGTCCAGACCTAAAGAAACATGCTCTATTCCATTACAATAAGGCAACGACACAGGCTCGGAGAACGAGGAGGAGAACCGCATGTTTAGGAGGTTCTAGGCACGTTCGGTGGGCAGAATTTGTAGATTGTGGATCCATTCATCGGCGTGGAGTGTCCTAATCACATTTCTCCAGGGGGTTTATCGGTTTTCTATGTTCTCCATATTTTTCCTTCTTGCTAGTATTTTTTGTCCATGGAAACCATGAGGGGCTAATCTCAGTGTTCTTTAAGACCCGAGAGTTTCCCAGTTGTACACTGTATATGGATCTTTTGGATTAACATATTGTTTTCTCCTTATTCCTGGGCATGTTGCTATGAAATCATATTGAATTGTGTACGTTGCGCACCATAGGTGATTAATTTGATCCTTAATAACTTCGGGAGGAGGATTAAGGATTGTAAATCCATAATAACTCATGTTTTATATCACCCTTTGGAAAAGATGGCTTACGAACATGAGAGATTACCCAGAGACTATTCATAAAACACCTAACTAATCATACAATGACTATGGAAATGGGATTGGCATTAGCATAGGTAGTGAATTACATTGTGGGAGTGGATAGTTCTTGCTAGAGGCTCTTTGTCCAGGAGTCGGAGGAAAATTTATTAATCTTAGATTAAAATTACAGTGTCAATCGTGGTGAAACCATAGGCCTAGAGAATTTCTTCTCATTGTGATCACAACCCATTAAATTAGTTTTTTTCTTGCAGTTAGTTTAATAACTCTTAAATCAAAGTTTTCTTTGGCTTAACTAGTCAAAAAATAGTTAGTAGTGTTTCTTAAATTATGCTTCCCCGTGTTTGATATTTGGGCCTCTTTTGCATGTATTACTTTGACGTGTATGGTTGCATTTTATGCATATTGTTTAGTTGTGTAATGCACATGTTAGTAGCTTGTTGCTCTTAAAGGGTGGGCATATATTGTATGAGGAGCAACTACATGCCAATAACATAGGAAAGTCTTGGATTGTTCTCATTATTGAATGGCCTAGGACAAACACAATGTTGTACATCCATAAGTAAGGAGATAGGCTAGACAAATCTTTTCCCTTTTTAATTTTATTTCTTGATATTTTTTTCCTTAAATTGTGTCATTCAAGTTAGAATTTGTTTTTTGGTTGTTGCTATGGCTTATGGGGTTTAGTTCCCTAATTTCAAATTTCCATATTTTCATGTCAAATTCAATTTTTCATGGGTTAACCAGAATCTATGTCAGGCAACATTGGATGTACAACTGATCTCATGCTTGCCTTCTAATATATATCTTTTCAGCAACACCATGCAATGTATTGAAGACAACCATCTAATGTCCTTCTTGCCCATTGGTGATGTGAGATATGCCTGAATTAGGAGTGAGGAGCAACTTTCATGCAATATTTTTCTTTGCCATGTGATTTGTTTCTTCCTTGAGAACTAGAGTATAATGCCAGCAGGAGTGACTCAAGTGGTCAAGCACGGTGTCCCCTCATGAAGGGACCCAGGTTCGAATCCCAGTTGCCGCCTTGGTTTACCACCCTCCCAAACGTTCGGCCTCCATCACGGGCATGGGAGAGGGGGAGAGAATGCCTCTCTTTATCCCAGAGTATAATGCTAGTAAGTGTGAAGATAGGGTCAACCACATTTTACCAAGAAATAAGAGGGGAGGGGAGAGGAGACGTGAGAGAGAGAGGGTGATAGGAAGAGGGAGGTCATTGAAGGCAGAGGAAATGGTAGAATGAATTTTGTGAGGAAGAGTGAGATGGGAGACAAAGATTGGAATTGGAGGATAAATATCATGGGAGAGTGGATAAAATGGAAGTATATATGTGTGTGTATACATATATATACATATATATATACATATACACACATATATATATGTATATGTATATGGGTATATCTTTGCTACCCGTGTGGGTAACTAAGATTCGCTACCCGTGCATCAGTTTTGTAATGGGAAGGTATGCATTTGTAATGATACAATCCAAATTTGTAATGAGATGACCAAAATTATAATATAAAGACTCATTTTGTATTATAGTGTTGTTACAGTAATAAATATATATTTATTACCGTAACCGCGCTGTAATACAAAATGAGTTTTTGTATTACAATTTCAGTTGTCTCATTACAAATTTGGTTGTCTCATTACATATATGTGTCATCCCATTACAAAATTGATGCATGGGTAGCGAATCTTAGTTACCCGCACGGGTAGCGAATTTTAGTTACCCGCACGGTTAGCGAAGATATACCCTACACACACACACACACACACACACACACACACACATATATATATATATATATATATATATATAGAATGAACTTTCACTACCTGTCCCGTCCGAAAAGTAACTATATGATCAGAAAAGTAACTATCTAGATATAGAAGTAACTATATTGATAAAAAAAAGTAACTATACGACTAAAAAAATAAAACTGGGTAGAATACACAACAAATATATATGTAATTATATATTTGTTATAGCAATTTCGAAGGTAGTTGTTTATGCATGAAAAGTAATAGTTTTCAAGATAAGTAACCTTCTACATGTGTAAAGTAAGAAACTCTAAAATGTACCCAAAAGAGGGGGCGAGTAGCGACCCATGTGGGCATTGAATATAGACCTATATATGAGATTAAAAGAGAAACAATTCTACCTCCCTCACCCACACCCGTGCACTAGTATAGAAATGGGTTATAACGTCACTACCTGTAGGGTCATTTTTTCCAAATAACTGACCTTATATGTCTGAAAAAAATGCGGGCACCACTTAAGACCTCTTGGGTCGGTTTTCTTAAAAAAACCGACCTTGTAGTGTAACTCTATAGAGTCGGTTTTCCAAATAACCGACCTTATATGTCTATAAAAAACACGGGCACCACTTAAGACCTCTTGGGTCGCTTTTCTTAAAATAACTGACCTTGTAGTGTATCTCTATAGGGTCGGTTTTCATGAAATAAGCGATCTTATAGACAATTGGATTAGAAAGCCAACTACAGTTTCCCGCGGAAAAAATTTTCTTGATTTTGGCTTCGAGCCTCGATCTATAGGGTCAATTTTTCCAAATAACTGACCTTATATATATACAATAAACACGGGAGACATCTTGAATCCAGTTTGCCTTCACACATGTATAAGCACCTCTAGGGTCAGTTTTCTCCTTATAATCGACCCTAGAAGTCCCTTCGGTCGACGATATTGTCGACCAAGATGATTTTGGATCCAGTTAAGTTCACGCATGTATAAGCACCTCTAGTGTTAGTTTTTTACTTTTAACCGACCCTAAAGCTCTCCTCGGTCGACGAATTTGTCGACTGATAACCTCTCGGTCGATAAATTCGTCGACCGAGAAGGAGCCAGATTTCACGTGTATAAGCACCTCTAGGGTCGGTTTTTTCCTTATAACCGACCCTAAAGGGCTCCTCGGTCGACAATATTGTCGACCGACATCAATTTTGGATCCAGTTTAGTTCACGCATGTATAAGCACCTCTAGCGTCATTTTTTTACGTTTAACTGACCCTAAAGATCTCCTTGGTCGACGAATTTGTCGACCAACAACCTCTCGGTCGACAAATTCATCGACCGAGAAGGAGCCAGATTTCACGTGTATAAGCACCTCTAGGGTCGGTTTTTTCCTTATAACCGACCCTAGAGGGATCCTTGGTCAACAATATTGTCGACCGACATAAATTTTGGATCCAGTTTAGTTCACGCATGTATAAGCACCACTAGCGTCAGTTTTTTTACTTTTAACCGACCCTAGATCTCCCTCGGTCGATGAATTTGCCGACTGATAACCTCTCGGTCGACAAATTCGTCGACTGAGAAGGAGCCAAATTTCACGTGTATAAGCACCTCGAGGGTCAGTTTTTTCTTATAACCGACCCTAAAGGGCTCCTCGGTCAACAATATTGTCGACTGACATGAATTTTGGATCCAGTTTAGTACTTTTCAAAACTTTATAAAATATTGGGATCTCAATCCCTTATCTCATTGTTGGGAATTCACATCCCTCAATACCACCATCATCACATTTGCTGGATATGGGTATTCAAACCCTTAGTTCATCACTAAACATGGTTATCACTTATCAGGTAACTATTACCTTCAGGTCATCTGACCAAGGTATTCAGGATACTTGTTACACAAGCATCTCACATAACTCACTAGGCATATTCAACTTCTTGTTGTCACCTCTCACTACGCAACAAATAAAATAATGGCTCACAAGGCCCATTACCATCACAGCTCATACCTGGTTACACTTATTATCTCATAATACTTGCATGGTTAGTATACTTGATAACAACCATATCAATTTCATATCAATATCATGCAATACAAAGATAACATCACTATTCCCTCATTAGGGTTAGAGTTTCCCATCTTTATCAATTAGGTTTCACATAACATCATCCCATATTAAGGTTTCACATAACATTATCCCATATTAGGGTTTTACACAACATCACCCTATATTAGGGTTTCACATAACATCATCCCATATTAGGGTTTCACATAACATCATCCCATATTAGGGTTTCACATGACATCACCCTATATTAGGGTTTCACATAGCATCATCCCATATTAGGGTTGTATAAGCACCTCTAGCATCAGTTTTTTACTTTTAATCGACCCTAGAGCTCCCCTCGGTCGACGAATTTGTCGACCGATAACCTCTCAGTCGACAAATTCGTCGACCGAGAAGGAGCCATATTTCACGTGTATAAGCACCTCTAGGGTCGGTTTTTTTCCTTATAACCGACCCCAGAGGGATCCTCGGTCGACAATATTGTCGACCAACATGAATTTTGGATCCAGTTTAGTTCACACATGTATAAGCACCACTAGCGCTGTTTTTTTTACTTTTAACCGACCCTAGAGCTCCCCTCGGTCGACGAATTTGTTGACCGATAACCTCTCGGTCGACAAATTTGTCGACTGAAAATGAGTTTGAGTGTTTTTAAATAACCCGACATGGGCACTGCTTATCTTTAGTGTCAGTTTATTTGTTTTAACCATCGCTACAGGTCGAGTCTCTCCTTGAAAATGGCCGAAACCTAGTCTTTCTCTCCTGCGAAACAAAATTTTCATTCTCTTTTTCTCTCCTGCGGCGCCGATACCTTTTCTGGCACAGATACCTTCTCTACTTCTCTCTCGCGGCATCACTTTTCATTTTTGTCTCGCCACCAAAGCCTTTGCCAAGAAGCTCGTCGTCGTGTTCAAAGAGGATCGTGGAGTTTGTGAAGCCCTTTCCACCTCTCCGCACCGCCAAAGCCCTTGCCTCGTCTCCACGAAAAGAGCTCGTTGTCGCCACCTCTCCACACTTCCACAAAGGTGGCTGCCTCTCTGTGAAGGTCGTCTCATCCTCCATGAAGGTCGCCACCATTTCCAAGTAAGGTCGCCGCCGTTTCCAAGGAAGGTCACTGTCGTTTCCAAGTAAGGTTCCCGAGTTCATTTCCAGGTTCGGATCCACCTTTCTTGAGATTGTTTGGTGCTACCTTGTTTTGCTTCTTAGTCTTGGTAAGTGAGATCTGTCTCTTTTACTTTGTTTTTCTTGTTGTTCTATCTTCCCCTCTCTTCTTCTTGGCTGAATCCATGACGTTCCATGGTGGAGCTTGAGATAATATTTAAAAACATCTTCCCCTCTCTTCTTCTTACCTTTTCAACATAGGGTTTGCTTCCTTTTTGGAGAAGGAACCAGCTTGTTGAAGAGGAGTGCCCAAACTAGGGTTTCCTGTTTGGAGTTTCTACATCATCTCTAAGGTGAGTTATATAACTTTATCCATGATTATTGTTCACTCTTATGTTACATCTACATGATTTTGCCTAAAACTATTGATCCAAGTATAAAGATGTACCTTTACCTAGGGTGTGAGCTTGTATGATAGTTCTTGAGTAGTTTATCATCTTAGATGAACCCTACATCTTGTGCATGATTTTTTTTGATGGAAGTGGTAATCATAGACCTTGTTTTCATATGGATAATGATTGCTTTTAATCTCTCAAAAGATGGTATATTTATTTCAAGCTAATTTTTCTTCCTTATATTTCAAGCAATCTATCATTTTGTAAATTATAATGTGATTATGAATCATTTTTTTCATGAATGTGTGGTTTTGAATGGTGACGGTTGAGCATCAATGCTCCCCTCTCCCAGAATATATGAATATTCTGTTCTATTTAAGTTTCTGCATAACATGTCAGTGTACCCCTTAGTCGATAATTTTGTCGACTGAAATATTTTTGGTCGACAATTTTCTCGACCGAGGGGTACACTGAAATGTTTATTTAAATTTTTAGCGTCGGTTATTCCAAAACAACCGACCCTGTAAACTCTCTCGGTCGAGAAAATTGTCGACCGACAATATTTTTGGTCGACAATGTTCTCGACCGAGGAGTACACTGAAGTGGTTATTCAATATTTAGTGTCGGTTATTCCAAAAAAACCGACCCTGTAAACGATCTTAGTCAAGAAAATTGTCGACCGAAAATATTTTTGGTCTACAATTTTCTCGACCGAGATCATTTACAGGGTCGGTTGTTTTGGAATAACTGACCTTACAGGCTCCTTTTTTCTCCCCTGGGTCAGATTTTTTACAACCTTTTGCATCGATGTTTACTCTGTAAGGTCGGTTTTATTTGGTCAAATAAATTGACGCTATAGAGAAAATTCTATAGTGACGACCACTTAGGCATCGGTTATAAAGTGAAATTATAGGCTTAAAAAAACCGATGCTACAGACCATTCTTGTACTAGTGGTGGCAGCGGCCGAACGGTCGAGAGGGTGATAAAACAAGGTGACAACTGGGATTCGAACCCGGATCTCTTTTTTAGGGAATACCGTGCTTGACCATTTGAGCCACTCCTTTTTAGCAATATAAACCTATATATATGTATGTATGTATAAACCCATACAGAGCCAAGTGTTTGGTACAAAATGATTCTCTTTAGTGTCCCCCACCTGGCAATATCCCGAGGTGTTTTCAGCTACAAACCACCTTCATCTCTTGGTAAGTTATCCTAGCATAGGGCATAGCACGAAACTCACCCGTCCAGATGAAGTTTGCCATTTTCATCTCCATCCTGTCAAGCACAGCTCCTGGTATCTCGCCTTGTTGCACCCAGAAGATGAGAAGGTCCTCAATAGCTACTCTAATAATAGTTGCCCGTCCAGCCATAGATGTTTTTTGGGTAGGCCAACGTGCAATCATTTCATCCAGTCTATCAATGCATTCAACAAAATCTTTGACTTGTAAATTGCCACATGCAAGCGGAAAGCCCAGATATTTAGTTGGAAACTTGCCCAACTCCACACCCATGGCTTCTTGTAGTCTATTTTCCACATGATGACAGTTCTTTGAGAGGTAGAGATGAGTTTTATTTGCATTAATCTGCAACCCCGTTTGCTCTCCAAAATCTCTAAGAAATTTTTTCATCTCAAGAAGCATATCCACTTTAGCCTCCATAAACAGAAGAACATCATCAGCAAAAATAAAATGGCTCATTACCTTCATCCCGTGAACAGTGTATGCTTTAATCAGTTTTCTGTCTTCAACTTCCTTGTAAAGCATTCCATGACTAAAGTAAAGAGAAGTGGTGAGAGAGGATAACCTTGCCATAACCCATTACTTCCTTTGAACATACCAGCCGATGTGTCGTTTACCAGGACATAAAAACTCACTGTGCTAACACATTGTTGCATCCATTCTATCCATGTTATGGAGAATCCCATTTATTGCATGATGCACCACATGTTTTTCCATCTGACATTGTCATAAGCCTTGGACACATCAAGCTTTAGGCAAGCTTTTCGGCTTCCTCTCATCACTTTAAAATCAGCTAAGAACTCGTCAGCAAGAAGGGCACAGTCGCTAATACTCCTTCCGGTGATAAAAGCTCCTTGTTTTTCAAAAATAAGGAAAGGAAGGACCAACTTCAAACTGGTAGCTAGAATCTTTGCACTAATTTTGTATTGGATGAAACAACAAGAAATAAGTCTCAAAATTAGCAAAGATGCAGTAATCTTCTTCTTTAGAATGAGGACCAGAAAGGCATGATTGACTTGTCTCACCATGCTACCTCCATCCAGGAACGATCTAACATATTTTAGGAGATCATCTTTAATTGTATCCCAAGTAGTTTTGTAGAAGAAAGCATTGAATCTGTCTGATTCAGGAGATTTATTACAGCCTATACTCCATAAGGCATATTTGACTTCTTGTTCAGTAACCTCCCTTGTAAGGATATTATTATGGGTGCTTGAGAGTTTGACTTTCCAGTCTATGCCTTCCTCCTCCTCCTTAGCAGCAAATTTTTTGTTGTAGAGCTCACTATAGAACAAAACAACTTGGTCTTCTATGTCTTCTTGTTTATTAACTGTGGGCTCCAATCTCCAAAACATGACATAAACTCAGCGGAAGCATTCGATTAACAGCGGAATACGAAAAACCACGAAAAATCAAAACTTTTCAAGACAAGATCTTAAAATCATAAATCTTCTTTCATAAAAGCAAGATAAATAGTTTACATCTCTGCTAAATCACTTCTTGAGTGATTATATACAACCAGATACAAAATCTCAAGATTGAAAATCAAAATCTCAGACCAATTAACTCCAAGGACCTGAGAGTACAGGGATGACATAGGACAACTAACTACATGGCTCAGTAGTCAGTATCTCCACCTAAGATTCACTACTGCTCCTGATGCTGCTGCTGCTGATACTGATCACCTGCAGACTGGTTCCTTCGTCCCCAACGACCACCAAAAAAGTTGAAGTCTACGGAGTGAGACAATTTTAAATAATTGTCCCAGCGAGAGTTATAACTCTCTATCAGAAGCTTTATTATAACAATCAAAGAACAACATAAGCAATAAAAGTTTTTAAGGTAATCAACAGCAGATTGACATTAAGTAGGACAATAGCATTTAAGAAATATGAAAAACATATATACTAGGCAGTGTAAATTCAGTCATTATATCTCATAGTTTTAAACTAAGCAGATATGCTACGCGGTTAATTATGTTTTACAAACATTATTATGCCCTGCAGAGATGAAGTATACCGCTCATACTCCAACTGATCACTTATTAAGTCGCATCGGTATCATACCTAGGTCATCAAAAGAGTCGGATTCTTATGACCTCATCTTCCTCAGTCAGAGTGAGGATAAACATGCATGACATCTAGTGTCTCTGCTACTATAGCTTACCAGGGTATTCTGGTACTTCGCTATTAGAGTCACAGTGGCATTTTGTACTCTCTTCATCATCGAAAGATTTCTTGTTTATCTCTCATCGATGTGGTATAAAAGATTTCCTCGGGAGATTAGTGTTACATCACCCCAGCATAAACATATAGTGAAGGATTGATAGATTAAGATATATCTACATCAATTCCTACACTAGGATGTAAGGATATACACATCCATATTCCCCCACATACTCAAAAGTATGTGATCCATGAGTTCCCTTAGGAAAACCTATTTCACCATCATTTACTTCTGACAATGATGGATCTATGATCAGGGCTCTACATGGTATGATTATGCTTGATTAGTTAGGTACATTTCAGTATTCTTTTAACATCATACACGTTTCCAAGCATTTTAAATATTAAAACGCTGCTATACAAGAAGAATACTAAATGTATCAAGTTTAACTCATATCAGTTACCAAAGGATATCAATGGAATTAGATGGATAATCAAGGGATTGAGGGTATGGATGCAGAGGAGCGGAGAGGGGCGGCCGGCGATCCAGGGGGAGATGGGGAGTCGGAGAGGAAAAGGGGTGAGAGGGGCAGAGGAGCGGAGGAGCGGAGAGGGGCGGCTGGCGATCTAGGGGGAGACGGGGTGTCGGAGAGGAGAAGGGGTGAGAGGGGCGGAGGAAAAGTACAAGACCATGACGCTGGAAGAGAGGACTGTAGTAGAAGGAGATCTCGAAGCCCAGATACTCATCGCATTACCCAGGGCACGACCAGGGCAGGAGACACACAAGGAAGACAGGAAGAAACAGGAAACATGTTAATAGCACAACTGGGACTGAACCTGCACTACACCGGTATGAGAGGAACCCAGTAAGAGCCTCAGAAGTCAATGGAAGGGGTTACGGATAAAGAGCTATTGTCTACAGATGCGATCGGAGATGTGGATATGAACTATCCGCCACTGAATGTAGCAGCCGCGATGACATAGGGGAAGGAGGTGGAAGGAAACTAGAACTGCTGGGATTCCGGAAAGATCAGATCTGAGCAAATCACGAAGAAAAGAACAGAGCCGGATATGTTCCTGAACAAACTGTTCGAAGAACACTTAGAGCCTGAAGATGTTAGCATGGGAGTTTTCGAAGGAAAACCATCTATTATCATTGACCCTATAGAGGAGGAACATCTCATAAAGCCATGGAAGTATACAGTTATAGTAAAAGCCTTGGGAACGGAGATCAGATACATGACTCTAAGAGACAGATTAAGAGCCATGTGGAACGTGGTGGGAAGATACAACATATACAAACTGGACCTCAATCATTTTGTTGTACAGTTATCCTACAGAAGAGATTATGATACAACCATGGTAGGCTGACCGTGGAAAATATTTGGGTGTCATCTGGTGGTGTGGGATTGGTACTCTACCTTCATTCCATCTAACGATCTACCAAGGCATATAGTATGTTGGGTGTGTGTCCTCAACATGCCTCTACATCTCTATGTCCAAACGATGTTCAACAGTATCGGCACAACAGTTGGAAGGCTGGTGAAGGTAGATGAACACACAATTAAGAGAAGGAGAAGTAAATTTGCGAGGCTTGCCATAGAAATAGATACACATAAAGAGCTAGTTCCCTTGATCCTGATCAATGGAATAGACTATGAAATAGAATATGAAGGATTTCCATTTGCTTGTGAGAACTGCGGTGCGGAGGGCCATACGTCTACAAATTGCAGGAGAAATATGGACCACCCCGAGGAGACGGAAGGAAACAAAGAGGTCACAGAACAAGGTATCGAAGAGGTGAGAGAGAAAGAAGTATGGCAGTCACAAAGAAGGAGGAAATCCAATCAAAGAAATACGTATCAAAGAAGAGGAAACAATCAGGAGAAACCATCTGAATACTCGACACCCACAAGAAACCAATTTGATGAGTTGGAAGAGGAGCATACAGAGAAGTCGGCGAGCAAGGAAGGAGATCCGAATGCACAAGTAGTGTAGGGGAACGCACAGAACTTCACAACACCGAAGATTTGGAGGAAGAAGAAGGTGAACAGTAGTACTGTGAAGAATAACCGTAATGAGGTAGCAATGAGGGACATCACCAATGTAAGGCAGAACCAAATAGAGCAGGGGGTTACGAAATGGTCTAGCGCTAACACAAGTGGACATACTGCAGTGAACCCAGATGTAGATGAAGTCATTGAACTGATAGTAGATACTAAAGAGAGAGCAGATAAAAGCATAGCGAGCCCCAGAACAGAGGACAATAGTGCAGATCCAAACAAGGAGACTGCTTGTGCAACTGTAACAAATCCAAGGGCAGCAACCACAGGAAAGAACATAAAAGGCAGTGGAACAAAAATGAAAAGGCAGGGAACCACTAGACGCATTCAATCTGTAGAAGGGAGGAGAAAGAGCTCCCGTCTCAGAGGAGAGCACACCAAGGAAGCCATTATAGAAGCGTTGAACGTAGTAGCCAACAAGGAGAACCAAAGTCCAGCATCTTGCTAATTAGTAGTCGATCTCTACATACTAAGCTGAATCTCCTTCGTCCCATGCTTAACTTCCTGTGTTGGAATATTCGGAGCATAGGCAACAGAGACACTTGTAGAGTGTTGAGAGACTATATCTCTATGTATAAACCTTCTATCACCATTTTTTTGGAACCACACATCAGTGCTGAAAGGGTAAGAGACGCAATCAAAAGCCTTGGCTTTACGAATTCTCACAGATCTGAAGTGAGGGGTTTCTCGGGTGGAATATGGGTCTGCTGGAATGAAAACTACATCAAGGTTGAAGTTGTCAACACTCATAGACAATTCATTACTTGTAAAATCAATGATGCTATATTTGCTACGTTCATTTATGCTAACCCTCACAGCCATATTAGAAATTTGATTTGGAAACATATCATTGCCATGGGCAACCGGTTCAAGGAACCATGGATAGTGGCTGGAGATTTCAATGTTGTTATCTCCCCGACAGAAACTATGGGTTACCAGTCTTTCAACAACCAAGAAGTAGTCACGTTTTCTGAAACAATGCTAGAGGCTGGGCTCTCTGATATGGGATACTCTGGACAGAAATTTACCTACCGCCATGGCTTGAAGAAAAGCAGGTTGGACCGTGTTCTGGCCAATGAAGCCTTCCTCCGGGAATATTCAGATGTGAATGTCACTCACTTACCTAAGATTGAATCTGATCATTGCCCTTTGTTGGTTAGATCAGTGAAAAAGAACAAACAGCCTAGACGGTTCTCTACCAAAGCAGCATGGAATCTGGATAAAACCTTCTTGCCTATGTTGAAGGACTGCTGGAACAATAATATAAGTTTTACAAGTGCCATTAACATGGCTCAAAAGCGTATAAAAAATTGGGAAGATGAACGAGCTAAACATAAGAGGGCTCACAAGGAGAGGCTGTACCGAAACATAGACCTTCTGCAGAGGAACCTAGCCACCAGGTATGATGGAATTACAGACAAGTTAATGATCGATATGCAGGCAGAACTATCTCAATACCTTGTCGAGGAGGAGGAAATTTGGAAGGAGCGGAGCCATGTGAACTGGCTCAAAGGAAGAGACAGCAACACCCAGTTCTACCATGCTTATGTCAATCAAAGGAATCAGTCTAATCGCACCACTGCCATTAAACGCCCCTCAGGAGGTTGGACTACAGATGCAAAAGAAATCTTCACCATAGTGTCAAAGTACTTCTTTGATCTATTTACTATGCCCAGAAGAATTCATCAGAACCTGTTCAATAGCACTCCTGCAAGATTTACGCCTATACAACAGGAGGCTTATGAAAATATAGCTAAAGAAGTCGATCAAATAGAAGTAGAAGAGGTTCTGAAAAAATGGGCCCTTACAAAGCTGCAGGTCCTGACGGATCCACTACTCACTTTATTAAATCCAACTGGAATGTGTTGGGAAAATCTATTGTTAAGGCTGTTAACGAAGCTGTCCATTGTTCTCAACTGGAAGAAGGAATGTGCAATTCCACTATTATTCTTATACCAAAAGTCTCCAAGCCTGTGTCTAGCTGTCAGTTCCGACCTATATCCCTGAACAACACCATACTGAAGATTTGTTCCAAGGTTGTGGTGGAGCGATTAAAGGATTGGCTTCCAAAATGGATAAATCTGGCGCAAAGCGCGTTTGTTCCAGGTCACAAAATTTCTGATAATATTGTTTTTGCCCAAGAACTCATACATTTGATGAGGAAGAAGATGTCTACCAAAGCTATGGCCATAAAGATCGACCTGACAAAAGCTTACGATATGATGGATTGGAGATTCATAGAAGACACACTAAAGAAAACTGAAATCCCTCAGAATATTAGAAAGTACATGATGAATTTGATCACAGGTGGCCAAACTACCATTGCTTGGAATGGGAAAACATCTGAAGTGTTTAAAGCTACTAAGGGATTGAGACAGGGAGATCCGTTGAGTCCTTATATTTTTGTGTTGTGCATTGAAAGGTTGAGCCAGATGATAGAAGATGCAGTCCTTGAAAAACTGTGGAACCCTATTAAACTGAGTCAGAATGGGCCACATATAGCACATATGTGATTTGTTGATGACATTCTTCTTTTCGCCAAGGCCAATGTGAATAGTATCAAAACCATTATGAAGTGTTTCAGAAAGTTCAAGAAGGTGTCAGGAAAAGCTATCTCCATGGAAAAAACAAGAATTTTTTTCTCTAGAAAAGTGACCAGTGAGGAAGCAACTGGCATTTGTGAGAGAAGCGGTTTGATAAGGACCCAAGATTTAGGGAAATATCTCGGGGTTCCACTGCTGCATAGTAGAGTGAACAGAAATACCTATAATGAAGTTTTAGAGAAGGTGAATGCTAGAATGAATTATTGGGCAGCCCTGAGAGCCAATCATGGGATGATTGGTGGGATACATTAAGATTGATTTGATAAACATCAAAGGCAAGCTTCCAATTCTTTCTGGTTCAGTCATATGAGAAAGTGATAGAACAGATTGAATGTCTAGAGAATGACAGTACTCAATGACGTATGCCTTCAGGTTCATGACCTGAACGATGAGATCATACAGATCCTAAGAGTTTGTACATTCTTGTTATGTCCCAAGTCAGATGTCATTGTGGAAGGTAGATAGACAGCAATGATACACAAGACTAGATTGTGGTGTTGGTTGATGACAGAATCTCATTAGTCATGATATAGAGATATCAAACCAAACACATAGGTACTTGTTAGAGAACAAGTGTACCGGACAGACCCACCGTGAGTTGGACACATGGAACCATAAGATGGTAGTCACAGGCAGTACTCACAGTGATGGTGGTGAGTGTGATTCTTAGACCTGAAATCACTGCACTCAACACATGTCGTTGGGCACACTTTGACATCATCAAACGCAGTCCTGAAACATGGGTTGTTATAAAGGTGATGATTGGGTGGCTTTGACACATGGGGCTTTTGAGGGGTGAGTGATAGATATGGGATTTGTCCCTCCTAAGGGAGTTTGATATCCAAGGCCACTTGATGAGTAGGATTGAGATAGGCGTGCGCACGCATGTGTGAATCAGTATGTGATATTGATGTCATACATATCTCCTTCAATCTACTCTGAGATCAAGAAAGTGAATGAACGTTGACAGGATGACTGTTCCATGCCTTGAGTTCATTCGGGATATCAGTGACAAAGGAATTATACATTCACTGTAACACCATTCACGGATTTTAGGATGAAAGTTGTTCTCCAACTTTCTACTTTCACTTGGGTAGCACTGATGTGTGACTAGGCACCGCTCTTTGCTTGTGAAGTCATAAGTGTTATGGACTTTCACTGCCAACGTGAAATGGACCTGCAGGGTCACACACATAGGATTTAACCTAGAAGAGGAGTTTTTTCCACAAAGCAATGTTTAGATTGATTACTAAAGGAGTTTAGTAGTTAAATTAAACTCTCAATCAGTCGATGGCTCAATATCATATGGTTCAAGGTGTTGGACGCATTGATTGGAGTATCCGATTGATTGAAATCGCAATTGACTGATTTTGCCCAACATGTGCTCACAACCGATCGGTTCATGTGATGAACCGGTCGGCTAAGGTTGCTGAACCGGTCGGCTGGAGTGTCCAGGCCGATCGGCTCATGCCCAGGTTGAAACGAACGGTTCAAGGGTTGAACTGATCGGCTCAACTGGTGCAACCGAGCAGTTGGGAAAAGTCATGTCGGCAGGAATTTTCCTTTGGTTTCAAATTTCCCAATTCAATTGGGAATCACATTGGTATTCGATACCAATTGGGAACGAAACAAGGAAAGTCTTTTTGAGCCGGATTAGGACTATGAACCGATCGGTTCAGGGCACCAACCGATCGGATGGAGTGCCTTGTGGGACAAGGAGTGTGGAGTTCCAGGTGGTCCGTGTGGACTACTACAGAGGCGGGAGGACACTGCCGCTCAGGAGGACAACTGTCATCCGACAGTCCGGTAGGAGGAGGAGTCGTCAGTCCCGATGCGACCAGGAGCTGCACAGACGCCGTCCAAGACCGGAGTTGAAGACTGTGC
This sequence comes from Alisma plantago-aquatica, assembly GCA_963693085.1. NCBI lineage: Eukaryota > Viridiplantae > Streptophyta > Magnoliopsida > Alismatales > Alismataceae > Alisma > Alisma plantago-aquatica. The sequence goes on from OY856412.1 coordinate 53,389,883, forward strand.
ATTACGCGAGGTATTGTCGCCGAGCAAGCCTCGGGACAAGGTATGATTCCACAAACCATCCTTTCCTATTATATAGACGTTGACGTGTTTCCCCGGTATGGGTTGGGGGAGAAATTTTTTTTGTTTCCGCTGCCTTCTCCGTCTCCCCTAAAACCCAACAGTGGTATCAGAGCCACGTCAACTGTTCTATATTTTAGGAATATCGATATGATCGATTTTGGTTTGTCGCCTTTATTTATTGCATGCGATGCGAATAATATCGGCTTTATGCATGTCCAATCCTAAATCCACAAATCCCTAATTACATATATGATATGTATTATTAATGCACTCGATACGCGTCGCCCTTAAACGAGTTTTGTGGTGGATATGTGTAGCATGATTATGGCCTATAAACACCTATCTGTGATTGGTTGTGTGTGGTTGCTTGCATCTCGGTCTGCGCACCGATCTTCCCTCTCTTAATCCTGATGTAACTCGAAATAATTCGAGATTCTTTCCTACCTTTGCTCCCCCCGAATGAAACTCGGGGTTTCCCTTTTAAAGCAATGTAATAAATAGAATAGGATTTTATTTCCTGTTATGTCAAAGACCGGCGGACATCAAGACGATTGCTCAGATGATCGGTTCAAGGAGTGAACCGATCGGTTGACCTTCCAGACGGTCGGTTCAAGGAGTGAACCGATCGGTTGATGACCGGTTCGAGGAGCAAGACGAGCGGATGGCGGACATGACGAGATGCACGACGACCAGGCGAACCGATCGGTTGGAGGAGCCAACCGATCGGCTGGTGGCACCCAGACGACCGGCTGGAGAGTACAGATCATTCATGTGATGAGTTGATCAACTCGGATGGCAAGGCATAGATGTTCATCTTGTACAGGTTGCATGTGATGTAGACCTAGATGACCGTGATTCCTCTTGGCTCGAGAAATCACATTAGGATGGCCATAATCATTGCTTTTTATCATTTGTGCATGTTTTCTGTGCGATATAGCATGTATATGATACGTACTATGTATTGTGGTGATTGGATATGTATATGTATATAAAACCAAATCCCTCATTAAAATATTAAGTTTTAGATGCCTTCCAAATGCGACACACGTGAAAAGCTTGTTCGACCAAGTGTGGGCACGCCCTAGCGTGGTGCACCGTCTACCTCGTGGAAGCGTGAAGGATGAATGTGTGGGTCTGCCCTAGCAGGGTGCATATTTATCGTGTTTGCTTTGGGTCGGACTTAACAAGGTGACCTAGATAGGATCTAGCGCCTTGAGGCATGGAGATGATCATTGCAAGGAGTTGTATATGACATCTTATCAAGAGTTGCATATGATGCAATTGGCAAAAGTTGCCTACCTGAGAGATCTATGTTGTGGGTGATAGCCCTAGCTGGTCCATGGCTTAGAGGATTTTAGGATCTTGCCCACTAGAAGGTTGTACGCTGCAATCTTCCGAATTGATGGTGAGGGCTATCAATTTGAACTAAAATAGTGGGAGCGATAATTAATTAAAGGCCTAATTTTATCGTCAACTTTTCAAATCAATCAAAAAAAGTCAAAAATGAGTTTTTGGACTAAAATTGCATATATTTCCTTTTGTTAAAATAAATGGTTAATCAACAAATCACTTTATTTGCGATGGGTCTTTGAGACCAACAAATTAAATGGGAATAATTCCAAGATTGGTTAGGACGATGAGAAGTGTTCTCAATCAAAGAGTGAAAGCTCTAAGTCCTAGTTATACCAGAACCAGATGAACTCGATCCCACCACATCAATGGATGAAAGTATGCTTATGGAAGCATACCAAGGATGACATTGATGAGGAGTGCTTGATGTTGTGTTCTCTGAACTGTGAGTTGTAGAGAAAACATGAGACATATGATGTCTCCAAGATACTGTCCTAGTATGTCATGACAGAAGGAGATCCAGTAAGGTATTCACACACTCAATGTGATTGGGTATGTGGAAAACCTGATTAAGAAGGATTCCCTCTGAGCCAAGAGTTGGCTATTGGTATGATACTGCAAATGTTGTGAGAATCATACAATTCATGATAAGCTACAACATGAACAACTTTGACAAGCGTTGACAGAGTTGTTGGACATGTTGAGGATAGTAGAGGCAAAGATGAAGAAAGACAAACCACAGTCTTTGATATGATCAAAGAAAAGGTAATCTTAAGGGCAAGGACAAGGGCAAAGCTAAGAAGTGTTCTGATGCTAGCCAGAAATCCAAGCCGTCTTCAGCCTCAAGGCACATGGGGAAAGGGTGTATGAGGGATTTCCCTCTATATCTGGAAGAACAAAAGAAGATGAAGGAGGGATAGAGATCTCCACCTAAGGTATCATGAAATGAACCGCTTCTTTATCTGAGGTATATGATACCAAGATTTGGATATGTCATATATGATATGCAATATCCACAAAGAAGTGATGGCCTTTGTGAAAGGACCAAGAAAGAAATACCCATCATTGGAGCAAGTGTTTCTGCCATAGATAGGAGTATCTTTCAGTTTATTTCAGCCTAAAGGGCACGAAATAGAGTTGAGAACTGCTATTGCCAATAGATAGAAACACTTTATTTTAGCATATTGTATGACAATGATGGCAATTAATAAAGTTGATGTTTCAATCTTAAAGATATGATCTTTGTGGCAATGCCTTATTTATCTTGTAATACATGGTATGTATAAGATAAAATGATACCTAAAGTTATTGATAACTCAAACAATTAAATTAGCATATATCATAAGAAATTCATTTCTAGTTTCCATATGATGGATAAATCTAGACTCTTTTGGTTAGAGAACCAGTAAGAGACATGAATATCTTGGACATGATTAATCAATCTTCACTAATGGTAGTGGGAGAATGATTATCCTATTAGGTATAATACATGTGATGTATTTACATACCTATTGGGACAAATGCTAATACTTCAAATGGTGTTTAGAGAAATACCAATATGAATATCTTTAAGTGTTCAAGATTATCAAAGATGAAGTAAAAATTTGGTAAAGTATTAATTCTTGATGAGATCAAAGAATGAAATACTTGGACCAAATGTTTGAGATCCTTATGAGTGATTATGATAGTGTATCATAGTGAACTCATGATTAAGGCATGGTGATGTCTAAATCAAGAAGGAATCATACTCTAAGGAGTTAGAGAATGATTATCGAATAACTGAATTCTTCTTAATAAAAGAATTCCACACACTAATAAAGGAAATTAAGAATCACAAGGGTTGTGAGTTCTCATATCCTTAACTGATACACCTCAATTATCTATGTGATGAGTTGTTCATGTGATGAGTCAACTATCTAGATGAATATGAGGAACCGAATTTTGAGTTATGATTTATGATCATTACATCCTAAATGATTTCCATGTGAACCATAAGGTATGACCTTGATGGTAGCACTCATTGGATGAAATCCATAAGTGCAAATGAGTCTTAAGTGTTAAGACACATGAATAACATTTTGAGAAGGATGATGCTTGTTGATTGCAACTTAATGACTGAGACATTTGGCATATGGATACTAAAACCACATTCCTCTGAGGAATAAAACAAGGATGTGTACGTGACACAACCTATAGGGTTTATGAATCCACTAATGCAAATGAAGTCTATAAGTTACAATGGACTAATCAATGTGATTGATTGAGTACAAGCAACTCAGAATTGGATCTTTACTTTGATGATATAGTCACAGGGTTTGACTGACATGTCAAAGATAAAGAAGGGATCTGTGATTTAGTGGGAGCGTATTCACATTTCACATGTTGATGTGAAATGGAATTGTTCTAGAATGGAAATCCAAAAGTGGAAATTATCTTTAAGGAAGATAGAGATGTTTCCTATATGATAGGAATAGAGATCTATAGAGATAGTTCTTGACAAATCTCTTGACCTGGAAAAGAGAGAGCATACATTGGCAATCTGTACTGAAGGGTTCAGTATGCACAGATTCAGTGGGAGAAAACTTGTCCATATTATATGGATATTAGTATCCCAAGGCCAAGTGTCCAATTCTTATGAAGAATGGGAACACTAAGAATAGATATGGATCTATCATGTATGTAATCATCCCATTGTCTTGCATGTATGACATGGCAAGAATAAAATGCATTCATCATTTTGTATGTATGACATGACAATATGATGTGCTCATCCTGATAACTCGTATGTGGGACATGACGAGTGGATGTCTGTCCACTTCCAGTAAGGGTTACTGGAATACCATAAGAACTTGATAAGTACTTGGGAAGTACTAGTTCTATGGAGATAAGGAAGAGTTCGATGTAAAGAGTTACATTGATGCGAACTTCCGAAAGGATAGAAAATTAATCGCAAAATATACATAGGATGTATAAAAGTGAAAGTTTGTTGATAATTGGAAGTGTTCCAATAAAACCATTTAAAAGGGAAATGCCGAGTATTTGTGTGTTAGTGAACAACAGTGGATACTATATGGATCTGAAGGTTCATGAGATGAACTTATATTCCACTCATTGATGATAAGTCTGGAATCCTTGATCATGCAATGTGGCTAAAGGTTAGCAATGGAATACTAGATCGTATATTACGGCAACTCCATCTCATACGTGTGACCTACAGCGAAGAGATGAGAGACATGCAATTTATACTGACTTTGGCAAGGTGTTTCCATTACTCACTATATTCGCACTAAGAGCACAGTAACATGTGGGACATGTTTGAAGATCACTATGAATATGATTTAAGGGTGATTGGCTCACAGTGCAAGTGGGAGTCTGTTGGTATGTATGCCCTGAGAGCCAATCATGGGATGATTGGTGGGATACATTAAGATTGATTTGATAAACATCAAAGGCAAGCTTCCAATTCTTTCTGGTTCAGTCATATGAGATAGTGATAGAACAGATTGAATGTCTAGAGAATGACAATACTCAATGACGTATGCCTTCAGGTTCATGACCTGAACGATGAGATCATACGGATGCTAAGAGTTTGTACATTCTTGTTATGTCCCTAGTCGGATGTCATTGTGGAAGGTAGATAGACAGCAATGATACACAAGACTAGATTGTGGTGTTGGTTGATGACAGAATCTCATTAGTCATGATATAGAGATATCAAACCAAACACATAGGTACTTGTTAGAGAACAAGTGTACCGGACAGACCCACCGTGAGTTTGACACATGGAACCATAAGATGGTAGTCACAGTCAGTATTCACAGTGATGGTGGTGAGTGTGATTCTTAGACCTGAAATCACTGCACTCAACACATGTCATTGGGCACACTTTGACATCATCAAACGCAGTCCTGAAACATGGGTTGTTATAAAGGTGATGATTGGGTGGCTTTGACACATGGGGCTTTTGAGGGGTGAGTGATAGATATGGGATGTGTCCCTCCTAAGGGAGTTTGATATCCAATGCCACTTGATGAGTAGGATTGAGATAGGTGTGCGCACGCATGTGTGAATCAGTATGTGATATTGATGTCATACATATCTCCTTCAATCTACTCTGAGATCAAGAAAGTGAATGAACGTTGACAGGATGACTGTTCCATGCCTTGAGTTCATTTGGGATATCAGTGACAAAGGAATTATACATTCACTATAACACCATTCACGGATTGTAGGATGAAAGTTGTTCTCCAACTTTCTACTTTCACTTGGGTAGCACTGATGTGTGACTAGGCACCGCTCTTTGCTTGTGAAGTCATAAGTGTTATGGACTTTCACTGCCAACGTGAAATGGACCTGTAGGGTCACACACATAGGATTTAACCTGGAAGAGGAGTTTTGTCCACAAAGCAATGTTTAGATTGATTACTAAAGGAGTTTAGTAGTTCAATTAAACACTCAATCAGTCGATGGCTCAATATCGTATGGTTCAAGGTGTTGGATGCATTCATTGGAGTATCGGATTGATTGAAATCGCAATTGACTGATTTTGCCCAACCTGTGCTCCCAACCGATTGGTTCATGTGATGAACCGGTTGGCTAAGGTTGCTGAACCGGTCGGCTGGAGTGTCTAGGCCGATCGGCTCATGCCCAGGTTGAAACGACCGGTTCAAGGGTTGAACCGATCGGCTCAACTGGTGCAACCGAGCAGTTGGGAAAAGTCATGTCGGCAAGAATTTTCCTTTGGTTTCAAATTGCCCAATTCAATTGGGAATAACATTGGTATTCGATACCAATTGGGAACGAAACAAGGAAAGTCTTTTTGAGCCGGATTAGGACTATGAACCGATCGGTTCAGGGCACCAACCGATCGGATGGAGTGCCCCAAACGATCGGCTCAGGTCCAACCGATCGGCTCAATGGCCGAACCGATCGGTTCAGTTGTGAACCGATCATTTCAAGTTGCGAACCGGTTGCTTTTTGTGGAAAATTCTCGAACCCTTCTACTCCTGCTTTAGTCCCATATTGCCGGACACAGAGAACCCTGTCCCATGGCCCGCCTATATATATAGGGGTATTGGGGGCTTCTCAAAGGACAACTCAATGCAAGCCGGTTGCTTTGTGAAGTTGTCGTTCTATCTGGTTTTGGTAACCGTGAGAGAGCCTGAGCAAGTGCTTCCCACAAAAGGGAGGTGCAGCAAGGGAAGGACAACTGCAGTTGCAACTGGTAGCAGGAGAGTGTGTTGGCGACTAGTACGTCAACAGGAGGGTGCGACTCCTTCCACTTCCTTGTGGGACAAGGAGTGTGGAGTTCCAGGTGGTCCGTGTGGACTACTACAGAGGCGGGATGACACTGCCGCTCAGGAGGACAACTATCATCCGACAGTCCGGTAGGAGGAGGAGTCGTCAGTCCCGGTGCGACTAGGAGCTGCACAGACGCCGTCTAAGACTGGAGTTGAAGACCGCGCATTGCGCGAGGTATTGTCGCCGAGCAAGCCTCGGGACAAGGTATGATTCCACAAACCATCCTTTCCTATTATATAGACGTTGACGTGTTTCCTCGGTATGGGTTGGGGGAGAAATTTTTTTTGTTTCCGCTGCCTTCTCCGTCTCCCCTAAAACCCAACAAATCTGTTGTTAAGGCTGTTAATGAAGATGTCCATTGTTCTCGACTGGAAGAAAGAATGTGCAATTCCACTATTATTCTTATACCAAAAGTCTCCAAGCCTGTGTCTAGCTGTCAGTTCCGTCCTATATCCCTGAACAACACCATACTGAAGATTTGTTCCAAGGTTGTGGTGGAGCGATTAAGGATTGGCTTCCAAAATGGATAAATCTGGCACAAAGCGCGTTTGTTCCAGGTCACAAAAATTCTGATAATATTGTTTTTGCCCAAGAAATCATACATTTGATGAGGAAGAAGACGTCTACCAAAGCTATGGCCATAAAGATCGACCTGACAAAAGCTTACGATATGATGGATTGGAGATTCATAGAAGACACACTAAAGAAAACTGAAATCCCTCAGAATATTAGAAAGTACATGATGAATTTGATCACAGGTGGCCAAACTACCATTGCTTGGAATGGGAAAACATCTGAAGTGTTTAAAGCTACTAAGGGATTGAGACAGGGAGATCCGTTGAGTCCTTATATTTTTGTGTTGTGCATTGAAAGGTTGAGCCAGATGATAGAAGATGCAGTCCTTGAAAAAATGTGGAACCCTATTAAACTGAGTCAGAATGGGCCACGTATAGCACATCTGTGATTTGCTGATGACATTCTTCTTTTCGCCAAGGCCAATGTGAATAGTATCAAAACCATTGTGAAGTGTTTCAGAAAGTTCGAGAAGGTGTCAGGAAAAGCTATCTCCATGGAAAAAACAAGAATTTTTTTCTCCAGAAAAGTGACCAGAGAGGAAGCAGCTGGCATTTGTGAGAGAAGCGGTTTGATAAGGACCCAGGATTTAGGGAAATATCTCAGGGTTCCACTGCTGCATAGTAGAGTGAACAGAAATACCTATAATGAAGTTTTAGAGAAGGTGAATGCTAGAATGAATTATTGGGCAGCCCGTAGCCTATACATGGTTGGAAGGGTGTGCTTAGCTAAGAGCACACTCACCGCATCCCATCTTATGTCATGCAGACTGTCAAGCTTCCTCTTCAGTTATGTGACAGAATCGACAGAGCTATAAGGAAGTTTATATGGAGTGGAGGCAGAAGCAAGAGGGGGGTGCATCTCATCGCTTGGGAAAGGGTGGTGAGTAGCACATCCAATGGAGGTCTTGGCATTAAAGCCATGAGGGATCGGAATAGTGCTTTAATCATGAAACATACTTGGGATGTCATGAGTAAAGGTCGAACTGCATCGAGTACTTCTATGGCAGCAAGACTAGAGAGGAACCCCAACACTACCAATGCATCTTGTTCTGGACTTGCTCGATCTGTTGTCCTCAATAAGGAATTCATTGATTCTAACTCTTTTATGTCTCCTATAAATGGAAATACTATCAATGCATGGAGTGATATATGGCTTCCTAGTGGGAAATGCTTAAAGGACCATGTAAAACAAAACATACCGGCAGATATTATGGATCTGCAGGTAAGCAGCTTAATCGACCTGGAGAACAAGTGGGACCTGAAGTTCCTAGATACCTGGTTGTCCAAGGAAATTGTAATGGAGATTCAATCCATACCTATGCCTACTGAACAGGGAGGCGAGGATATACGAGTCTGGAGACCAGACCTGCGTGGTAGGTTTTCTGTTGCTACGGCTTACAAAGTTCTGCGAGGTAACAAGGAGATTAAAAGGGACAGGCATTGGCGAATTCTGTGGGAGACCAAAGTGGCGGCCCGGATCAAAATGCTTCTCTGGTTAGTTGGAAATAATGTGATTCTCACTAACAGAAATAGACAGAGACGACACATGACCACAGATTCTATGTGCAGCAGATGTAATTCATGTGAGGAGGACACTTTGCATGCTCTTAGGGATTGCAGGAAGGTTCGCCCTATATGGATGGGTTTATTCAACTCTAATACCCCTCCAAACTTCTGGGAAGAGGCTGATTTGGGCAGGTGGTTGAGCTGCAATATGAAATTTACTAAAGAGCATAAAGCAAAATTCATGATCACTTGTTGGTACATCTGCAAACAACAGAATCTGTGGGTCTTTGAGAAGAAAGAAGCTAATATACAACACCAAGTTATGTCTATTCTCACTCAGATGCGCTTGAATGACCAAGCGTGGGAGGCCAAGAACGAACAAACTACTGGAAGAAACAAGGTGGCCTGGAGAAGACCTGATCGGGATCAGTTGAAAATAAATACCGACGCTGCCTTCAAAGGAAAAAGAAGTGCTATTGCTGATGTGGTTCGCAACCATCATGGTGAGTGGTTGGGAGGTATAGGACAGACAATCAAGGCTGATACACCTATGGAAGCGGATATGCAAGCTGTGGAACTTGCTTACAAAATGTGTATTATCTGCAATCTCAAGAATGCAACCATTGAAACTGACTGCAAATAGGCTGTTAGTATGATTAAATAAGATCACAAGAGAAATCCTAAGTATGCTAGACAAATCTGGGCTATGCAGCAGGTTAGATGTCAATCCAATCGAATACAATTTGGTATGAGAGAAAGCAATACCCTTGTGGATTCTCTTGCTAAGTATCACCTTAAGAATAAAACTGGCAACTGTGTTTACCACAAGTTTCTGGATATAGAATATGGTAATATGCTAGGAGAAGTTTGTAATGGTAGTAGTACTACCATATTTAATTCGTTGCAACTTATCAAAATTTGTAATACAAGTTTGAGTGGGCTTGCACGAGGTGGGCAAGATGAATAAAATTACCACCTGACTTCCCTAAAAAAGAGTTACCAAAGGATATCAACTCATCATAAGTCATTTAATCAGCATGACCTTGATGTTACTCATGGCTCTTACAGCCTATCATCTCATATGATGCTACTTAAACTTAGGAATCATAGCATATTCACTATTCATTAAGATAAAAACATGCTTTCAATGAATATGGTATCATAATCCTTACCTGCATATGATCATCCTCATATAAGAACCTGCATGGGTAATTCAACTAATAATAATAAACAATTCATTTCAAGAGTTATACCTTCATACTCTTACAAGAGCTAGGTTCCCATATTTTCATCAATTAGGGTTATCCAATCCCTTCCATTATGATTAGAAATAGTGGTTCCTCCTTTCATACTTAAATCATGAAGATTCATGCTTAAAAGCATAACCTGGAATTAGGGTTTATTGTACATTTCATCATATTTCCCTAGAATTAGGGTTTACTATTCACTTTATATTGAATTGAGATCATAGCATTATCATGTATAAGAAACATCATCATTGATGCCTTCAAATTAGGTTAAGATTCATCAATTATCATAATTAGGGTTTTCATGATCTCATATAGGTGGATCATATCCTAATCATGCACATTCATATACATTGAAGGTATTTTATTTGAGTTTCAACCATAAATGGTACCTTCTCTCTCCTCTTACTAATAGATGGTGATTACATCACTCTAGAATAGGTTAGGTCAAGTCCTCATTGATTAACATAAGCTAAGTCTCCACTATCATGTCATTAGGGTTTGATTAAAACAAGGTATCATCTATATGAACCCTTCAAGGGCACATTGGTAAAGTACACTTTTAATCACCACATGGTTCAATCTATTAGTCACTTAGCCCCTTAATGTCTTGGGGTACCATTAGGCTTTAGATTAGACCACCATTGCACCAATTACACCTTCAAACGATTAAGCAAAAACAGCCCTAAAAGTCTCCAAACGGTTTCACCTCTCAACCTCCAAACGGTCTTGAGACCATTTGGGGGCGTTGACCGTTTGGGAACTTTGACCTTCAAGACCACATGGTCACCAAGACCACATGGTCACCAAGACCGCATGGGTGCGTTGACCGTTTGAGAGTGTTGACCTCCAAACCGTTTGAAATGAATCGACCTTGAAACCGTACGAGATGAAACGATCTTGAGATCAATTGGACCAAATGACCTTGAGATCGTTTGAGCCCAAATGTTCTTGAGACCGTTTGGCCCCAAACGGTCTTGAGGCTATTTGGCCTCAAACGGTCTTGAGACCGTTTGGTCCATATGGGCTCAAAACCGCATGGACCTCAAAGGTGAATCAAAGGCTATACTCGATTGGGATTTTCTATGTTGAAGCCTTCAATTGGCCATATCCTTGTTAACCACTTATAAATTGAGTCAATTAGAGTTAGCCTTAATCAATTGGACACCAAATTGACCCTCAATTGAAAGCCAGTTAGGGTTGAATCCAACTCAATTAGGGTTTGCAATCGATTAACCATCAATGCTCCTCAACATGAATCTAATTGAGGTTGAACCCATCAATTGACATCCAATTGGGTCCAAACTTGGCTCAAACGGTCTTGAGATCATTTGGACACCCTCCAAATCGTCTTGAGACTGTTTGCCCAAAGTTTCATAAAAATCTAAGTCGGTTTGATAAGGGTTGAACCCTAATTAGGTCGAAAATCAGCACTTTTATTCAATTCATCAACCTATTGTGATTGGAGCCTCAATTCACCAAATTACCTTAACCCTAGACCTACAAACGGTCTTGGGTTGTCACCAAAAGGTCTTGAGACCGTTTGAGTGAACCCCCAAATGGTCTTGAGACCTTTTGGGACCTTCAACCCAAAGTTCACCAAAATCTATCCTTGAAATCAGCAATTCAACCCGATTAGGGTTTAGGGGGCTGAAGTGCCTTCAACTTGTGATTGGTTTGCAATTAGGTTATGCTTCTTTGTAGATATTAACTTCAACATGTGTAAAACATACCTCTAAACGGTCTTCCCTTGATCAACCCTATCAAACGGTCTTGGAGACCATTTGAATCTAAACGGTCTTGCAAGACCGCATGAGATCAAACGGTTTGAGACCGTTTGATTTCAAACGGTTTGCAATCCGTTTAGACTTAATGGTCCAAGGTGGTTTATAAAGTTACCAAGGAATTCAAGTCCATCATCTTCAACCTCTGTTCAGGTCGGTTACTCCATGGATTGCTTGCAAAAGTGCAAGGAAGAATGGGGAAGAAGAAGAACTAAGTACTTAATTGGCAAGAACATAGATATACATAATAAAGCAAGAAGTTTTGAGTTATAAAACCCGCCTCAAACGTTGTTCCTAGAGCTCCAAGATTCCAAGATTCCAAGATTGAAGCTTTTAATGGCGTCTTGAGCTCCACAGGTTGGCCAAAGGTGATTCTCCAAGAAAAGGTTGGGGGAAAGTCGTCTAGAACAAGAAACCTAAGTGAGTTAACCATAAAACCAACCTTATACAAGGAATTCCTCCATAAATCCGAGCTAGAAGATGGTCTCTTCTCACCTTAGAACAAGTTGGTCGTCTCCTTGAGCTCCAGAGCTCTGCCTTGGTCGGTTGAGCAACATGAGAAGTGAAGAAGAGAAGAAAATAGGTTTACTTGGTTTGCAAAGGAAGAGGCTTATATAGCTTGGGTTAGTTTTCAACATAAGGACCTCTAGTTTATGGGTTTCTCATCTAGGTCCCTCCTTCACTTCTAAAGCAAGTTCAATATATCATAACTTTAAGCAAATCCCATCAAAACTCAAGAGCTAAGGGTAAAGAAAGCCAACATGTAAACTAAGGTACATATATAAAAGGTCTCTTTACTCATACCAGGTGATTCTACTACAAAAGTCATTCTTCTTATCTGATTATCTAATTGAAGCGCCCCTTTCATCATTTCTACTCTAAATAATGTCAAGAGTCATAAAAGATATTCTAGAAGGTGTATTTTACAAGTTGCACCCCACATTTTGGGTAAATTGCACTTTACTCCAAAATTAGGGTTTTAAGCACAAGGATTGTTCCACAAGCTGCATCTTGATGCCCAAGCTTGGGAAATCCATCATACCTCATCATATTCACTCATATGATGTCTCATCATCATAGGAACATCTTAACATGAGTAATTTTGCAAGTTAACCCCTCTAATTGGATAATTTGCACATAGGTCCATGTATCACAAAACAATACTACAACATTGTTTAAAAAGGACAAAATTGAAAATGTATGTTCCTCAGGAACATAATTACATGCCAGGGAGTAATTAAAAGTATTTAATTCCATGATTAAGCAAAACACCTAGGGTTAAATTATAACCCAGGTCAGGGATGTTACAAATTATCCACCCCTTACAAGGATTCCGTCCCCGAAATCGATAAAACATATTAAGAGAAAAGAGCAGGGTATTTCCTTCTCAACTCATCCTCTAGTTCCCAAGTGGCTTCTTCAACACCACGGTGATTCCAGAGGACTTTGACAAGGCTTATATCTTTCTTCTTTAGCTTTTTAATTCTGTTATCAAGGATTCACATTGGTCCTTCCTCATAAGTTATATCTTCATTTAATTCTACTTTTATAGGTTGTAGAACTGACTCAGTGTCAGGGTGACATTTCCTCAGCATAGAAATGTGGAACACAGGGTGTAACTTCTGCAACTCTGGAGGTAACTCTAGTCTATAGGCTACCTTTCCAACCCGTTCAATGATTGGATAAGGCCCCATAAATCTAGGAGCTAATTTCCCTTTCCTTCCAAAACGAAGGACTCCTTTCCAAGGCGAGACCTTAAGGTACACTCTGTCTCCAACCTGGAACTCTAAGGGTCTACGACGTCTGTCGGTGTAAGATTTCTTCCTATCATGTGCAGTCTTAATCTGTTGTTGTATTACTTTAATCTTCTCTGTGGTCTGCTGCACAAGATCGGGACCTAACAACTAATGTTCACCAGTCTCATACCAACATAAGGGTGATCTACAACGTCTACCATACAAAGCTTCATAAGGTGCCATATCAATGCTATGTTGATAGCTATTGTTATAGGCAAACTCTATCAAGCTTAGGTGTAGATCCCAACTCCCAGTAAACTGGAGAACACATGCTCTCAACAAGTCTTCCAAGGTCTGTATAGTCCTTTCCGACTGTCCATCAGTCTGTGGATGAAAGGTTGTACTAAACCTTAACTTGGTGCCTAAAATTCTGTGTAACTGCTCCCAAAAATGACTTGTAAACTGGGGACCTCTGTCAGAAACTATAGTGACTGGAACTCCGTGCAATCGCACTATCTCTTGAACATACAGTTGTGATAACCTTTTAGCAGAATAGGTTGTTTTGATAGGTAAGAAATGCACTGTCTTTGTCAACCTATCAACTATTACCCAGATGGAATCATGTCCTTTGCTTGTCCTGGGTAGGCCAACAACAAAGTCCATGGTCACATGGTCCCACTTCCACTGTGGTATGGGTAAAGGTTGCATTGTCCCTGCAGGCTTCTGGTATTCATCTTTAACTTGTTGACACACAGGACACCTCTGAACAAACTCTGCAACATCCTTTTTCATCCCCGGACACCAATACATATCTTTCAAGTTTCGATACATCTTGGTTCTCCCTGGATGCATGGCATACATCGAAGAATGAGCTTCTTCCAGGACTAACTTCCTCAAGTTATCCACATCTAGTACTATCATCCTCCCATGATAACATGCCACTTGATCATATGAATCATGGAAACCATCTCGCTTCTCATCACCATACTCAGATCTAATCTGCTGAACTGCAGCATCAACTTGTTGTGCCTCCTTAATCTTCTCTCTTAGAGTAGGTTTTATATGCATCTCAGCCAACAGTCTAGCTAACAATGATACCTTCAACTGTACATTGTCTTGCCTTAAGGAGATAAGCATATCTCTCTGATAACCTCCCACTTTGTGACGTTATCTTATTTAGTTATCTTTAATTTTCCATACTCTTTCTTAGATAAATTAGATAGAATCATTAAACTTTTTTACTTTATTGCGGATACACCAATAAACTAACTTTTCTTCTTTTTCATTACAGAAAACACAAAAAAAATTACAAAGACTCCTCATGGTCCCAAGACCGCGAGGAGGCCTCGCGGTCCCAAGACCGCGAGGAGGCCTCGCGGTCCCAAGACCGCGAGGAGGCCTCGCGGTCCCAAGACCGCGAGAAGGCCTCACGATCCCAAGACCGCGAGAAGGCCTCACGGTCCCAAGACCGCGAGAAGGCCTCACGGTCCCAAGACCGCGAGAAGGCCTCACGGTCCCAAGACCGCGAGTAGGTCTCACGGTCCCAAGACCGCGAGAAGGCCTAGCGGTCCCAAGACCGCGAGAAGGCCTCGCGGTCCCAAGACCGCGAGAAGGCCTCACGATCCCAAGACCGCGAGAAGGCCTCACGGTCCCAAGACCGCGAGAAGGCAAACGGTCTCAAGACCGTTTGAGACCAAACGGTCTCAAGACCGTTTGGGCTCAACTTGAGCCTATAAATAGGACCTCAAGGGTCACTTCAAAAGGATCGAATCTCAGACGTCCAGAGGCTGCCTCTCTAGCTCCAGAGCACTTTTGTCTTCCATCCACTGCCCCAAGGCTGCCAGTTTGAGATCCACATTCCATCACTAAGCTATCTTCTCTCTCCTCTCAATAGCAAAGAAGGTGGGAAGAGAAGATCCATCATCAAGTCAACCACGAAGTGCGAAGATCGTTGCTCTCTTCACCAAGGGTTCAACTTTCCCTCCTCCGTGGAGATGACATTCTTTCTCTCTCTTCTCGCCTCCTGCTTTGTCCTTGACATGAGCGAGTAGTTTCATTCACTAGGGTGTGGGGAGTAGCCCCGCTACCCATGTTTTCATTTCATGCAATGTAATTCAATAATTTGTAATAGAGATACTCTTCTTTTCAGTTCAACATCAATTGTTTAATGAATGCTAGTTGCTTGATCATCAACTTGTGTTACTTATTATCTTTTGGTATGAATTGTCTATGTTTGTACCCTTAGATCTAAATATCGATTGAATGTTGGTCTTAGATGTATGTAGTCACCATATGTCTATTTCGGTATCTAGGAGTGCTTTCATGAGTGGAGTAAAGTCACCCCCATCAATGCACTTTCATACTATGAAATGGAATCAGTTGACACATGGAAGTGCAATCTTGGTAAGGTCGAGGAACACATTTCATGAAGGAGTAATGCAAAGCATGTGACCATTCATTATGGTATGGTTGGCGTTGCAATACTCCACACTTCTCGTAGCTAGTTATCCGAAAGGAAGCTAGGACTACAAGATACTAACTGTTTTGACTCTCTTTGCAGGTTATTTTATTATGTTGCATGTCTTGATCCATGTGTAGTGGTGTGAAACCCGATAACACCCTAGTGGCTTCTAATCATTGTTTACAACCTTAATCTCTACTTTCTTGCTTTACTTTCCTTGCACTTAGTTTAAAACCAAATCAAAATTTCGATCTAAATATCAACTGTTAAGTAGTTAAGTTCAACTAAAAACGTTTTCCATCTTGATTTCATCAAGACCGTTGTCCCGAGGATTCGACCCTTAACTATACTACGATAAGACTTCCGCGTGTCTTAGTACATGTGGGTGGAGTTCTTACCATAGTACTAGCAAGGCTAAACCTAGGGATTCATCATCTCTAGGATTTTTAGTGGTGTTGCAAAACTCCATCAAAAATTGGCGCCGTTGCCGGGGACAACGGAACGTTTTAGTTTTTACTTAACAACTTCTTGGTTGATTAGGGTTTTACACTTTTTCTTGATAACTACTCCAAATCTTCTTGATTTCTTCATTTCCTTCCATTATCCTAACGTGTGATTTTCTTTCTACTCAGGTAGAAAACGTGTATGCAACCCCCGCATAGCATCGGATTCTCCCCTGAACCAGAGTACGACTCTGAGGTAGAAAGAAGTTTCCACCGAAGGATTAGACTTAACCGCCAAAGAGCCAGACAAATGGCTGAAGAGCAACGCCTTGTTGCAGAAAGAGTTAACGCCGCCATAGCAGCACAACGAGCACAACTTATTGCAGACACTCGTTCTCAAGTGCAAGCTGAGATTTGAGCTGAGGAACAAGCCCGCATCCAAGAAGAGCATGCTGCTGCTCAACTTGCGCTAAGAAACAAGCAACTTCGGGATTACGTAGTCCCGAAGAATTATGAAGACGATCATCCAGTCCGACCACCGATTATTAACATACCAAACTTCGAAATCCGGACGCAATGGATCCAGATAATGCAAGGCATTTCTTTTTCTGGAGCACCCGGAGATGATTGCATGGATCACCTTAAGAGATTCAAGTCACTCTGCCGACTTGTACCCCAAGCAATAATCGCCTTAGAAGCAATAATGTTACACCTTTTCCACTTCACCTTATCTGGAAGAGCACTAAGCTGGTACAACGCTTTGGATAGACACCCCATCATCACTACTTGGACTCCTTTAGAAGAAAAGTTTCTTGAGAAATTCTTTCCACCTTCACTAACCTATGAGATTAGGGGACATATTAATCACTTCGCCCAACTACCTGGAGAAACACTTGCGGAAGCTTGGGAAAGATTCAAGGAACTCCTGAGAAAGTGTCCTCACCATGGCATATCTCAAAATCAACTAATAGAAACATTCTATAGAGGAGTAAGTGATGATATCAAGCAATTTCTAGATTCCTCATCTGGAGGAAATTTTATGAGAAAGAACTATGAAGATGCCTGGAATATAGTTACGCTAGGGGCCGAGAACCAATCCAATTGGGGAAGGTCGTCTAACCAACCCAAGGGGGTTCTTAAAGTATACAAAGCTGAAGAATCAATGGAACTCAAGGCCATTGCAGAGGCCCTGAAGACTATTGCTAGCAAGCAACAAGCCCTCGAAACTTCTTTCGGGGAATATGACAAGAAGAAAAGCTCTCAGGTTCAACAAGTAAAAGCAGCTACTGGATCTTGTGAAGCCTGTCATGCATCTGATCATCCAACATTATTATGTGGTTTGTTGTACAATGTCATGATGGATTTACAACCACCTATGCCGCAATATGAACCCATTATTGAGCATCCCGAGGACCAAATGCCAGAGCAAGTCAACTCCATCCATTCAATACCTGGCCAGGTGTACTACAATCCAGACAAACCAAGGAACCATCCTGGTTTCCAATACGGGAATCCTACAGGGACCGCCAACCCACAACAGCAGACTCAAGGTGGATCTTTCAATAGACAACCGCCAGGATTTCAGAATAACTTCAGTCAAGGGAATTATAGACAGGGTTTCCAAAGATCTAACTATCCTAGAAACCCTTCTTGCCAATATGGCCATCCAGGTCTGCACCCGCAGCTACAACAACCTCAGTTGTAGAAGCCCCAACAACCACAGTTAACTGCACCTCTACAACAACCACAAGGATAGCAAGTCACTCAATATCAACAGAAGAGTGCTCCTTCCCAACCATCTGATGAAATATCTTTGATTAGGCAGATGCTGCAATCTCAGCAGACCATGCTTGTGAATCAACAAGCTCAACAAAAGGCGGTGGAGGCCCAATTAGCACAGATTGCTGCTCAGTTGAAACCACCAGCAGGTACCTTCGCTGGGCAACCAGAGGCAAACCCAAGGCATGAACAAAATAGACCTGAGCAACTGAATGCTGTCACCACGAGGTCTGGTCGTGTCCTTCCTGATACCATTAGAATCGTCCATGATGATGATGATGTAGCTATTATTTCCCAAACAGGAAACTCAAGCATAGAAACAGAAAATTCTACTGAGAAAGAAAAGGAAAAGGAATCAATGCCAGAGGTCCCACCCAGAATTCCTTATCCAGACAGGCTGAAAGGGACCAAAATGGATACTAGGTTCCAAAAATTTAAAGAAGCTATGAAAAAATTATACATTGATATTCCTTTCCTCGATGCTCTTTCTGAGGTGCCCGCTTGGGCCAAATACCTAAAAACCCTCTTGTCGAGAAAGTATATGACAGAAGAGCATGAAACAGTGAAACTTGCTCAGACCACTTCAGACATTCTGCTAAACAAGATGCCAAAGAAAAAGAAGGATTCGGGTTCCTTCGGTATCCAGTGTTCTATTGGAAATGGTTCCAGCAAGAAAGGATTGGCAGACTTAGGAGCAAGTATATCTATTATGCCCTATTCGATGTGTAAAAGATTAGGCTTCACTGATTTGTTACCTACGACAATGACAATTCAGTTAGCCGACTCTACCATAACTTCCCCTCTTGGAATTATCGAGGATATTCCTGTCAGAATAGGAAAGAATTCTTATGTCCTGTGTGATTTAGTTATTATGGACATCCAAGAAGACCTGAGATACCCGATAATCTTTGGCAGACCTTTCCTAGCTACTGCCCGAGCACTTATCGATGTTGAAGCAGGAACTATAATCTTGAGACTTGGGAAGGAAGCTTTCCAGTTCAGAGTTCTTAACAGCATGAAAGGTCCAAGCATTCAAGAGGAAGTTTTTCTCCTGGATGCTATATATCAAATGTCCCAGTTAGAAATGTTTGAACCCTCCGATGAGCTGGAAAGTGCCTTGACAAACCCGGAAGTAGAATTTTCGGCAAACGAGCTAGTGCAACAATGCCTTCAATATTTAGAAAAAGTTGATGAAGCCCCAACAGCCACCTTTGAAGAACTCAAAGCTGTCACCGTTATAGAAGCGACCAAGCCACCTAAGGCCCCTGAATTGAAGGCCTTACCCGAAGGACTCAAACATGTCTTCCTTGACAACGAGAAACTTTGTCCAGTGATTATCAGCTCTACTCTGGAAGAAGACCAAGAAAACAGACTTCTTGATGAGATAAAGAGACACAAGAAAGCTATCGGTTATAAAATGACTGACTTAACTGGTGTAAACCCAGCTTTATTCATGCACAGATTGCCTATGGTGGAAGAATTCAAACCATCGAGGGAACATCAAAGGAAGTTGAACCCTAATCTCAAGGAGGTAGTTCGCATCGAGGTTCTCAAACTCCTGAAGGCAGGTATCATCTACCCAATCTCGGATTCTCAATGGGTAAGCCCCGTGCAGGTGGTCCCTAAAAAAGGGGGGACTACTGTTGTTCTTAATGACAAGAATGAACTGGTACCTACTAGAACAGTAACTGGGTGGAGAATATGCATAGATTACAGAAAACTTAATAAAGCAACAAGGAAAGATCATTTCCCCTTGCCCTTCCTAGATGAGGTCCTCGAGTGCTTAGCTCATCAGAAATTCTTCTGTTACCTCAATGGTTATTCCGGGTTTTACTAAATCCCTATACACCCGGAAGATTAAGAGAAAACTACTTTCACCTGTCCTTTTGGGACATATGCTTTCAGAAGAATGCCATTCGGGCTTTGTAACGCGCCAGCCACTTTTCAGAGATGCATGTCTGCTATCTTTGCAGGATTAACAGAATCTATAATGGAGATATTCATGGATGATTTCTCAGTTTATGGAAACTCTTTCGACAACTGTCTGCTCAACCTGGTTCAAGTTTTACAAAGATGCGAGGACACAAACCTCATCTTAAATTGGGAAAAATGCCATTTTATGGTAACGGAAGGTGTTGTCCTCGGACACAGAGTGAGCGATAGAGGGATCGAGGTGGATCAAGCAAAAATTGACGTCATCTCAAAATTGATGCCACCAAAAGATGTAAAAGGGGTACGTGCTTTCTTAGGTCATGCTGGGTTTTACAGAAGATTTATCAAATACTTCTCAAAAATAGAAAAACCCATGACACAACTACTGACCAAGGACACGGAATTTAACTTTAACCAAGAATGTTTGCAAAGCTTCACAACTCTGAAAAATGCCTTGATTTCCGCACCCATTCTAAGAGCTCCAGATTGGTCACAACCATTCGAAATCATGTGCGACGCGAGCGATTATGCCATAGGGGCCGTATTAGGGCAAAGAATCGACAAGAAACCCTATGTTATATACTACGCATATAAAACGCTGGATGAAGCACAGAAAAATTACACCACTACAGAAAAGGAATTCTTAGCTGTGATCTACGCGTTCGAGAAATTCCACTCATACCTGATTGGAGCTAAAGTCATTGTCTACACTGACCACTCCGCTATACGGTATCTAATTCAAAAGCAAGATACAAAACCTAGACTTATCCGCTGGGTATTAATGCTTCAAGAATTCGATTTGGAAATCAAAGACAAAAGCAGGGTGGAAAACGTCGTCGCTGACCATCTCAGCCGTATTAGAGTCGAGGATGAAGACAAAGTACCTATCCGAGACTCCCTCCCGGACGACCAACTAATGAAAGTCGCTAATTGATTCCCCTGGTATGCCGACATTGTTAATTATTTGGCAACATGAATCATTCACCCGTCTGCATCCTATCACGACAAAAAGAAGTTCATTCACGATGCTAAGCAATATTTCTGGGACGAGCCCTATCTTTTTCGCTTATGCGCAGATGGACTCTTTCGTAGATGCATTCCAGAGACGGAAATCACTTCGGTTATTGAGCACTGTCACTCAGGCCCCACTGGGGGCCACATGAGTTCTAAAAAGACAGCTCTTAAAGTCCTGCAATCTGGCTTTTATTGGCCTACCATCGCAAAAGACGCACATGAATACGTGCGATCATGCGACAAGTGCCAACTATCTGGGGGAATTACCAGAAGAAATGAAATTCCATTGAACATATGGCAAGAAATCGAACTCTTCGATGTATGGGGAATTGATTACATGGGCCCTTTCCCCTCATCCTACGGATACATGTACATCTTAGTTGCTGTGGATTATGTGTCAAAATGGGTAGAAGCTCTACCGACCATCTCTTGTGATTCAAAACCGGTAATCAAGATGTTTAAAGAGATAATATTCCCCAGATTCGGCGTCCCAAGAACGATAATATCTGACGGCAGATCACATTTATTAGAACGGAGCTTTGAAGCCTTATTAAGAAAATACGGAGTCAACCACAAAGTTTCTACACCGTATCATCCACAGACATGTGGACAGGTCGAAGTCTCCAATAGGCAAATTAAAGCTATCCTGGAAAAGACTGTCAATTGGCACCGCACCGATTGGTCCACCAAACTATCTGACGCTCTATGGGCTTACCGTACAGCTTTCAAAACACCAATCGGAAAAACACCGTTTCGATTAGTGTATGGGAAGTCTTGCCATTTTCCAGTTGAATTAGAGCATAAGGCTTGGTGGGCCATTAAGCAACTAAACTTTGATCTCAAAGGCGCTGGTGAATTCAGACAACTGCAACTCCAAGAACTAGAAGAATTACGAATGACAGCCTACCACAACGCAAGAATTTACAAAGAACAAACTAAGATGTGGCACGATGGCCACATAAAAAGAAAGGATATAACCGTCGGAGACAAAGTCCTCCTATTCAACTCCAGATTAAAAATGTTTCCTGGAAAATTGCGTACTAAATGGTCGGGGTCGTTCACAATCAAACACATATACCCGACAGGAGCTGTCATTATTCTCGATGATAATGGAGGAGAAAGGACCGTAAATGGTCACAGATTGAAGAAATACCACACTCCGGCAGACAAATTATTAAGGCAAACCATGGAGATCCATGATCCTATAAAGTCAGCATAGCCGGAGCAAAATCTTGTCAAGCCAGCGACGTTAAACCAAAGCGCTTCTTGGGAGGCAACCCAAGACCTGAGTATCACCCTCCCTAATTTTCTAGCCTTTTATTTTGTTTTTCTTTCTTCCTTAAATCTAAAAATACATAAAAATCCACATAATCTTGAGGCCAAACGGTCTCAAGACCGTTTGGGCCCTCGCGGTCTCAAGACCGTTTGGGCCCTCGCGGTCTCACGACCGTTTGAGCCCTCGCGGTCTCAAGACCGTTTGGGCCCTCGCGGTCTCAAGACCGTTTGAGCCCTCGCGGTCTCAAGACCGTTTGGGCCCTCGCGGTCTCAAGACCGTTTGAGCCCTCGCGGTCTCAAGACCGTGAGGTATGAAGGCGCCCCCCCTATAAACCTATAAATATACCCCCCCCCCTCGCCTACGTCTTCTCTTCTAGAACCTCGAATTCCCGAGCCTTCCTATTTCATTCCTCTCTGTGCTTTCCTTCTTTGAACGCTCTCCTTCTCTGCGCTCAGAGCTTCGTCTCTGCGATGCTACTTCAACTCTGCTCCGCCGTCACTCCCGTTCTGACGCTCGTCGCACCCAGGCTCCTCGCCGTCTGCTCCAACAGGTTAACAACCCGGCGGTTCACCGCTCCACACCACCGATAAACAATCGCTTGCGTTCGAACTCCTCTTTGCCCTTGTCACCGTCGTCGTTCGAACTCCTCTTCGCCCTTGTCGCCGTCATCATTTTCATGGTTCTTTGCCGACGAACGACCGCGCGGTTCGTCTCCGTCTCCCGCGCGGTTCGTCTTCCTCGAGGTCTCCAGACCGAGAGGTCCCTCGCGGTCTCCAGACCGTGAGGTCCCTCGCGGTCCCTAGACCGTGAGGTCCCTCGCGGTCTCCAGACCGTGTAAAAAAAAAAATTGACCAAACGGTCTCAGGACCGTTTGAGACCAAACGATCTGAGGACCGTTTGAAATCAATTCACCTGCAAAACTCAAATAATATTACTTTGTTATAATTTCAAAATTTACAATTTCTAACTTTTGTTTTAATTTCAAAATTTATGATTTCTAACTTTTGTTTTATTGTCAATCATTTCAGAATGACTTCACCTGTGAAGCAAGGAACAACAGATGCTCCCTTCTGGACAAAAGAGGAATTACTAGCTGAACGAATAAATCTCCAAAACATATTTGACCAGTACAAAAAAACTGGACAGGTCCCAGCACAAGTCAACCTGATTGAAGTCATGAAAGACATAAAGCGAATCAACCGCTGCTTAGATGAAGAATCTTCTGAAGAGGAGGTAGAAGAGATTTCATCCGATGAGGTCTCAGAATACCAGCCTTCCCCTGAGAAAAAATCTCCCACTACAAAATCTAAGGGGAAGAGAATGGCTCAAGAATCCACAGCTGAGCCAGCACCTAAGAAGAGAGCCAGGAAGCAGGTTCACCCCGCCTCTGCAAGAGAACAAATCCTGGCAGGATACATCCCACCATCCACCACCAGCACTACCACCCCTGCCACAATAACTGTTCCTATTTTTCCTCCCATCACCACCACAGCACCACCACCCGAAAACATTCATCTCCATAACATCCCCTCCATCAGCCAACTCCTTAAACCAACCAAGTATGTCTGCCCCATCATACTTATGAAGATGGGGATCTATAACAGAATCCTTACTCTTCTTGACAATTCCAACCTCTCCCGGCTATGCTTCGTATCCGAAATTCCCTACATTGAGCCAACAACAGAATTCTTCACCTACTTCCACAAAGAAGCGGTGGACATCATGGATAAAGAAAGGGACGGTGGTGATCGCAGAATAACCACCAGAATCTTTAACAACGAGGTGGTCATCACTGAAAATCTTCTAAACGAAATCTTCATCGATAATCAAGACCAGCTGAAGAAAGCTAAAGCCGCTGGTACTAAACACCCCAAGTTCAACAAGCATACCTTCTGGAAAACACTAACGGGGTTACCAACCTTTGATGCAAGGACAAGCAAGGCCTCCAACATTCATTCTGGCCTAGTGCGCACGCTCCACAAAATCATCATTGGTGCACTTTTCCCCAGATCTGAAGGAGGAAATGTTCTTATATCTGACCTTTTTGTCCTCTGGTCAGTCCTAAACGGAATACCCGTTAACATTGGACGACATATGCTGTTCAAGCTTTCAGCTTTCGCCCTCGGAAAAGAAATTTGCACGGGTGGTCATATCACATCTATCATCAAATATCTTAAGATGGATAGACTTCTACCCAAATGCAACCCAATCAAGGGCGACATCCTTACCAATGAACAGACACTAAAGAACTCCCATATCTTAAAAGATAAGGATGGAAAGCTGCACTACGTGTTCTGCCCCACAAAATCTTCCAGAACCCTGCTTCCACTTCCAGCGCTTGCTGACTATGACAAGGACAAGCTCCTATTAACAGAAGACGAGATCGCCAAAATCATAGCCTCAGTCAAAGCCAAAGAAAAGAAAGCAACGGCAGGGCAGGCAGAACTCAATATCAATGCCCCAGCAGCCAAAACATCAAAACTTCTAGTCAAACGACCTTCCAGA
The DNA here is from genome assembly GCA_963693085.1 of Alisma plantago-aquatica. Classification (NCBI taxonomy): domain Eukaryota; kingdom Viridiplantae; phylum Streptophyta; class Magnoliopsida; order Alismatales; family Alismataceae; genus Alisma; species Alisma plantago-aquatica. The sequence goes on from OY856412.1 coordinate 53,414,852, forward strand.
AGGCTCGTACAGGCACATGAGCTGTCGGGGACACCAACATCAAAACCTCATCCCGAACCTGAACCCCCCCTCCCATAAGAACATATTACATCCTCATCACTAGACTCTTTTATAATGAGTCTAAATGTTGAGCTCACTACCACCTCTCCACCTTCCACCACCCCAATATCTACTACCCCACCACCATCAACCACCCTTCAATCATCCTCCACACCACTTTTCACTACACCACCCTTCTCCACAACCATACCACCACCCCCACCCTTCTTCACTTCGGGCGCCCCATTCTCCACCACAATGCCCGAATTCTCCTCTTTCACATCCACCGACTTTCCACCAACATTCCCGGATCCATTTCTCTCTCCGGGTATGCCACCACTTTTTCCACCCACCACCACCCCGACATCGCTGGTGACCCCATCCACAGTCACCACGCAATTCGCGGGTCCATCAACAGTGTCTTTTCCGCATGACACTACCATTCCACCCCGACCCTAGCCACCTCACTCTTCATTTACTGGGGTCCCTTATACTAACGTCGGTGCGGAATTCGGACGTCAATTCGACACCATCCGAAACCTCCTCACCGACCCATCTAACATTTTGAATTCTATTTTTTCATGTGTGCAGGGTCTAACACAACAGGTTGCCCAGATTGGTGAACAGAACCGCGCCATGCCAGGCATCCTCCAAGGAATCCAGCAACGTCAAGATTCAGTGGCCAAGCAAGTCGACCACATCGACGACCACTGTAAAAACTTGCCCGAGTGGATCCATGGAGTACAAGGCCAGCATGAAGTGTTGGCAAAGAAAGTCGATAGGATCTCTATGCAGACTCTACCTCTGCTAGAGACCCTCCACGAGCTGAAGCAGCAACAGCAAGCTTTCAGCACGCGCCTGGACGACATCAAAACCACCCTCACGCAACTACATAATCGCCAGGAGGAGTCGTCAAATAATGAGCTTATTCAGCTAAGAGCTCAAGTAACCGACCTCACAGCACGACTCCTCTCCGCCGAACAACGTTACTCTAATTTAAAAGAAACCCACGAAGCACTGCTCGAAACACACGAGCACGTGCAAGTGGCATATGATGAGCTCCAATCCATCAATCGTCTGCGCAAAAAGAAAGCACAAAAGAAAACAACTGATGACGATGACGATGATGTTGTTGACGAGGAAGATTCTGACTCCTCTGTTGACTCAAACAATAGTACCTCCTCATCTGATGACTCCGACAAGCCAGATGATGTTGGAGCAGGCCCCAGCCAAGGAGCAGAACCAAAACACCAGCAAGATCACCAAACTGGTGATAAAGATCACAAATCCCCTGCTCATACAAAGAACGTCAACATTTACTTCGGGGATCAATTTCTCAACTTTTCTGCGGGATCTCTGGGGGAGGCTGCCAAAGAAGTGGCTTTTGCTGAGTTCGAAAAATGTATTCAGGGAACCAGCAGCACTATACCAGCCACAGCAGCCCAGCAAATCTTTGCACCCGAACCGTCAGCGCCTGAAATTGAAGAATCAGAAAGAGTATGCCTAGACACTGATGACGATTTAGACACTCCTTCTGATTCTGATAAAGATTACAAGCTGCAGCAGTACATGGACAGCATAGAACAAACTTATTCCCCCATACCGCAAGAGCTACCTCCGCCGCCACCTCTACCTAACAAAATGCACGATTTAGATATGGAGGCCATCTCTACCTTAGACGCACAGGATATCTTCATCCTCAACACTATAGTAGATGATGCCAAAGCAGAGGAGGATGTCATATATCAAAACACGAAGACCAAACGCAATCTGACACGTGAAGACTTCCGTTCCTTACTTCGACCCCAGTCGCCGGTGAAGATGGCAATGTTTCGTACTCTCCTTGCCAACTCTATTGAGATCTACAAAAGCTCTCGGCGTCAGCAACTAGCTCTCAACACCTCACCCACACTGGGATTGTGCTTACTGTACAAAGAGTTCCAGCACAAATCCATTACAAGGTTGCACAGGGGGATCGCAAGAAAAGTAAGATACATAACTGTGCCTTTCCAAGTTTGTAAACACTGGTTGCTCATGATTGTGGACACTGTCACCCACGACGCCAAAGTGTACAATTTCTGTGCCAGTGACTTAAAGGCCGGGATAATCAATTTTTTTGGAATTGAAGTCGGGGAGGCGAGATGCATCCTTCTCTCCGCCAGGACTGGAGCTCCCCCTGGTTCAAAATAATTAACCCACAAGTCCAATCCGCTGAAGGTTCCTGGGACAGCGCTTTTTACGTCATAAGGCACATCCTAGCGCTAAACCAGCAGGTCCCTTTCGCTGAACTCGTTAATGACGATTTCCACTCCCTACGAGGACGTTACGCCATGGAGCTTATCTGCGACAGAAGATTCTTCAACGACCCTACCATGGCGGCAGACGACGTCCCTCGTTATCTCTTTTCATCTATTCAACGTCCGCAGAGGAGACCTTTCAGACAAACCCTAGCGGCGTTGACAAAAGAAAAACACCCATCCAATGTCACCAAGCAAAGCCAATGGAATCCTTCCATCTTCGATCTGGCTCCAGATAAAGGTGACATTGATCTGATATCAGGGGTAGCCATCAAGACATCTTCATCACATATGGTACCCCAATCTGCCATTGAACCTTCATTTCCCGATTTCGATCCGGAAGCTTGCAAAACTCTTTCAGATAACGAGCTCCGACTAATAATGTCACGGCTATATGCCGAAAAAAACGAGATGGTATATATTGACGGGGATATATTGGTTATGGCATATGCCCTCCGTGAGACCTTACAGTTCAAGGGTTCCATGTCTGTAAGTGTAATGACTGCTTATCAATACTTGCTTGCACAGAATCACAACATGGTCTATATGGTGTCAGCTTACATGAAGGATAATCTTCTCGGGCTGAAGAACTTCGGAACAAAGGAGTCAACCATCTCTTATCTCCAACATACAACTCCGAAGTTCATCATGTTACCTTTCCTTCATCAAGAGCACTGGATGTTACTGGCAACCAATCTTCACGAAAGAACAACAATAATCTACAACAGTTCCGACAACCAGTATGATCCAAAACGGAAAGCATACACTACAACTCCAAAGACACCAACGGAGGAGGTGGCGAAGGAGTGTGCTGACAAATTACACGATCTTTTGGGTCAGCACACGCGGGCATATGACAGAGATCACTTCAAATCACCACCCTTCTGCCACAGGTGCCCCCATCAAATTAGAGAATCAAATGACTGCGGCTTCCACGTCCTCTACTGGATGTATACAATTCTGGCCTTTCACAAGCCGGTAGAGGACATGATAGAGGTGGATTACCACGCACTACGGGGAAAGTTCGCAGCCAACTTACTCAGAACACATGGGGCAAATAAAGGATTAACTGAAGCCTGAATGCCCTTGTCCATGCATTTCTCAACCTATCACTTTGACACTCTGTGGACAAAGTGCGTGATAAGTTGGGGGGGTGCATTGGACAAGGGCGAGGTACCATTCTGCTTCAACCCTTCTATTTTTTTTTCGCATATCAATTTTCAAACTTTCTGTCCATATTTAGACTTTTTCCAATAATTTTTTTCAATAAAATAACTTTTAAGTATAACTTTCATCCTGGAAAGAATCACCTTAGCTAAGTTAGAGATAAAGTAGTCCTCATATAAATAATAAGATTAGCATATAGGCATGAAATGGCAAATTCATAAATTTCATTCACTATTGGTTTCTACACTTTTACTTCAATTCTATCTCAGACTCTTCACATGTCAACTTCAGGGCCAAAGCGAACCAAAAACTCTCAAAGTCAAGAGGGAAATCAGGGAAATCCAAAATCAAGAAATCTCGCGAGCGGACCACCAATTAAAAATAAGTGCATGTCAGGAACCCTAAGAACAGTTTTCTTCTTTCAATAAAAGAGGCTTGGCCGCCCAATCAAAAACCCTAACAAAACCCACTTCCTAAGCCTGTGAGATTCGAATAAAAGCCAGAGTGCTGAATAAAAACATGAGAGTTGTGCCATGCATAAGGACCTATATGAAGAGCCAACAAAGATCTCACCCGGTCGGTACATACAGCTGCCCTCATGAAGGCAGATGTGTCGTGCCCGGTAATGAGATCCTAAGGTTTCCTAATATATGAAAAGGCTGATAAAAGAGCTCACCCGGCCGGTACATTCAGCTGCCCTCATGAAGGCAGATGTGTCGTGCCCGGTAGTGAGTCTCTAAAAAGCATAGACAAACCCTTCCCCACTTGAAGGGGGAGTTACACAATAAGCCTTTTAAGCCAGCCCTCATACCCACTCTAGCTACCGGTAGGTTTCTCCAAAGAAGTATAAAACTGATTAGAGTCGATGACATGCACATAATAAGAAAGGTGGTCCCAATGCGAGATTCACGATATGAAAGGAACCTGAGATCCATGCAACTTTTGATACTCGAAAGAGTTAGTGTAAGCAGAAGTCCTAATAAGACCTCGCTAGATCTCTGACCTAGAATTGAAGCAAGAGTATGGAAACCCTAGTCAAATAAAATCGCCTCGCCATTACATGCCTTAGCTCTATCTAACTTGAGGACAAGCTAGACTCTAAGTTAGGGGGGGTGATAACCTCCCACTTTGTGACTTTATCTTATTTAGTTATCTTTAATTTCCCATACTCTTTCTTAGATAAATTAGATAGAATCATTAAACTTTTTTACTTTATTGCGGATACACCAATAAACTAACTTTTCTTCTTTTTCATTACAGAAAACACAAAAAAAATTACAAAGACTCCTCATGGTCCCAAGACCGCGAGGAGGCCTCGCGATCCCAAGACCGCGAGAAGGCCTCACGGTCCCAAGACCACGAGAAGGCCTCGCAGTCCCAAGACCGTGAGAAGGCCTCACGATCCCAAGACCGCGAGAAGGCCTCACGGTCCCAAGACCACGAGAAGGCCTCACAGTCCCAAGACCGCGAGAAGGCCTCGCGGTCCCAAGACCGCGAGAAGGCCTCACGATCCCAAGACCGCGAGAAGGCCTCACGGTCCCAAGACCGCGAGAAGGTATCACGGTCCCAAGACCGCGAGAAGGCCTCGCGGTCCTCAGACTGTGAGAAGGCCTCACGATCCCAAGACCGCGAGAAGGCCTCACGGTCACAAGACCGTGAGAAGGCAAACGGTCTTAAGAACGTTTGAGACCAAACGGTCTTAAGATCGTTTGGGCTCAACTTGAGCCTATAAATAGGACCTCAAGGGTCACTTCAAAAGGATCAAATCTCAGACGTCCAGAGGCTGCCTCTCTAGCTCCAGAGCACTTTTGTCTTCCATCCACTGCCCCAAGGCTGCCAGTTTGAGATCCGCGTTCCATCACTAAGCTATCTTCTCTCTCCTCTCAACAGCAAAGAAGGTGGGAAGAGAAGATCCATCATCAAGTCAACCACGAAGTGAGAAGATCATTGCTCTCTTCACCAAGGGTTCAACTTTCCCTCCTCCGTGGAGATGACGTTCTTTCTCTCTCTTCTCGCCTCCTTCTTTGTCCTTGACATGAGCGAGTAGTTTCATTCACTAGGGTGCGGGGAGTAGCCCCGCTACCCATGTTTTCATTTCATGCAATGTAATTCAATAATTTGTAATAGAGATACTCTTCTTTTCAGTTCAACATCAATTGTTTAATGAATGCTAGTTGCCTGATCATCAACTTGTGTTACTTATTATCTTTTGGTATGAATTGTCTATGTTTGTACCCTTAGATCTGAATATTGATTGAATGTTGGTCTTAGATGTATGTAGTCACCATATGTCTGTTTCGGTATCTAGGAGTGCTTTCATGAGTGGAGTAAACTCACCCCCATCAATGCACTTTCATACTATGAAATGGAATCAGTTGACGCATGGAAGTGCAATCTTGGTAAGGTCGAGGAACACATTTCATGAAGGAGTAATGCAAAGCATGTGACCATTCATTATGGTATGGCTGGCGTTGCAATACTCCACACTTCTCGTAGCTAGTTATCCGAAAGGAAGCTAGGACTACAAGATACTAACTGTTTTGACTCTCTTTGCAGGTTGTTTTATTATGTTGCATGTCTTGATCCATGTGTAGTGGTGCAAAACCCGATAACACCCTAGTGGCTTCTAATCATTGTTTACAACCTTAATCTCTACTTTCTTGCTTTACTTTCCTTGCACTTAGTTTAAAACCAAATCAAACTTTCGATCTAAATATCAACTGTTAAGTAGTTAAGTTCAACTAAAAACATTTTCCATCTTGATTTCATCAAGACCGTTGTCCCGAGGATTCAACCCTTAACTATACTACGATAAGACTTCCGCGTGTCTTAGTACACGTGGGTGGAGTTCTTACCATAGTACTAGCAAGGCTAAACCTAGGGATTCATCATCTCTAGGATTTTTAGTGGTGTTGCAATACTCCATCACTCTCCTAGAGCATACTAAAGAGTTTAGTTGTGCCCTATCCATGGTTGATGTTGCTGATTTCCTACTCAAGGCATCTGCAACCACATTGGCCTTCCCTGGATGGTAATCAATTGTACAATCGTAGTCCTTGATTAACTCCATCCAGTGACATTGCCTCATGTTAAGTTCATGCTGAGAGAAGATATACTTAAGGTTCTTGTGGTCTGTGAAAATCTGGAATGTCTCTCCGTAGAGATAATGTCTCCAGATCTTCAAGGCATGAACCACAGCAGCTAACTCCAGATCGTGTGTCGGATAATTCTCCTCATGTTTCTTAAGTTGTCGGGAAGCAAAAGAAATCACTTGCTTATCCTGCATCAACGCATCTGAGTCCATTCTTGGAGGCATCACAGAAAACTACATATCCCTTACCTTGCTCAGGTAGCACAAGTACAGGTGCACTTGTCAACCTTTCCTTCAACAGCTGAAAAGATTGCTGGCACTTATCACTCCAGGCAAAAGGAACATCTTTCCGGGTTAACTTAGTTAAAGGTAAGGCTATAGAACTAAAGTTCTTAATGAACCTTCGGTAGTAGCCAGCTAACCCTAAGAAACTATGAATCTCCGTTGGTGTCTTTGGTTGTTCCCACTGTAGAACAGATTCTACCTTTTTAGGGTCAACACAAATACCCGAAGCAGATACCACGTGACCAAGAAAAGATACTTCCGGCAACCAAAACTCACACTTGCTAAACTTAGCATATAGCTTGTGTTCTCTTAGCAAGGTCAAAGCTTGGCGAAGATGATGTTCATGTTGCTGAGCATCTCTACTATAGATCAGAATGTCATCTATGAAGACAACAACACACTAATCGAGGAAAGGTCGAAAGATTCTATTCATGAGTTCTATAAATGCAGCTGATGCATTAGTTAGTCCAAACGACATAACTGTGAACTCATAGTGAGCATACCTAGTCCTAAAGGCAGACTTGGATATGTCACTATCCTTAATATGAAGTTGATGATATCCTCACCTCAAGTCTATCTTTGAGAAGACGGTTGCACCACGCAACTGGTCAAAAAGATCATCAATCCTCGGAAGAGGGTACTTGTTCTTTATTGTTACTTTATTGAATTGTATGTAATCAATGCACAACTGCATTGACCCGTCTTTCTTTTTGACAAACAAAATAGGAGCACCCCAAGGTGAAGTGCTTGGTCGGATGAAACCCCTCTCAAGCAACTCTTGAATTTGTTTCTTAAGTTCTGCCATTTCAGCAGGCGCCATCCTATACGGTGTCTGGGCTATGGGTTGTGTATCTGGGACCAAATTGATTTCAAAATCAATTTCCCGAGGCTGTGGTATACCTGGAAGTTCTTCAGGAAACACGTCTTCGAATTCCCTGACTACAAGAACTTCAGCAGGGTTAGGACTCTCCATGATAGTATCTACCACATGGGCCAAGAATACATAACATCCTTGCCTCATCAGCTTAACAACAACCACAGCTGACACAAGATAGGTGGGTAGAATCTTTCTCTCTCCTTGAAAGATCCATGTGTTGCTTTCATCAGCAAACACAGCCTGCTTGGATTCACAATCCAAGACAACCCTATACCTTTCCAAGGTATCCATCCCAAGGATTATATAAAATCCTTGCATCTCAAGTGGTATAAGATCCACTTGAATGCGATGATCAGAAAAGAAGAGGATGCAGGAGAGCATACCTCCTGCAAAATAGCAGACCCTCTCAACGGAGTCTCCAGCAACAAGCTATCTGCCCTATGACTGACTGTCATATTGCAGTTACGAATCACTCTTCGAGTGATAAAGGAGTGTGTAGCACCCAGGTCAATCAAAACAGATATAACACATGATTTAGACATATCAGAATATAGTAGTTCCATCTGACCTGCCACAACCCGTGGGTTGACCACTGCATCAGGTGGGTTCATAGCATAGAACCTCGCTGTCGCCTGAGGTTGATTTGGTGCTGACAATCCAACTTGAGACGCTTGTCCACGTCCTCTAGCTGCTCCTTGAGACTACCTTCTCTGTGATCCCTGTTGATTCTATCTCTGAGCCTGTGTCACACTGACAGGCCTAGACCTGCAGTCCTTCATCAAATGTCCCACCTTCCCACAGTTGTAGCAGCTTCTTTCTAGTTGTTGTGGTCTTGGTGGTCCTGTGACTGACATTGATGTTGAACTGCGAGTCTCTTATGGTGGTAGGCTTCGTCCTCTACCTCTACTCAGTGCCCACTATGTCTGAGCACTAGATCTGGGTGGTGGAGGTGTAGGTGTAGAGAATCTAGGCTTCTTAAAGTCTCTAGATGAAGAACCCTAGAACTACGAATATCTCTTATGGGTTTGCCTCTTCTCGGATACAGATCTCTCTATCCTTCGGACTGACTCAACGAAGGTAGCGAACCTCTCCCGATTTTCTAGGGCAGACACGGGAGTAGTCAAATCGGCATTCAAACCCTTCTCAAACCTTCTAATCCTTTCTTCTTCTGTGGCAGCCATGTGCGGACAGAATCGCAGCAACTCCATGAACTTAGCTTCGTACTCGCTAATGTTCATCATGCCTTGCCTCAATCTCTCAAACTGAGAGATCTTCTCGTCCAGGAATGTCTTTGGAAAGTATCTGTTGACAAATCCCCGACGAAAGTCTTCCCATGAAATCTCTACTCCAGGCCTCTTCTGCTCTTCCATGGTCCACCAGTGACCAGCACTTCCTTTGAGAAGATAGACAGCATGTCTAACCTTCTAAGCTTCAGGGATGTTAAGGATTCTGAAAGCTTTATCCAACTCGGTTAACCACAGATCGGCATTTGCGGGGTCAACTGTCCCAAAGTATTCGGTTGCTCCGACACGACGAAGTCGCTCGAACGTCTTACCGATACCTTGTCCTTCAGGATGGATAGGTGTCCTAGGTGCAGGCATGGGCATCCTGTCGGTGATATGTGTCATGGCAGTCATAAACTGCCCGAACATGGTTTGAACAGCTGGGTTACCCATGTCAGCTGGGTCAAACTGAGGTGGCTCTTTGGGTGGCTCAGGTATGGGCTGTTCTATTTCTGGGTTCCTTGCACCTTCTCGAGGTGCAGCAACGCTACTCTCAACTACATACTCCTCATGTGGCTCAGACATCCTTATATATCTTCTTCTCCCGAGGAGTAGAAGATTCAATTAGATAGGAAAGAAACACTAAGGATAGACTCGACATCCTAAGTCTTATGTCTCTATAGACTCAGCGAACCAAGAGCTCTGATACCACTAAATTGTGGGCTTCGATCTCCAAAACACGACATAAACTCAGCGGAAGCATTCGATTAACATCAGAATACGAAAAACCACGAAAAATTAAAACTTTTTGAGACAAGATATGAAAATCATAAATCTTCTTTCATAAAAACAAGATAAATAGTTTACATCTCTGCTAAATCACTTCTTGAGTGATTATATACAACCAGATACAAAATCTCAAGATTGAAAATCAAAATCTCAGACCAATTAACTCCAAGGACCTGAGAGTACAGAGACGACATAGGACAACTAACTACATGGCTCAGCAGTCAGTATCTCCACCTGAGATTCACTGTTGCTCCTGATGTTGTTGTTGCTGATACTGATCACCTGCAGACTGGTTCCTTCGTCCCCGACGACCACCTCAAAGTTGAAGTCTACAGAGTGAGACAATTTTAAATAATTGTCCAAGGAGAGTTATAACTCTCCACCAGAAGCTTTATTATAGCAATCAAAGAACAACATAAGCAATAAAAGCTTTTAAGGTAATCAACAGTAGATTGACATTAAGTAGGACAATAGCATTTAAGAAATATGAAAAACATATATACTAGGCAGTGTAAATTCAATCATTCTATCTCATAGTTTTAAACTAAGCAGATATGCTACGCGGTTGATTATATTTTACAAACATTATTATGCCCTGCGGAGATGAAGTATACCGCTCATACTCCAACCGATCACTTATTAAGTCACATCGGTATCATACCTAGGTCATCAAAAGAGCTGGATTCTTATGACCTCATCTTCCTCAGTCAGAGTGAGGATAAACATGCAGGACATCTAGTGTCTCTACTACTATAGCTTACCAGGGTATTCTGGTACTTCGCTATTAGAGTCACAGTGGCATTCTGTACTCTCTTCATCATCGAAAGATTTCTTGTTTATCTCTCATCGATGTGGTATAAAAGATTTCCTCGGGAGATTAGTGTTACATCACCCCAACATAAACATATAGTGAAGGATTGATAGATTAAGATATATCTACATCAATTCCTACACTAGGATGTAAGGATATACACATCCATATTCACCCACATACTCAAAAGTATGTGATCCAGGAGTTCCCTTAGGAAAACCTATTTCACCATCATTTACTTCTGACAATGATGGATCTATGATCAGGGCTCTACATGGTATGATTATGCTTGATTAGTTAGGTATATTTCAGTATTCTTTTAACATCATACACGTTTCCAAGCATTTTAAATATTAAAACTGTCACATCCCAAGATTTGAGGCCTCGGATATAATGATCTTAAAAGGAATGATTGGACTACCCATATCACCAAGGTGCACCTCCTTTTCAGGGAGCCCATCTCTAAAGAACTCCATAGTTAAGCGTGCTCAGCTTGGAGTAGTACTAGGATGGGTGACCAGTCGGGAAGTTGATCCTGGCTTGCGCGTCAGTGTGGACAAAGTGCGCAGTTAAGGCTAGTGGTGGTTTGTGGGGCCAGTCGTCATTCCTGAAACTCTACTAGAGCCTAGGGCAGTGGGCCCAGGCATTACAAATGGTATCAGAGCCATAACCCCTCCAGTAGGTGGGGCCCACATGGGGATGTGGCATGCCAGTCTTGAGCCGTGCGGTCCAGGCAAGTTGGAAAGGGCTATCCGTAGAGACGAGATGGAGCCGCCCTTGCGCTGGTAGCCGTGAATGGGAGCTGGGTGTCTATGGGCCATGGTGGGTCTGCACTGAAATGGGGTCAGATTATGAGGCCATATAGTTGAGCCTTGACGAGGACGTCAACAGTCTAAGTGGGGGAGATTGTAACATCCCAGGATTTGAGGCCTCAGATATAATGATCTTAAAAGGAATGATTGGACTACCCATATCACCAAGGTGCACCTCCTTTTCAGGGAGCCCATCTCTAAAGAACTCCATAGTTAAGCGTGCTCAGCTTGGAGTAGTACTAGGATGGGTGACCAGTCGGGAAGTTGATCCTGGCTTGCGCGTCAGTGTGGACAAAGTGCGTAGTGAAGGCTAGTGGTGGTTTGTGGGGCCAGTCGTCATTCCTGAAACTCTACTAGAGCCTAGGGCAGTGGGCCCAGGCATTACAAAACTACAATCATACACCTTTAAGTCATCATGTGTGTATTGGTTGTTTTAGATGGCTTGTATCACACATTTTGTGAACTTAATTACATACCTAGTCATAATAGGTTGATTAGGTCCCTTGGCATACACTTACTAGAAAACCCCACATTAAAGGGTTACTTTAGCTATGAAATTGAGGATGTTACAAAAACACTGCTATACAAGAAGAATACTAAATGTATCAAGTTTAACTCATATTAGTTACCAAAGGATATCAACTCATCATAAGTCATTTAATCAGCATGACCTTGATGTTACTCATGGCTCTTACAGCCTATCATCTCATATGATGCTACTTAAACTTAGGCATCATAGCATATTCACTATTCATTAAGCTAACAACATGCTTTCAATGAATATGGTATCATAATCCTTACCTGGATATGATCATCCTCATATAAGAACCTGCATGGGTAATTCAACTAATAATAATAAACAATTCATTTCAAGAGTTATACCTTCATACTCTTACAAGAGAGAGGTTCCCTGATTTTCATCAATTAGGGTTATCCAATCCCTTCCATTATGATTAGAAATAGTGCTTCCTCCTTTCATACTTAAATCATGAAGATTCATGCTTAAAAGCATAACCTGGAATTAGGGTTTATTGTACATTTCATCATATTTCCCTAGAATTAGGGTTTACTATTCACTTTATATTGAATTGAGATCATAGCATTATCATGTATAAGAAACATCATCATTGATGCCTTCAAATTAGGTTAAGATTCATCAATTATCATAATTAGGGTTTTCATGATCTCATATAGGTGGATCATATCCTAATCATGCACATTCATATACATTGAAGGTATTTTATTTGAGTTTCAACCATAAATGGTACCTTCTCTCTCCTCTTACTAATAGATGGTGATTACATCACTATAGAATAGGTTAGGTCAAGTCCTCATTGATTAACATAAGCTAAGTCTCCACTATCATGTCATTAGGGTTTGATTAAAACAAGGTATCATCTATATGAATCCTTCAAGGGCACATTGGTAAAGTACACCTTTAATCACCACATGGTTCAATCTATTAGTCACTTAGCCCCTTAATGTCTTGGGGTACCATTAGGTTTTAGATTAGACCACCATTGGACCAATTACACCTTCAAACGGTTAAGCAAAAACAGCCCAAAAAGTCTCCAAACGGTTTCACCTCTCAACCTCCAAACGATCTTGAGACCGTTTGGGGGCGTTGACCATTTGGGCACTTTGACCTTCAAGACCGCATGGTCACCAAGACCGCATGGGTGCGTTGACCATTTGAGAGTGTTGACCTCCATACCGTTTGAAATGAATCTACCTTGAAACCGTATGAGATGAAACGATCTTGAGACCGTTTGGTCCAAATGGGCTCAAAACTGCATGGACCTCAAAGGTGAATCAAAGGCTATACTCGATTGGGATTTTCTATGTTGAAGCCTTCAATTGGCCATATCCTTGTTAACCACTTATAAATTGAGTCAATTAAGGTTAGCCTTAATCAATTGGACACCAAATTGAACCTCAATTGAAAGCCAATTAGGGTTGAATCCAACTCAATTAGGGTTTGCAATCGGTTAACCATCAATGCTCCTCAACATGAATCTAATTGAGGTTGAACCCATCAATTGACATCCAATTGGTTCCAAACTTGGCTCAAACGGTCTTGAGATCGTTTGGACACCCTCCAAATGGTCTTGAGACAGTTTTCCCAAAGTTTCATCAAAATCTAAGTCGGTTTGATAAGGGTTGAACCCTAATTAGGTTTAAAATCAACACTTTTATTCAATTCATCAACCTATTGTGATTGGAGCCTCAATTCACCAAATTACCATAACCCTAGACCTCCAAACGGTCTTGGGTTGTCACCAAACGGTCTTGAGACCATTTGAGTGAACCCCCAAATGGTCTTGAGATCGTTTGGGCCCTTCAACCCAAAGTTCACCAAAATCTATCCTTGAAATCAGCAATTCAACCCGATTAGGGTTTAGGGGGCTGAAGTGCCTTCAACTTGTGATTGGTTTGCAATTAGGTTATGCTTCTTTGTAGATATTAACTTCAACATGTTTAAAACAGACCTCTAAATGGTATTCCCTTGGTCAACCCTATCAAATGGTCTTGGAGACCGTTTGAATCTAAACGGTCTTGCAAGACCGCATGAGATCAAACGGTTTGAGACCGTTTGATTTTAAACGGTTTGCAAACCGTTTAGACCAAATGGTCCAAGGTCGTTTGATAAAGTTACCTAGGAATTCACGCCCATCATCTTCAACCTCTGTTCAGGTCGGTTACTCCACGGATTGCTTGCAAAAGTGCAAGGAAGAATGGGGAAGAAGAAGAACTAAATACTTAATTGGCAAGAACATAGATATACATAATAAAGCAAGAAGTTTTGAGTTATAAAACCCGCCTCAAACGTTGTTCCTAGAGCTCCAAGCTTCCAAGATTCAAGCTTTTAATGGCGTATTGAGCTCCACAGGTTGACCAAAGGTGATTCTCCAAGAAAAGGTTGGGGGAAAGTCGGCTAGAACAAGAAACCTAAGTGAGCTAACCATAAAACCAACCTTATACAAGGAATTCCTCCATAAATCCGAGCTAGAAGATGGTCTCTTCTCACCTTAGAACAAGTTGGTCATCTCCTTGAGCTCCAGAGCTCTGCCTTGGTCAGTTGAGCAAGATGAGAAATGAAGAAGAGAAGAAAATATGTTTACTTGGTTTGCAAAGGAAGAGGCTTATATAGCTTGGGTTAGTTTTCAACATAAGGACCTCTAGTTTATGGGTTTCTCATCTAGGTCCCTCCTTAACTTTTAAAGCACGTTCAATCTATCATAACTTTAAGCAAAGCCCATCAAAACTCAAGAGCTAAGGGTAAAGAAAGCCAACATGTAAACTAAGGTACATATATAAAAGGTCTCTTTACTCATACCAGGTGATTCTACTACAAAAGTCATTCTTCTTATCTGATTATCTAGTTGAAGCACCCCTTTCATCATTTCTACTCAAAATGATGTCAAGAGTCATAAAAGATATTCTAGAAGGTGTATTTTACAAGTTGTACCCCACATTTTGGGTAAATTGCACTTTACTCCAAAATTAGGGTTTTAAGCACAAGGATTGTTCCACAAGCTGCATCTTGATGCCCAAGCTTGGGAAATCCATCATACCTCATCATATTCACTCATATGATGTCTCATAATCAGAGGAACATCTTAACATGTGTAATTTTGCAAGTTAACCCCTCTAATTGGATAATTTGCACATAGGTCCCTGTATCACAAAACAATACTACAACATTGTTTAAAAAGGACAAAATTGAAAATGTATGTTCCTCAGGAACTTAATTACATGCCAGGGAGTAATTACAAGTATTTAATTACATGATTAAGCAAAACACCTAGGGTTAACTAATAACCCAGGTCAGTGATGTTACATTAACCATGTTCCCCTCTTTGTCAATCAACTCACAGATGATGTTGGAAGCCTCCCTTTTCCTCACTATTGTATGGTAGACCTTTGTTTTTCTATCACCATCTTCCATCCATTTTTCTCAACTTCTCTGCCAATAGAATTTCTCTTCTGCCTTTTTTAGGTCCTCAAGCATCATCCTCAATTCTCTGTCCTTCTTTATTAGTTCATTATTGAGTGGATCAGCCAACATAAGCTTCCTCACATCACTACATTCCTTCTTTTTTTCATAAAGATCGGATTGGGAATATTGACCTTCTCTTTCGCCCACTTCTTCAAGGTTTATTTCAGAAGAGAGAGCTTCTTAGCAAAAACAAACATGGGATTCCCATATATATGTGTACCCCACACTTCCTTCAGAATATCATCAAAGCCCTTCCACTCATCCTAGTAGTTAAGAAATTTGAACGGTCTTCGTTTTTGTTTTTTCTCAATGATCTGCACAAGAAGAGGGGTGTGATCACTTAGCTCAGAACCACCTACCTTCACATGTACATTGGGAAAGAGTTTTAACCATTCCTCATTAACCAATGCTATGTCCAGTTTGCTTGCTATTTTGTCTTCTAGATCTTGTTATTATTCTATGTGAAGAGATCTCCACCTGTCATTGGTAGCTCTGTCAACTCCTCTTTATCAATGGCACTATTAAAGGCATCAATCACAGCATGAAGCGCAGGTCTGCCCCCTATCTTCTCACCATGTAACCTGACATTGTTAAAATCACCAATCCCCATCCACGGTGTTATCATCTATGTGGAAATCAAAGCTAGGTCATGCCAGAGTTTAGTCCTTCTCTTTGCATCATTATGAGGATACACTTTTGTCAAACACATGTGCAAATCGGATGCATTCCTGCATTCTAGAGTAATGTGTTGTTCAGACATCATCAGTACATTCATCTGTCATGCATTGGGCTTCCACGTCATACACACCCTAGCTAGCTCAGAATGTAGGAGGTTAGATACATGTTCCCAGTCTTATGGAAACAAATGCCCAATACTCTGTTTATTATTATCCTTAATCTTTGTCTCAACTAAAGCTGCAATAGAGGACCCACTAACACCAATCCATTCATGGATTTCCTTTTTCTTGTTCCATTCACACCCTCCTTTAGTATTCCACATAACAATAGACATATTTAAGGGTTCGTGTTTGCCCGTGTACGCCTCGGCTGCTCCTTCTTCTTGTTGCCTTCTTTTTTTTTCTTTGGTTTCACATGTTCTGGCTCTTCAGCCTCCCACTCACTAAGAGCTTTGAACCTATTGGTAGAGTCTAGGATAGACCCCACCCCTTATGTTTTCGGGATTCCACTCATAGTCTTCCTCCTGGATGCGGGTGTGAATTCCCCATCCTCCTACTGTTTTGCTTCAGCTACATTGCTATTAACCCCTTCAACTTTGTCCATTGCGTTGTCTGCAGTAGGTTCCTCGTATAGACCCTCATCGACCATTGACTCCTTCGCACATGTAGGAGGTTGCTCGTTCAGACCCTCATCAGCCATTATATCCTTCACACATGCAGCAGGTTTGCTCCTCCTTCTCCTCAGCACTGACCTTGGCAGCTATAGCCCCCTCAGCTTGCTTTGTGCTCGATCCTGCCTTCTTGGTCTTCCCAACCCATTGCATTGTGCTCGAGCCTGCCTTCTTGGTCTCCTCAGCACTTACCTCAACCCTCTTGTGCTTGGTAGCTTGTTCACCATTGTAAGCCCCCTCCAAATGGTCGAAGACCTTAGAGAGGCTGCACTTGGGTGGCTTATGGTGGTACAAGATCTTTACAGGTATGGCATCCCATCCTCTGACATTCAACTACACCTGCTCAGTGAGCTCCTCATCAGCCTTGAGCTCCACCAGCATGCGTGCCTCATCGATCTCCAGTGAGCAGTCGTCGATGAAGAGCACTCTGTCAGAGCTGGCAGCAATGGTCCCCACCACCCTCTGTGTCCATGATCGGCTAATGGATCCTAGTGTTATCCACATCGGGATTGTCACAAAGGCATCTGACTTTAGCTCATTGCCGAATCGATAGTCCTTAGCGACTACTAACTGACCATCAAACCACCGTGGACCCATTTCCAGGACAGTTTGCTTATCTTTCGAGTTGGAAAATCAAATCAAGAATACGTCGTTGTCCCTCGAGATCAAGTCAAACGATCCTTTGGGCTTCCAAGCCCTCTTGATCTAGGCGAGAAAATATGGGTAGTATGGGCGCTTCCCCAGAACATAGGCCATAATCGAATACTCCCATATGTTCCTCATCTTTTCAAACTCCTCCTCCGCTAGGTCGATGTGGCTTTGGCCATCGGAGCGTCTTGGCGATGGGAAATCCTCCTCACTGGTCTTGCGGGGCAATAGTTCCTTCAGGATGTGGTTCCAGTCCTTTCGACATGGTGTCGTCAACGCACCCGCTTCCGCGGTCGGGGGGACCACTCCTCTACTTTCGTCGTTCACCGACCCGTTAGGGTTAGGAACCCTCGTGCTTCCTTCCCTCTCAATCTCTCGGGTAGTATGTGGTTGTGCGGGGTGGGAGGGGGGTATGGTGGTGCGGGTGGAGTGGAGGTGGACGTCGGCGGTCGGGGGTAGCCGCCGACGTGGGTGCCATGCGCCTAGGGCCGCTTATCGCCTGGGAATCACCCAGCTGAACCCTAGGAGGAGAGTTGTATGTATATATGGGATTAAGAGAGAAAGATTTCCCCCCTCTCCCATGCCCATGGCGGAGGTCGAATGCCCAGGAGGGTGGTAAATCAAGGCGGAAACTGGGATTCGAACTTGGGTCCCTTCATGAGGAGACATCGTGCTTGACTACTTGAGCCACTCCTTGTCGGCGAGCTGTATGTATGTATGTATGTATGTATGTATTATGTATATATGTGTGTATGTATGTATGTATGTATGTATGTATGTATGTATGTATGTATGTATGTATGTATGTATGTATGTATGTATGTATGTATGTATGTATGTATGTGTGTATGTATGTATGTATGTATGTATGTATGTATGTATAACCATATAAAAAGAGTAAGTGTGGCGTGTGCTATTTTTACCTATTTTCCTGCAAGCTACTTACCCAATTTCTTTGTCCATCAATGACTAATTGGTCATATGAAATGTCAAGTCATAAAGTGCCACCTTTTGGCAAGGAACAACTAGCATTATTCAAAATGTGCGTGTCATAGGATAAATCAGTAGATAAACTTCAAAATAATAATATGAACTCAAAATAAAAAGTAACTTTGTAGCTGGCCAATTAGCTTCTCTAGCTAGTTGATGTTCCAACTATATATTGTTGATTAATTCGAATAGAAAAAATAGTAATCTCACCATGTCTCCTTTATAGTTTTGGATACATTACCTTATGTTACATATGTTGTGCCAGAGTGTGTATTACAAAATAAATATATAATGATATGTGTCATTTTGTATAACATTGATTTGAATAGTTGTCTTGTAGGGCGATTGTATGCTCATCAGTGCAGTCACTTTGTGCACTCCAACAATATTTTTGTGCATCCCAAGTCCAGTATGTCTGTGTCTTACATGTTGGAGGGAGTTCTGATGATGTTAATGAAATTTTTGTCTATTTATGGATTGTGTATAAATTATTATATAGGCCAACATAATACTAAACATGAGCCTAATAGAAAAAATAGGGCTTGAACAAAAAGTGTGTATGCTTATTGGTTTAGCATGTTGTGTACTCAAGCATCCTATATGTTTATCGATTGCCAGTATGTCAGTGTAATTTTAAAATGAAGGGGGTTTTGTGATTGTTAATCGAGCTTCTCTCACTTATTGGATAATATATAAATTACTGCATTCAATGTAATATTAATCATGTGATCAAGGAATACAATTAATTTGAATTTAGATTTTAGTATAGGTACATGTTGAAGGGATTCAGTTGTCTGATAATCAAGTGCATGTGCTTTCCAATAGTTTGGATTTTCGCTTACCGATTCAGTCAGTGTTTGTGTTCATGCAGCCTATGTGTGTGCTTATATGTCTAGTCTGTTTGTGTTCTTATACGTCGAATGGAGAAAGAACACTTTTACTTGAGATGATTTCTCTCTTGGTGGGATGTATATAAATTTGTATGTATTGTAGTACTAGTCATTAGTCTGACAATAATATCTATTTTAGAAAAAGTTTAGTTGTCCTTCTACTTGCTACTCCAGCTGCAAATATGTTTATTATTTTTTATTCCAAGTAGTTGTTTGCATGAACTTTTACATGTACTCCATTTAGACGTGTGTGATATTTTTATACAATTTACTATTTGTGTTGTTCTTACATTTTTTCTATTTTTTGTATCTGTGCTATTCAAGCAGCTTCATTCTGCTTTTCTTTTCTTCTTCATGTGTTATGTAAATATTTGGCACCTATTTAAATATTTTCATTCCTCCAAATTGTATTTTGCAAAATCAAAGCTAATTGTTATTTTTATCCAATAGTCATTTGTATAGTTATTTTTTTAGTATTATGTGTATTACATCACTTTATTTTTATACTACATTCTTAGAATGTATTTTTGCTCTTATATATATGGTTGAATCAAATGTGAAATTATTATCATTTTCAAAAAGTTTAGTTTGCACTATCACATCAACTTCTCAAGTATTTATTATTTAAATTAAATGGCTAATGCTTTTTAGTTCCTTGCTTAACTGTTTAGATTGGAGTCCCCAGTTTTGGTATTAGATTCTTTATGGAAAATGATGTTAGACACTTAGGCAAAAAATTTCTAACTAACATTGACGACAAGGTGAATAGTCATATGCAAAACCCATTTGTCATTGGTGAGAATATGGCCGATCTTACATTAAAGAGGAACTATAGATAGAGATCGGGTTTTGTGGTGTGAGAATTTTCTCCATTCTTTTCATCTTTCTCCTTGTAGTTGTAGCATTTGTCATTCAAGGTATGTATGCAAAATTGCTTTGAGTGGCTTATCTATCTTCATCAAAGATTTAAAAAGATCCTTGGTCAACCTTATGTATTCAACAAGCAAATTACAATTGGGGTCAGTTAACTGGAGTTCTATTAGTAATAATTTTTTAAAATAAATATTGGTAGATATTCTTGGTGTTATGCATGTTGCAAATTGGTACCAAAACCTCGACCAGAAGACACAAAGTAACTAAATTGAAATTGTACTAGAAGTGATGACATATTTTAGGTGGCTTTTTATTTCTTTGATGTAATCTTTGCTCATGGTAAGGGGATATCAGTTCAGATCATATCTAATAGTTACATCTTGAACTTCATATTAGTTACATTATCTTTCAACAAGTTGAGTATTCAACAATTTCATTGTGTTCAGAAGTGATTTTTTCTGTCATTACCCTTTTGTTCCATGTAGTGAAGTTATTAGTTACATAGCCCATATTTTTTAAAAGGGGTTGTCATCACCTAGAGATGCATAAGCTATATATGATACTTGTAATTCACAAAACATTAAATGTAAGAAATCATTTTCACTAAGATATATAACTCAAAAATGAAAAATGCATAGAATTTACGATTAATTATACACAATCAAATTCACTTTGAAGTGGAGTTTGTCATGAACAATGTAAGAGACAACCACAACACTTAACATGTATGAAATTAATGAGTGTGTGCAATATTTTCAACGAAATGATTATATATATATATATATATATATATATATATATATATATATATATATATATATATATATATATATATATATATATATATATATATACAGATATATATATATATATATATATACAGATATATATATATGTTGAGGTATTTGTAAATTTATATATAAATATAAAATTCACACATAAACACATGTATACATTGGTATCATTTTAGTTATTAAATATTATTGATTGAAAAAGTTGGAAATGGGTTTGGAATGGAAGTTCATTTTAGATTTATTAATGAAATAGATTTATTAATGAAATCACTAATTGTTAAATATTGTTAAATGAAATTATATTACATTGTCATACTTTATTTTTAATCATGTTCTATAGATGTATAATCAAACCAAATGTCGCTTGCATCTAAATTGGCTAGAGTTAAATTTATCCAAATAGAATCAAACCAAAATCACATTGGATATACATTCAATATTGTTTTCCTCTTATGCTATTTATACATAATCATAATTGGACATAAGTTCCTAATTCTTTTATAGTTGTGCAAATAGAATCATGGAACGTAACTTGTCCATTTCTCATTTCATAATCCTAGAATGTTCCTGAACTTTCATAGTAGGTTTCTCATCCTAATTGCGTTAGCAACATTGATATTGTGTCTTGAGAAGCCACTTTTGACCTACAATTTGAAGTAACTTGCTAAAATTCAACTCTATGAAGTTCATTAGACAATTGTCCACAAAGAAAATGAATAACAACCCCATTGGTAGAGCCAATAGTCACCAAAAACACATCCAATGAGAGAACATATTTGACAAAGAATACCCAAATTCTATTCAGTAATTTCAAAATACTACAAGGAACCACAATTAATTCGAGTAACAAGTCTTTTTCACTCTCCTTTTGGCTATTTTTTGCCTTTTTATACCCACATTATTGGCATTCCTTGACACACAATGTCATATGACTTCTAATCTTATTGATAAAATCTGCATAGGATTATATAAAGACTAAACTAAAAAATAAAAGGCCCAACCCAATAAGGTAGAATGAGGGGATACGTCTAAACTATAATAAAGGACAATGAGAAGAAAGTACCAGTCGATGAGATAGGAGGAGAATATAAGGCTGAAAAATATCTTCAATTCTAAATATAACAACAGTTTAAACTTTTCTTAATACTAAAGATATAATTTGTTGTCCTAAAAAATGAAGATTAAGTAAATTATCATAACACATTGAAACAAATAAAATATTTACTAATTAAAATAAATATTATTATTTTGAAACTATTTAAATAATATATAGACTTATTGTTTGATGAAGTACTGAACTGCATCCTAGTACACCCTACCAAATATGAACTCAGTTTTGTGATAAAGACTTATTTTTTGTAGCATGAAAAAGATTCTCCTTTTGTAAATCTTTTTGTAGAAGTCACTCTAAGAGTGTGGTGTGGGGATTAATCGACAACAACACATGTGAGAGAAAAACACCAAATATGTAGAAAGCCCTCTGGAATAGAGTTGTTCTAAATTTAATGCAATGCTCAAAAAGGAGATATTATCAACTAAAGTATAATATATATATATATATATATATATATATATATATATATATATATATGTATGTATATATAGTAGTGATACACATCTCTCCATAATCTTACTTTTATACTTAGAGCAGGTTTGGTTACGGATTTGATTGCATTTTGTGACCCGACAAAGAAAAATTTATATTTACTTTACATGACTGTATTAACAGATATAATCCTGCAATTTTCTATAACGCAAAAATGCTAGATGAGGTTGTTCTTTTCAAAAGGGTCAGATGCCAGCTCTAGCTCGTATGTCTTCATTCTCACACTGCGAAGCAATACAAAAAGAGTAGCATTCACCTTTTCTTTGCACAACGACCCAATTATAAAAAAGTGACCAGTGTCAGCCATCTGTCCCACCATACATCAGAACCAAACCTAAAGTTAAATTCTACATAATTATGTAAAACTAAGAAACAATTCTTCTGGGACTCTACAAATGTAGTATTCTGATAGATCCACCTAACACGAAAAACCAAGTGTGCCCTTAGTTTCTAGGGAAGGATGGGGGCGCACATTTCAATACATCATTTTATGGAAGACTAAGACTTCCAGGAGAGAGTTGATCAACATTCTGAAAACCTTTACATATTTACAAATTAGTCACTAATTAGAACTATATTTGAATTGTAGAGAGATGTGGGTGAAGATAATCAAGGTAAAATACATTATTTTTAATAACGTTCTAACAGATAAATAAAACTATGTTATACACATAAAAATTGAACTATTAAAAAAATACAATAGTACTCCTTCCTCCCCCTTTTTCTCTCTCTAGTCTGATTTTAGTCTCTCAACATATGTATCCATAAAAAGTACACTTAATGCAGGATACACTCTGCCCAACACCTTCAGAGTATGCATGCGGGGATAACTGAGGTGGTAGTAATCATATTTCACATTTATAAGCTAGACCCCTAATCCAAAATGCATAATTTGAATGTTTGTGTATTAGTTCCCATCATTGGACTTCAACCAGTTATGTCCTCATTGCCTTATGAAATATAAGTTGGTGGTGAAAGAAATACTTTTTGATATTATTTGCATTTATTTTGGTAATATATTTTCAAAAAAAATTGATGTTTTTTATGTATTAGTACCAAGAAATAAAAAATACCAAAACATACACAAATAATATGAAAGAATCTTCCTTGTAGTACCAAAAATATGCAAAGTATATGAAAAAAAAATAAGTTTCTAATTTTACTCGACAATTCTATTTTGATTTTCTTAAATCTCTTATAGTTTTGCAAAAATCCTAAAAAAACTCTGGAGTACCACAAATCTTAAATGTCATCATGTGCATATCTTTGTCGTTATTCATCCATTCAACTAGAAACTTGTTGTTATTTTTTCTTTTCTGTTATCTCCCTCTATACCATATCATTTAACATATTTTGTAGTTAATTTTATCATTATGATTTATGTATTTTATTTATATCTTCCATACTGATACCATAAATGAAAATGCAACTTTTTCTATTGGGGGACTGCCCCATAGATGGTGCACCACTTATGATCCCTGAGAGAACACAAGATCCTTTAATGACCCCCAAGACAACATAAAATCTTTGACCTCAGGCGACCCTGCCCACCCATATCTGATTAAAGTATGCAGTTGGTCAGCCTGCACGACATATGCCAAAAAATATCAATTTCGGTTGAATAAATATCCAGGTTAGTATACAAAGTCCAACCTGGACCGACTTGGACTCACATTTTAAAAAACTTTAGACCCATATTGAGACATTTTCTTTATTATGCAACTCTACATCATTATTAATTAAATCATATATGAGTGTAATATTTTGTACAAAAGAGGGGTTTAGAATGGTCTAAGAAGGTGTGGAATCTTAGTTTAAATGGGCCAATGCGTATTCAGTTGAGTTCGGGTTAGACTTCAGTTCGATGGAAACATGTGAAGGGAGTTATATGGGATTAGTGATAGACTCTGCGGGCTAAAAATGTGATAAAATTCATTTTTCTTACAATATTAGCAGATTAATCAAAATTTTAGATAGACCTCAAATCTGACCCGACCAAACTAGACACAGACAAAATCAAAATTAAACCTAACCTAGACATAAATCAAAGTCCGGCCCAAACTCTTATGACCATGCATTGACTCATCTGAACCATGATTACAGAACTCTTAATACTAATCTAATCTGGTATTTCTTTTGTAAAATATACACCCGTACATGATTTTACTCATAACAATAATAAGTTATTTATAACAAACAAGGTCTCATTGGTCCATAATTTTTAAACAATCCATGTGCAAATCAGTTTGAGTTAGACTTTTGTAATCAAACACCTATATTTCTTTAACCCAAACTGACAAATTTTCTTTTTGATATAGGTTGTGTTGTGCACTTTAGCAGAATATTGGGTGGGTTGGTCGTGTAGGTACAAAACGTTTTATGTCTTCTTGGGGTCATTGTGCGATGCACCCATCTATGAGGCAATAGAAAAAAGTTTAAATCTTTACTTGTGATAATGGTGTGGGGGAATTGTAAATAAAATGTGCAAATTAAAATACTAAATGATAAGTAATAAACAAAATAAGTGAAGTGGCGTAGAGGATATAATGGAAAAGAAGAAGACAAAAATGCAGCAAACCATTAGTTTGAACGGTAATGTAATGACAAAGACTTGTAAAAGGGGTTATTTAGGATTTGTGATAATCCGGAAGTTCTCTAAGATTTCAACAAAACTGAGGAGGTTTCAGAAAAAAAAAACTATATTGTTTTTTATATTTGTCGCTAACAATTGGTACAGTAGCAAGATTTGGTGAATTCGGATTCCCTTCCTTAAAGAGGTTTCAAACCCGGATCCCCCGAGAAGAACAGACCGGACCGGACCATCTGCAGTACAGTGACCAAGTAGTATGTCTTTTTTGTTTAAGAGTGCGATTCAAAGAAAATTCCTATACAAACAAGTCATGAAATTCTACCGCAATACACCCTACCAAACGGGGCTAAAACTGCCCACCAAGCCTCCTTTTTATGTAGTCCGAAAAAGGTTGTTCTTTCTGTAAAACCCGCCGTCAGATTGTGGGAATTTGCCTACGACTCCGCTCGCGTGGAAGGCCTCTCGAGCAGAATGTCGCCGATCTGAATTCAACCGAAAGGCCAGGGAAGGTAGATTTATGTAGCTCGTGCCCTTACCCAAGTCACAGAATTGGATCGTGTGTGTTTGTTTCCCGTCAGTTGGACTTCACTTGTAACTACTTCCTCGTTACGGAAATGAAATGTAAGCTGGCAGCGGAAGACGGAAGGAGGTGTAGTCTCTTGGCAGACCGGCGGCGGTTCGCATCTCCGACCCAATTAGAAGTCTTAACATTTTCAATTCAAACCCAGCGTGCGTGCGACTGCGATCTGCTTAATTACTGGCAGATGAAACACAAGTGTATGAGCATGGCCCGCCTACTTAATTTATTTCATGGTAAATATATTTACTTAATACTGATCAACTAGGAAGTACTGATAATATTCAACCAAACCGGGGGCCACAGAGGCAGAGCCACACACAAGCAAGCGATTCCGTCCACGCCACTGGAAAGTTGGCCTATAAATGAGCACCAATCCTGCAGATCCATAATCCATTCTTCACAATCAATCCAAAGTTTTAAAGTATCCCAAAGTAGTGGATATCAGTTCCCATCTGCATTCGATATTATGTTATAGCTTGCAGAAGTACTGCTACCTACCTATATAGCCAAGACAAGAAGAAGTCCGATCAGTCGTGCTCTCACTCAGCTTAATTACCTACTCCAGCTCAGACCCCCTTTAAACGTCCCATGGCGTTGGTAAGTTAGTTTCAGAACCGCAGGAATAAACAGCCATCTACTTTCAGTTTTATTTACTTGGAATCATCAATTTTATTGCAGGCAGTTACTGTTCGGGTGCCTTCCCTGACTGACGAACGTGCAAGGCGGAGGACCATGGAGACCGTCGCGGACATACTGGGCGTCGACTCCATCGCCGTCGACATGAAGGACAAGAAGCTCACGGTGGTCGGCGGCGTAGACGCCTTAGTGATCGTCAAAAAGCTCAAGAAGTTCGGTAAGATCGAAATCCTCTCCGTGGGCGTGGCCAACGCCAAGGTAGAGAAAAAGGAGGAAAAGAAAGTGGAGGAGAAGAAGCAAGGAGGGGAGGAAAAGAAGGGGGAAGCGGAAAAAGGAGGCAAGTAGACTAGAGAGAGACCGTCCGTCGTGATTCTTTGTTTTTCTTTCACCTCTTGGTGATAGGCGTGTTGTAGGTGCTTAGGTAGGTAGGTTAATTAGATTGAACGGTTCTCAAAGCAGCGGGGCACAAGTACGTACGGCAGAATTTTCAAAATTTTGGACCGAACTCATTTTTAATGACCGACAAAGCAAAGTCGAATCATGTTATTTGGATCATAACTTGGTCTCAGTTGGTGCTGGAAATTACCCAGTGTTACAAACAACAACATGTTAGTAGTTAAAGGTTGGGACTTCATTGCCAAACAGTGCCTGTTAAAATCATTTTTGCCTCTTGCAACTCAGACCCAAGGCTGTAGCAAGATTTCCACAAATGCCCTTAAATATGGATTCGAAATGGGCCAATCAGATAAGAGATATGTATTTTCATAAATGGTCTGACTTCCTCCGTTGACATAGTGCACAGTACAGACAGATCAAGTATTGCATCATCATACATCCGTGACATACTAGCGATTGATTATGTGAAACATTTATAATCTCTTGATCCTTTGCATATATTCTTAGCGGATGCACTGCCGGAATGCATGTACCCTGCCACGGGTATTGCCACTCCACTCCAGACACGTCACCGATAACTTTATAAATATAAACCATTAACATCGGACCTATATCACTGACACTAAATATAGCGTTACACGCATTGTTTGACACTGACATGTCCCGACCATAAATTTTTAACAAAATCGATACAAAAGTTAAGATGAAACATATTTTGCACGCATCATATAACGTGTGCAGCCGCAAGCGTCCGCGGGACGAGTTCGGCTTTGCTGTTCTTAGTTTCAGGAGGAGCAGGCTACTCCGTTATTAATCAACTTGCACGAGTCCCTGCTCATGAATTTGTAGGGTGGGGATTATATTCGGGTTACACATGGCATTATCTTAAACAAGGTGCAGCCTGCTCCTTGTTTAATTAGGAACAACAAATCCTACGGGCCGCGGGACACACGCATATGTATCCTGATTTTTTGTGCGTCCTGGCTTGCTGCTGCATTACCCATTAGGGAATTAAAAGCAGGAAGAAGAAGCAAATCAGCGAATCAAATATACATTCTTGTTGATCGACAATATTATAATATTGACTTTTAATTCTAGATCAATGTCCCATGTGGTTATTGCTTAACCGACGCTTTGGGTTGGCGAACCATCCGAAGCAAACCCCTTTTTTAAAAAAAAATTTATTATTACGTCCCATTGATGCGACCAAAAGCCCAAAGGTGTGAAAAGATAAACGAGCTAAGAAGATCAGAAAGCTCTTGAACCAAATAAAACCTTGTCACAAAGACACTCAATGTCTACATCATTAACCCCACTACGATTTGGACGCTTGCTGCCGCTAACATCACAGATTTAATTGCTTTTTAGGATAAGAACCATGCCCGTATAAGGCCTTTAACTTCATTTGCTTCTCAATTATAGACGTACAGACCGAAAAGTTGAGCGATGTGGGACTAAAATTCTCATGGATTACTATGGTTCAAAATATTACATATGCAAATTACACATAGGGGTCTCCATACTTACGAAAGATTAAAAAAACACAGTGTACCCCTCTCTAGGGTTTCTGTGTTTCATATCTCGAATGATAAGAACTATGCACGTATAAGGCGCTTGACCCTAACTGCTTCTCAATTATAGCAAGTACAAACGTAATAAGCTTGTAAGGACTTGGGTCCCAGATCACTGCCCAGTTCTTTTTTTTATTTCCAAGAGGGAGGCTCTTGGCTACACACCTAGTTTTAGATTTCAATATATGTGGCTCCGGGATATTGATATTATGAGCATCATAGGCTCTAATTGGAAGCTAGAATCATGGAGAGACCCATCCTATAGAATCTTTGAGAAACAAAATCCCTAAAAATAGCTCTTAAAAATGGAACAAGGAAGTCATAGGTAACATCATCGTTAAAATAATAGGTCTCCAAAGAAAGGTAAATACTCTACAAATCTTAGGAGATACCTCCGATAATATAGAGACAAAACAAGAATTATATGATGCAGAGTTAGAACTGGAGGAAGCTTTGATATGGGAGGAAATTTTCTAGAGAGAGAAGTCGGGGATTAGGACGCTTAAGGAAGGCAAAAAGAACATGAAATTCTTCCACACACATGTTAAAGCTCGAAGAAAACATTCTAGAGTTGACAAGCTTAGCAGAGATGATGATTATTAGGTAGAAGGGGAATCTTAAGTAGGAAATGAGTTGGTTCACTTTTACACAAATCTTTTTTAATCTGAAGAGATTATAGGAATAGAACATCTCATTAATATTTCACATAGGAAGATTAGTGACCAGGACAATGAAGAGTTTTTGAAACCATTTCGTAGAAGTAGAACTGTATAATTGTAACGACCCTGACCTCCATCTTGGGCTTACCCTATTTGTTTTGCCTAAACACTGTGCTTAGATGCCTACCTAATTACCTGAGTTGTGATTCGGGTTCTGTTTGTGCTTCGTTGGGAGGTTGAGGTGCAACTTGCAATTTACCCAAGTTTTAGGGTTTGTCTGCAAGTTTGTCACCTTGAGAGATACCTTTCTGTCTTATTGCATCCTTTAGGTTTGAGAGGATGGGTTGGGCGCCTTGCTTGGTTTGTTTTGAGCCTTGTTTGAGCTTGTTGAAGGTTAGGCTTATTGTTGGGCTTTCTTGGGCCTTGTTTGAGCTTGGTGCTACCTTCTTCCTTGGTGTGTCAGCCAAAGGGTGTGTCGGCCAAGAGGTGTGTCGGGCAGGGTGTATCGGCCAAGAGGTGTGTCGGGAAGTGGTGTATCGGCTATGGCACCATGTTGGGTGATACACACCCTCTTGACCTAGCCTCATTTTTGTCACCATTCTTTGGACAAGTGGTCATTGCTTTGCTAGTTGGTGGCAAGTCATGCGCATGTGGCTTGGGATGCTAGCAAGGTGGCATGGTTTGACAAGTGGTGGTTTGGGCGAGCACATGTGGAGCAACCCCATAGTGGATGCCCACTTAACCCCCTTGCATATATACCCCCTTCTTTGCTAGATTGGGATCCCTTTAGCTCCTTAGTTGCTTCCCTTCTTTATTGGTGGTCGATATCTCCCTTTGGTAGAGCTTGGTGGTCGATCTCCTTGGTGGAGTCTTCTTCTTCCTCTAGTGTTGGCCGAAGGTGGTGCCTTGGAGCTTGGAGCTTTGGAGCTTGAGGAGTGTGCTTAAGGCGGGTTACATAACTCCTAACATTACTATATTACTTCTTTATCATGTTGCTTTGCTATATGTTTCAGCCATGTGATGTGATGATTTTGAGTCGCATTTATAGACCTATTTGATATGTGTTTTATGCTTTTATTAGTCATTTTTATGGTTAATGTTGCATAATTCATCCATTTTGGTCTTTGCCACCATTTTATGTCAAATCCCCTTTATTTCATTGTTTTGAGCATTAATTGTCACATTATTATTATTTGTGTGAATTTATGTGATCTTGTCTTTGAATTTCAGGACAAACGAGTATTTGCTTCCGTCGATACCATCGACGGAAGTCGATACCATCGACATGGTCATAGGTTGCCAGCTGAAAGGAGCAGCAAAGCGTCGATACTATCGACTTTGATGTCAATGGTATCGAGTCACCTGCAGGTTGTTGGCGAAGAAGCAGTCGATAGTATCGATGGATGTCGATACCATCGACACAAGGAGGCTGCAGCGACACAAAACGACAAAACCGTCGCTATAGAGTAGTCGATACCATCGACCCAAGTCGATGGTATCGAGATTGCATCAGGCACTCGGACGAAAAGAAGAGAAGGGTTGCCGCTACTACACGGGGTCGATACCATCGACCCGCGTCGATGGTATCGACATCGTCAGATATGCGTTAGATTCAGATTGATCCCAATCGGACGGCTGGAGTTAATTAACGTCCTAATTAGGGACTTATACCTAATGACGGCCGCCCAGACGTGTGAAGGATCTCATTAGCCATTGCACGAGTACCGAGGAGCAGGAGAGAGGAGAACGGAGGTTAGAAGTTCATACCAGTCGATCCGGACATTGCGGAAGACGGATTTCACCACCGAGAGGCGGGAAAGCACGTGTTCTACGCAAAGGATCAACCGGTTCTTCTCCATTCAGGGGGTTTCCCTTTCAATTCACGTTTTTCACATGATTTCCCCTATCT
Organism: Alisma plantago-aquatica; assembly: GCA_963693085.1. Classification (NCBI taxonomy): domain Eukaryota; kingdom Viridiplantae; phylum Streptophyta; class Magnoliopsida; order Alismatales; family Alismataceae; genus Alisma; species Alisma plantago-aquatica. Next base: position 53,445,733 of record OY856412.1, read on the forward strand.
CTACCTTGTACTTGTTTGAGATGAACATGCGGGGCTAATCCCCTTCATCTTTAGGACCGGGAGTAGCATTGGGATTCATTGTATGACAGTTCTATAATAGTAATTCATATTTTCTCTCTTAAATCCGTGGTATAGTTTCGTTTTCTACATATATTGTTATGCTTGATCACCATAATAATAACTTAATGCCCTTAATTACTTTGAAAGAAGGATTAACGGCTGAAAAGAGGTGAAACCTACGTTAATCGATAAATCCCTTAACCAAGGTGGTGTAAAATTAATGGTGGATACTGAGAGATCGTTTGTAATGCACTTAGTTTAGGGGATAGGTTACTACGACGGTGGAATCGACCTAAACCTAAGTAGTGAATTGCACCATGACAGTGGGCAATTCTGTTTTCAGGCCACTACCCGGATAGAGAGAGAAGATTGAGGCATTATATGAAATCTAATACAATGAAAACCCACGGTGAAACCACAATCCCAAAGATACTCTTTTGAATTGATTAAATTAACATTTAATCAATTGGTTGCTTTGTTTTATTTTTATTTTCTTTTAATTTTGACAACAAACCCCAATTTGTTATCCGGTTTAGCTGATCGCAAATAGTTAGTAGGAGTCTCCAACAATTCTGAGTATCCCTGTGTTTGACTCGGGCCTCACAAAGGCCTGTACTACTCGACGCGTATACTTGCGTTTTTAGCGCATAGTAAAATACACGTCAAGTTTTTGGCGCCGTTGCCGGGGATACAACGAATTGTTGGCACTTTGAGTGCTATGAGTGGCCACTCTAGGCCACATTTTTTTAATTATTTTTGAAACAACTTCAAATATTTTCTTTCTATTGTTCGTTAATTTGATACTCGTTAAAGCACTGTACTGAACTTAAATTTTCCTATTTCAGGTACATTGTATGGTGCAGACGCGTAGTACTGACTACGCGGAACGCGCACCCGAGGTTCCACAGCTGGGACCTGAGGACGAGGAGTATTACGAGCAAGAGCACCAAGAAGAGGTAGATTTTGAATCTGAAGAGGAAGAGATGGCCAAGCCACAAACCATATGGGAGAAGATCAAGGCTTCTTCCTCATCAGCTTCCAAGGGGCCTATAAAGAAGCAGGCAATCAACATACCGACATATAAGATTGATCTGGCGTTGTTAAATTTGGTGAAATCGAATGCTTTTCATGGGCTGAAGAATGAGGATCCGGTCGTACACATCAGCCAGTTTGTTGAGAACTGTGACATGGTAAAAATTGATAGGTTTCCACAGGATGCATTGTATCTCAAGCTTTTCCCAAGTTCATTGGCGGGAGCGGCACGAGAATGGTTACACAATTTAGACGATGAGTTCATGGAGTCCTGGGACCATATGGTGGAGGTCTTCTTTGAGAGGTTCTTCCCTCGTGAGAAGACTAACGACATGATCAGGAAGATTCACAATTTCACTCAGCAGGCCGGTGAGACATATTCGGAGACCTGGGAGAGATTTTAGGTCATGTTGAGGAGGTGCCCACATCATGGGCTGGATAAAGAAACACAGGTGAAAATCTTCTATTTTGCTCTCTCCGAGCACGATAGGAGTAACCTTGATTCATCTGGGTCAGGTTTCTTTCTGAACAATACGGACACCAGATGTTGGGAAATATTAAAGAACATGGCTAGGAAATAGTCATGGGGTGACAGAGGTGTTGTGGAGCAGGTCAGAGTTGCCGGCGAATCCAGAGTAATTAAGGAGCTGAACGATAAGTTAGATCTTCTAGCCAAGAAGCTGCTATCTAAGGAAGATGCATATGAGGATGAGGAAGTCCAAGTGAAATTCATGCAACAACAGGGTTACAGAAACAATGACTACGCATGGAGGAAGGATAAAAAATTCTCATGGAAGGATCTGAATAACTTCCTGCAAGATCTGGATGCCAAGCCACAACCTAGAGCCGAAGATAAGAACACCGAATTGTTCAGTCAAATGGTACAACAGAACCAGGAGATGATGGCCATGTTTGGTAAGCAATTGCAATCTCAAGGTGATATTCTAACCAAGTTTGGACAGACGCTGCAAAGCCATGGAGCACAAATGCGGGCATTAGAAACCACTGTGGCACAGATTTCAAATGAAGTGGCGGCCATCAAGCACGCCAACCAATAGAAACTGGCTGAGAATGCAAACGTGGCCCAAGCACACCATCAGGTCAAGTATATGTCTATGGAAAGCAATGAGGAGGGATCTCAGGTGCCAGAAGCAAAAGAGGAAAGCAAAATGACTTTTAATACACATGAGACGCCGGAGATACCGTATCCACGCACTTACTATGGACTACCTTGCGGAAACACTTTCTTCAGAAAATCACAACGAGTTATGAATATTGCATCACCATCTAGGCAAGAAGAACAACTGAAGGCTGTTTGTGCACGTGTGGAAACATCTAATGCGAGAGAGGAACCACAACAAGCTATTACTGTTGATGATGTCTCGCCAAAGCCCACGTCAGAGGGAGTGATTGAAGCAAGCTTAGGGGAGTTGACCCCGAAAAGCTCATATGTGCCACCTCATAGGCGTGTTAATGCAACAGATGTGTCAAATCTGGTCAATTCGAAGTCAAAGAAAGAGCATCGTCATTTTAGGAAATTCTTGGAAATATTCCAAAAACTCCACATCAATATTCCATTAGTGTAGATGATCGAGAAGGTGCCCGCCTATGGGAGATTTATTAAAGAAATCATCAATAAGAAGAGGCGGATAAAAGACGGTGATATTTGTCGGATGAATGAGACGGTGAGCTCTATGATTCACGGGAGTTTGCCAAAGAAGAGAAAAGATGCAGGAGGCTTCTACATTCCTTGCTCGATAGGTGGTCGACATTTTCCTAAAGCGCAATGTGATTCAGGCGCCAGCATAAATCTTATGGCTCTGGCGACATTTCAGAAACTTGGGTTAAAGGAGATCAAGAAGTCGACCGTGACAATTGAACTGGAAGATGGGTCTATAGTGAGACCATATGGAGTATGTGAGGATGTTCTCGTCAAAGTGGATAGATTCATATTCCTGGTGGATTTTGTTGTCATGGATATGCCACAGCTCCAAAGCTGTGAAATGTTACTAGGAAGACCGTTTCAAGCGACGGCGGATTTTGTTACTGCCTTAGGGAGAGGTACATTGTCCTTGGGAATTGGAGGAGATCGAGTCGAATTTAAACTACCGCAAGATCCTCTGAGCACATTCCCCAAAGTGAAAAAATGATGAGCTTCATGCCGTCTAGCCTAAGACGTTAAATAAGGGCGCGTGTTGGGAGGCAACCCAACCATCGGTACTTTAGGATATTTTAATTATAATCGTAGGTTGCTTTATTTTTGTTCAATTTTTAGTGTAAAGAAGATACCTTGATCCGTTTGTTCATTGTGTAGGCTGAGGCAGAGTCGATACCATCGACACACTGGTCGATGGTATCGACAAGGGTACAGGTTGAGGACTACAGATTTCATTCTGAGTCGATACCATCGACGGCCTCGTCGATGGTATCGACTGACCTACAGGAAGGTCCAAAGGAAAAGTCGATAGTATCGACACAGGTGTCGATACCATCGAGATCTCTAGAGAAGTTCAGACCGATTTGTCTCAGACAACTCGATACCATCGACGGCCTCGTCGATGGTATTGACATAGTTCCAGGTTGATATGCAAAGTGGCAGTGTTGTAACAACGCAGAGTCGATACCATCGACATCCGTCGATGGTATCGACCATCCACATCACCGATCCGCGCAAACAAATCAACAGCGACCGCGGCTTCCACATCATCGATCCGGGTGCAGCGTCGATACCATCGACCTATGTCAATGGTATCGACATGTAAGAAATCCGGGATTCAAGATTCAGCCATCGTCAGCCGTCGATACTCGCGATGGGGGCGGATAGCATCGAGACGTGTCGATACCATCGACCCGCGTCGATAATATCGACGGGTCAACAGTGGCACCGACCAAGTCTATATAAGGAGAGTCATTGCATCATTTGACGTCACACCTTCAGAGTGATCTTCCTCCTTTGCGCCGAGCACTCCTCCGAGCCATCCACGCTTGAAGAACAGCAGCACCGAGCGAAGATCTTCACCGAGCGGATATTCAATTCTCCATCTCCCCCGAGCTCTTCTTCTAATTCCTTTTTCTCTCACAACAATGGTGCACGTCGCTGGAGCGTCATCCTCTCGCGCGAATCCTATGGAGATCATGGAGTTCGTGCCATCTCCTCCTGCGTCGGTATCACGCCCGTGCATGGTTCACCCATCCGCGGAGGTGAAGAAGATCTATGAAGAGATCTTGAAGCGGAAGATCGAGCCTACCCGGTATGTGGACTGGGGTATGATCCGAGAGCTCGGATTTGAGGCCAACTTGGCCTATGTTCTGAAAGGGCAAGCACACCACACCGACAGAAGAGCAGACGAGCTGGAGTACCATGCGGATGGCCAACCATTCTTCGGCGAGTGGCCCACCTACAAAGAGTTGGTGGCGGAATTCATGGCGTCCCTTGACGTCTGTGTCGTGCCCAACGACGTCATTGCTACTGATCATGAGTGGATCAAGGGTCGGGTGTCTTTCCGAATGTTCAACATCGACTACAACATCACTCTCGAGCCGTTCAACGACATCTTCAACTGGAACCACTCGCAACACGATCACCGGTGACCGGACACCCGCACCGAATATGACAAAATCTTCGTCGAGCTAGTGACGGTGCCGGCGGGCAAGACAATGAGCTACCACAATGCTGCGGTAGCGGATTTCGAGCACCCATTCGTCCGGGTACTACACCGGATGTTGAGTTTCACATTTTTTGCTTGTAGCGATCTGGCACTGAGCAAATTTCAGGAGACCGACCTTTTCTTTCTCTACATGCTCCTGACGCAACAAGAATGCAACTGGGGTGCGTTCTTCCTGCAGCGAGTTCTGGCGGTAAAGAGGAGTACGAGGAAGGCCCCGATTCATTTTAGCGGGCTCATCACCAAGCTGGCACACTACCTCGGGCTCAACTTCTCCACCATGACTCTGCTTTCCATGAAGAGCAAGGTTAACGTGCAACATCTGCACTGTTCTAACCTTATTCTTCTGCGGGATGGTTTGGTGTACGCACACTGCCACGTCAACCACGCTTACCAGGAGTGCGCGCTGCCGGATCCCGTCTTCAACATCGAGGGCGCACAACATTTCAGATGGCCGATCATAGCCATCGACTCCGATGATGAAGAAGGCGGCAATGACGGCGGCGACGACGGACAGGACGACGAGGCTGAGGAGGAAGAAGAGGCATTTACACCTCTTCGAGCACGAGTAGCACCCCGGAAGCGTCCTCGGATGCATCCAGGTGCATCATCATCATCACAGCCTACGCCGCCTCCACCACAGCCCTCGCAGCCAAGCGAGGATGCCTATTCCATGCAAGGCATGTACACGATGCTGCAGGACATCCATCAGACACAACATCAGCATATGACGATGTATGCCAGTATTCAGGACACGACGAACCGGATACTTGACAACCAAAGGGCGATGTTCGAGAATGAACGTCTTCTCCTCGACAACCAACAACAGATACACAATCGGTTGCAATGGATGGAGATGCAGCAGGAGCCCTTCTATGACCACTACTGGAGTCAGAGTTACTTTGGAGGCTATCCACAACCTCCGCCTAGGACCCATTTTGATCCAAGCTTCCAGGGGGAGTATCCTTCTTGGGATCCTACGGCTCCGTAGTACCCACCTCCACCACCACAAGAATGATCCGATATCCCTGTTCCAATCTTTAAGTTTGTTTTTGACTATGAGGCCATAGTCGAATTCAAGCTTAGGGGGGTAGTTGGAACAACTTTATCTTTTATTGTTTTTAGTTTTATTTGCTTTATTGCTTTTGTTTTTGTTATTTATTTCTTGCAAGTTAGTTTGTAGGATCCACATGCTATCTAGTGTAATCGTGGATGTCATAAAAGTTGTGTCATCTCATTGTTAGTGCATGGGGAATTCAAGGGAAATTTGAAAATTTTTGTGTGTTTGGATAGCTTGTTCTGTTTAACCTTGGGCACACATCCTACGGAAATGATTGGTTATTTCAACTTTAAAACAATATTTCATACCTGTACTCCTAATGATTCATGAAAGTGGACGGAAATGGTTGTTTGAGCCTAACCTAACCAAATGGTAATGAGACCTTAATTGGATGTAAGAGAGAGAACCCTCTAAACTACTATAAAGGTTAGTAAGGAGGGACGCATAATATCTTTCTAGGGTTCAGTCATCTAGTCTTGTGATCGTTCCACCTCATTGTTTCCATAATCCACCCAAGAATTGGAAGTAAAGTGCAGTTTTAATTCCTTTTGTTTGCATAGCATTTAGATAGGACTTGCATTGAAATTTTCCATATGTTTGCATAAAAACAAAAAATTATAATGATTCATGCACATTACCCTTAGGTGCATGCCATGTAATGCATTCATGATTTTCATGCATAAAGTATATCATGTATCTCAGTTTTTCCCCAATGGTGAATTAAACTGTTCCATACCTTCTAAATAGTGCAAAATTTCTTAGTATGAAGGAAATAGCCCAATAAAATTGTCTTTAAGCAATTATGGATATGTGGGCTGAGAAAGAAAAAAAATCTGAAAAATCTGCACAATGGAAAAAAAGAGTATTTAGAAGAAAGTAGAACAAGAAGGAGAAAGGAACGTAATATCACTTGCATTTTAGGATAATTGAGTACATGATGTAGCTTAACTAGATATCCATCTCATTTTGAGACAGATGGTTAGTGCATGCATCATTCCCCCCAATTTTAGGCATTAGGGCATTTCTCATGTACACTTGCATCATATAGGACATTTTTGTATCATGCATGTTGAAACTGTACAATATTTCCATCTTCTTCCATGAGCCACCCATTTTCATCCACCCGTTGCTCGGATTGGTAGGCCACCGTGAATTTCTCCTCACTATTGAATATCAGGAGAACTACTTCCATGTAGATGGTAGTTAGGGTGAGCAACGTAGTATAGGCGATCACAAGATGCACCAAGGCTGAACCGGCGAGTTTTATTATGTTAACTACCTTATGTGATAGTGCTCATCAGTTTTGAGGTCAATTTCTTTTATTGATGATTACTGTTGCCTTTAGGGTAATTACCGTTCTGTGGTTAGAGAAGGCCGGTTTGTGAATGTTCAATGGGAGTCATATGGGATGTTGGGTTGGTGTGTTGTTTTTCAGTTAACATTAGAAATTCTATTCTAAGGATTAGTTGCTCGAGGGCGAGCAATGTTCAAGCTTAGGGGAGTTCGATGCAATGATTTTGAGTCACATTTATAGACATATTTGGTATGTGTTTTATGCTTTTATTAGTCATTTTTATGGTTAATGTTGCATAATTCATCCATTTTGGTCTTTGCCACCATTTTATGTCAAATCCCCTTTATTTCATTGTTTTGGGCATTAATTGTCACATTATTATTATTTGTGTGAATTTATGTGATCTTGTCTTTGAATTTTAGGACAAACGAGTATTTGCTTCCGTCGATACCATCGACGGAAGTTGATACCATCGACATGGTCACAGGTTGCCAGCCGAAAGGAGCAGCAAAGCGTCGATACTATCGACTTTGATGTCGATGGTATCGAGTCACCTTCAGGTTGTTGGCAAAGAAGCAGTCGATAGTATCGACGGATGTCGATACCATCGACACAAGGAGGCTGCAGCGACACAAAACGACAAAACCGTCGCTAGAGAGTAGTCGATACAATCGACTCGTCGATACCATCGACACAAGGAGGCTGCAGCGACACAAAACGACAAAACCGTCGCTAGAGAGTAGTCGATACCATCGACCCAAGTCGATGGTATCGAGATTGCATCAGGCACTCGGACGAAAAGAAGAGAAGGGCTGCCACTACTACACGGGGTCGATACCATCGACCTGCGTCGATGGTATCGACACCGTCAGATATGTGTTGGATTCAGATTGATCCCAATCGGACGGCTAGAGTTAATTAACGACCTAATTAGGGACTTATACCTAATGACAGCCGCCCAGACGTGTGAAGGATCTCATTAGCCATTGCACGAGTACCGAGGAGCAGGAGAGAGGAGAACGGAGGCCAGAAGTTCATACCAGTCGATCCGGACGTTGCAGAAGATAGATTTCACCACCGAGAGGCAGGAAAGCACATGTTCTATGCAAAGGATCAACCGGTTCTTCTCCGTTCAGGGGTTTTCCCTATCAATTCACGTTTTTCACATGATTTCCCCTATCTCTACCTTGTACTTGTTTGAGATGAACATGCGGGGCTAATCCCCTTCATCTTTAGGACCGGGAGTAGCTCGGGGATTCATTGTATGACAATTTTATAATAATAATTCATATTTTCTCTCTTAAATCCGTGGTATAGTTTCATTTTTTCCATATATTGTTATGCTTGATCACCATAATAATAACTTAATGCCCTTAATCACTTTGAAAGAAGGATTAACGGCTGAAAAGAGGTGAAACCTACGTTAATCGATAAATCCCTTGACCAAGGTGGTGTCAAATTAATGGTGGATACTGAGAGATCGTTCGTAATGCACTTAGTTTAGGGGATAGGTTACTACGATGGTGGAATCGACCTAAACCTAAGTAGTGAATTGCACCACGACAGTGGGCAATTCTGTTTTCAGGCCACTACCCGGATAGAGAGAGAAGATTGAGGCATTATATGAAATCTAATACAATGACAACCCGCGGTGAAACCGCAATCCTAAAGATACTCTTTTGAATTGGTTAAATTAACATTTAATCGATTGGTTGCTTTGTTTTATTTTTATTTTCTTTTAATTTTGACAACAAACCCCAATTTGTTATCCGGTTTAGCTGATCGCAAATAGTTAGTAGGAGTCTCCAACAATTCTGAGTATCCCTGTGTTCGACTCGGGCCTCACAAAGGCCTGTACTACTCGACGCGTATACTTGCGTTTTTAGCGTGTAGTAAAATACATGTCACCATGTCATCTTCTAGCTATGTTTCTTGCTTTAATAGTTATGTGGTTGCCTTGGGTAGGCCGAACCTTTGGATATGGAGTGCTTTGGAAAAAACCTCTCTCTCACTTAGTTGTTGAGAGGTGAGCCTAGAGTTTCCTAATTCCTTGGTGAGTTGAGTTTTGGGTTGGATGGTCGATATGGTGATGGACCTCCTTGTTGGCTGATAGGTGATGGAAGTTATGCATAACCCCTCTCTCACTTAGTTGTTGAGAGGTGAGCCAACTCTCTTGATCTTTTAGGGCTTCTTGGTGGCAGTCTCGAGGTTGAAGATGACCAACCTATCATGGCCTTTGAACCTTTGCACGATACCCCAAGTAGTGTTCTTCCTGATATCCCTCTTCTAGGGTTGAGCCTAGGCGACATGCTAGGTGAACGCCTTGTTGACCTCTTGACCGATATGGTTTCTTGACCGAGATTTGGTTGGGCGATATGCCTTGGACGATATGGTGCTTGGTTGACATCCCTTCTTGAGTGCCTTGGGCAACATGGTTAGGCAATGTCTTGTTGGTTGAGCAACACCCCTCCTTCCTTGAGTTGTGAGGTGAGCCCCAATCCCTTGGCCAACTTGGTTCTGCCCGATATGGACTCTTAGTTGATGTAACCCTGGATGGGAGATATAGTTGCTTGTTCCCTTGACCGAAATGAGTGTGGTAGACAGATCTTGTATTAGGCATTATGGTTTGTACCTTGCACGACACTCCCCTAGTTGTGCTGCTCGACATGGTGCCCTAGTGGCTATGTTGCCATGGGCGAGATGCAACTTGGGTGTTAGGGTATGCTGCTTTGGGCGTTATGGGGTTTATCCTTCATTCTTGATACCCTCTTACACCTAGATGTGTAGTGATGCCCAATATGGATGTTGGCTGATAAGGATGTCAAGTAATCTAGTAGATCTTACCTTGGGCGATATGGGAGCTCCTTGTGCGCCATGATGTCGCTTGAAGGATGGAAGTGGTGTGTCTTAAGCGATATGGTTTTTGGTGGTTGCCCGATAGGGAAAACCCTAACCCTAGTGGACGATATGGGGTCTTGTCCTATACAGGTGTAGTGATGCCCGATACACCCTTGTACATGGATGCTCGATACCCTCTTGTGCATGGTTGCACGATATGCTGGCTTGGTGCCCTAGGGTTTTGGTGGTGACCAATACTGTTTGGGTGAGGGATGGTGATAACCTCCTATTTTAGTCGATTATATTAGTCTTTTTCATTAGTTTTCCATACTCGTTTTAAGTTTAAACTATACATAATCCTAATTTTACCCTTTTTTGTAAATACACCATCAGACTAACTTTTTTCCTTTTATATATGCAGAAAAAGCACAAAAAAAATCATAAAAGAATAACTCAACCTCAAGACCGCATGGATTCAAAGGTCCCATGACCGCATGAAGCCAATCGGTCTCGAGACCGCATGAAGCCAATCGGTCTCGATACCGCGTGGAGTCAAACGGTCCCAAGACCACATGAAGCAAACGGTCCCGAGACCGCATGGAGTCAAACGGTCCCAAGACCGCATGAAGCCAAACGGTCCCGAGACTGCATGAAGCCAAACGGTCCCGAGACCGCATGGAGTTCAAACGGTCCCAAGACTGCATGAAGCCAAACGGTCCCGAGACCACATGGAGTTCAAACGGTCTCAAGACCGCATGAGGCCAAACGGTCCCGAGACCGCATGGAGTTCAAACGGTCTCAAGACCGCATGAAGCCAAACAGTCCCGAGACTGCATGTAGTTCAAACGGTCCCAAGACCGCATGAAATCAAACGGTCTCACGATCCAAATGGTCTTGAGGTCCCAAAAGGTCTTGAGGTCCAAACGGTCTCCAAACCGTTTGGACTTCACTCAAGGCCTATAAATAAGACCCCAAGGGTCCTCCATTAAATCAAGTCTCAGACGTCCAAAGGCTGCCCCAATCGTTCCAGAGCTCCTGCCACTTCCGTACTCCGCCCTGGGGCTGTCGGTCTGAGATCCATACTCCATCCTGAAGCTGCTTTCTCCTTCTTCGCCAAGAAGGTGGGAAGGGGAGACCTCCTCATCGTGCAACCTACGAAGACTGGTGGATCGTTGCTCTCTCTCTCCAAGGGGTTGACTTTCCTCCCTCCTTTGTGGGGATGATGCTCTCTCTCTCTCTCTCTCTCTTCTCGCCTCCTTCTTGGTCTTAGTCATGAGGGAGTAGTCTTCTTCACTAGGGTGCGGGGAGTATCCCCGCTACCCATACTTTCATATCATGTAAAATGTAATCCTTAGGTTGTAATGTAGAGTTCTTATCTTTTTCAGTTTAACATCAAACGATTAATGAATACTTGTTGTTTGATCTCCAACTTGTGTTATCTTTTATCTTTTAGTATGAATTGTCTACGTTTGTACTATTAGATTCGAAACTCATTTGCATGTTGGTTCTTGATGCATGTATCCACCATGTATCTGTTTCGGTATCTAGAAGTGTATCTCAAGAAGTGGAGTAAACTCACTATCATCCGTTGCACTTTCATACTATGAAATGGAATCAGTTGACGTATGGAAGTGCAACCTTGGTAAGTTGAGGAACACACTTTGTGAGGGGAATGATGTAAAGTAATGTGACCATTTGATCGGGAATGGCTGGCGTTGCAACATTCCTGCACTTCTCGTAGCTAGATTATCCGAAAGGAGGCTAGGTCTACAAGGATACTAACTGACCGAACTCTTTTTGCAGGTTAAGTTTTGCTTTGCATGTGTTGATCGATGTGTAGTGGCGGTGAAAAACCGATCACACCCTAGTTATCTTTATCATAGTTTAACTCTTAGATTTACTTTCTTTCTTTACTTTTCATGTTCTTAGTTTAAAACCATCAAAATCCAACTTTCGATATAAGCGCCAACTAGTAAGTAACTAAGTGAAATTCTATACGTTTTCCATCTTGTTGCTTGCAACAAGACCGTTGTCTTTTGGGTTCGATCCTAAATCTGTACTATGATAAGGCTTCCATACTCTTATGGGGTTGGAGTGTTTATCTAAGCACCAGTTATAGGTAAACCTAGGGAAAGACATCAACTCTCTCTCTCTAGGGTTTTTGGTGCATAACCCTAGGACTCCCATTGGAAGAGTAAAATCTTTTGGTGTAAGTCCCAGCTCCATCAAAAAATGGCACCGTTGCCGGGGACAACGGAACGTTGTTATTTCACTTAGTACCTTTCTAGTTGGTTAGGTTTTTACACTTTCTTTTTGAATCATAACTCTATATCTACTTGAAACTTTTTGTTGTTATTATCTAAAGGTGTTCTCCTTTCTCTACTCAGGTAGAACACGTGCATGCAATCATCACATAGTCGCGGATTCTCCCCTAATCCGGAGTTCGACTCCGAGGTAGAGAGAAGTTTCCACCGCCGAATCCGTCTCAATCGCCAACGTGCTAGACAAATGGCTGATGAACAACATCAAGCTGCTTTGGTGATGGAGAGGGTAAATGTTGCCATCGCCGCACAACGGGCACAACTCATAGCAGACACCCGTGCCCAAATACAAGCGGAGATACGAGCAGAAGAGCAAGCCCGCATAAGAGCGGAGACTGAGGCAGCAACCCAAGCTGCTCAGCTCGAGTTACGAAATAAGTAGCTGAGGGACTATGCTGTCCCGAAGAACTACAAGGATAACCACCCGGTCCGGCCTCCGATCATCAATATCCCAAACTTTGAGATCCGGACCCAGTGGATCCAGATTATGCAAGGAATCTCCTTCTCTGGAGGTTCAGGAGATGATTGCATGGACCATTTGAAAAGGTTTAAGGCATTATGCCGCCTGGTCCCGCAAGCTGGTATCGCTTTCGATGCAATAATGCTCCACCTATTCCATTTCACCTTATCTAGAAGGGCCTTGAGTTGGTACAACTCATTGGACAGAGAACCCATAATAACCACTTGGTCCCCTCTAGAGGAAAAATTCTTAGAGAAGTTCTTTCCACCCTCACTGACCTATGAAATCAGAGGGCAAATCAATCACTTCTCCCAGCTACCTAGAGAAACCCTCGTTGAGGCATGGGAAAGATTTAAAGAACCTCTGCGCAAATGCCCCCATCATGGAATTTCACAGAATCAACTGATAGAAAATTTTTACCGGGGAGTAAGCGATGATATTAAACAGTTCCTAGATTCCTCGTATGGAGGAAACTTCATGAGGAAGAACTATGAAGATGCTTGGAATATTGTTACATAAGGAGCTGAAAACCAGTCCAACTGGGGACGGTCAGCTGGAAAAGGTGTCCTTAAGGTTTTTAAAGCTGAGGAATCCATAGAAATGAAGACAATAGCTGAGGCCTTGAAAACAATTGTTCATAAAAAGCAAGCCCTCGAGACAACTCTAGGGGAAATTGATAAGAAGAAAACTCCGCTGGTTCATCAAGTCAAAGCCGTCACAGGATCCTGTGAGGCTTGTCATGCTTCGGACCATTCGACTCTCTCCTGCGGAATGTTGTATAATGTGATGATGGATCTGCATCCACCACCACAACCATATGAGTCCATTACTAATCAAGCTGAAGATCAGATTCCGGAGCAAGTCAACTCCATCCACACTATTCCCGGACAAGTTTACTACAATCCCAATCAACTGAGGAATCATCCTGGGTTCCAGTACGGGAATCCTTCTGGAACTGCGAATCCGCAACATCAGACACAGGGGGGATCTGATAGTAGGCTACCACCTGGGTTCTCAAACAATTTTAACCAAAATCAAGGGAACTCAAGGAACAATTTCCCTAGGGCTAACTACCCTAGAAACCAATCAGCCTACTATCAGTACACTCATCCCCCGCTTCATCCGCAGTTGCATACTCAGCAGCCTCAACAACAAAGTCTTCAGAAAAATTCTACTACACAGCCGGAAGATGAGATATCTTTGATAAGGCAGATGCTACAATCTCAGCAAACCATGCTGGCTAACCAACAGGCCCAACAGAAGGCAGTTGAAGCCCATCTTGCCCAGATTGTTGCACAGTTGAAGTCTCCGGCAGGCACTTTTGCTGGGCAGCCCGAGTCAAACCCTAAACATGGGCCGAATAGACATGAACAATCAAATACTATGCCAACAACATGACGATGTTATAACTTCATCGAGCCAGCGACGTAAAACTAAGGCGCTACTTGGGAGGCAACCCAAGATTTCTACTTTATGTTCTGCACTTTTATTTTCCTTAGTTTTATCTTATGAAAATACAAAAAAATCTACATAACCAAAACTATCAAAAAATAATAATAAAAAAACAACATAAAAATATATAAATAAAAAACAAACATAAAAATATAAAATCTTTTCTGCCTTTGTCCTTCCAAGCGGTCCTGAAACCGTTTGGACTCCAAACGGTCTCCAAACCGTTTGGAGCCAAACGGTCCTGAAACCGTTTGGACTTCAAACGGTCTCCAAACCGTTTGGAGCCAAACGGTCCTGAAACCGTTTGGAGCCAAACGGTCCTGAAACCGTTTGGAGCCAAACGGTCTCGAAACCGCTTGGAACCGTTTGGGACCAAACGGTCTTGAAACCGTTTGGACCAAATGGTCCTCAAACCGTTTGGGACCAAACGGTCTTCAAACCGTTTGGGACCAAACAGTCCTCAAACCGTTTGGACCAAACGGTCCTCAAATCGTTTGGATCAAACGGTCCTCAAACCGTTTGGGACCAAACGGTCCTCAAACCGTTTGGGACCAAACGGTCCTCAAACCGTTTGGTCTTCCACATTCAATATTTTTTTACAAAAATACAAAAAGATATAAATACAAATAAAATCTAATTCGTTTTTAAATCTTTTGCTCTAACTCATAAATTCTTATTTTTCAGATATGGCATCACTAGCGAACAAGACCACCGGCTCGGGAGCTGCTCCTTCTCAGACAAGGGAGCAGATGATTGAAGAGCTGGACATGCTCAAGAAGATAAGAGATGTCTTCAACAACACCAGAGCAGTCCCACCAAAGACTAAAATGATGGATGTCTTGTGTGAGATTGCCCGCCTCACCAAATGTCTAGCAGAGGCATCTGAAGAAGAAGTAGAAGAAATCTCCTGTGATGACGACGAAGGTTCAGATTACACACCGAATCCCGAGGAGGAATCCGCCGCCGAAGATCACAAGGGGAAACGTAAGGTCTTGGAGACTGCATCTGGGTAGCCCTCCAAGAAGCGGGAAAGGAAATAAGTCCGACCCATTTCTGCCATGGACCAACCCTTTGCCAAACCTACCACCACCATCCCTGCTACTACCACCACTACCACCACCATTCTTGCTACCAACCCTGTCATCACTCCCACTTTCATTCCCATCACCACCACAACACTACCACCAGAAAACCTCTTCATCCAAACCACCCTCCCCACTGACAAATCATTAAAACCCACCAAGTATGTGTGCTCCAGCATACTGCGAAGGATGGGGATATACGACCGCATCTTCGACATACTAGACAAAGCCAACCTCGCCAGGCTGTGCCTAGTACCAGAAGTATCCTACTCTGAACCCACAACATAGTTTTTCACCTTTTTGACCAAGGAACCCGTCGACATCATGGATAAGTCACGGGACGGGGGCGACAGAAAGCTCGTCACCCAGATCTTCGGCAGCAAGGTTGTCATAACGGAAAATATGTTGAACACCATCTTTATCGACAACTAGGAGCAGCTGTAGAAGGCTATAGCAGTGGGAACCGATCATCCAGAATTCAACAGACATACATTCTGGAAATCTTTAATCGGGATCCCCACTTATGACGTGAAGACGTGCAAGGCGTCAAACATACACTCTAGTTTTGTGCGCACCTTGCATAAAATCCTTGCTGGCGCACTCTTCCCCAGGACAGAAGGGGGGAACGTTATAATCTTCGATCTTTTTGTTCTCTGGTCTGTTCTTAACAAACGACCAGTCAATATCGGACGCCATCTGATCCAGAAGCTTTCAATCTCCACCCTGGGGAAAGAGATTTGCATGGGGGGGCATGTCACGTGTATTATCAAATACCTCAAAATGGACAGAGCCCTACCCCACTGCACGCAACTAAAGGGTGACATCCTCACCAATGCGCAAACCTTTAAGAACTCATTCATAATCAAGGAAAAGGATGGGAAACTACACTATGTATTCTGCCCTATGGTCAATCATCAAGGACTCTCCTCCCGCTCCTGGAGTTAGCAAACTATGATATAACACAGCTCCTCTTCTCTGATGAGGAGCTTACTATTCTGCTAGCTTCGGTCAAAATACTCGAAAGGAAAGCAACAGCGGGACAAACGAAGATGAGTATCACTACCCCAGTAGCTCGACCAACAAAGATTCCTGTCAAACGACCTTCCAGGAGGCAACTACAGACCCAACAGCTGTCGGGGACACCAACATCTAGGCCAAATCCAGAGGCCGAGAAGCTCCATGAGGAAAATTTAACCACATCCTCCATCGACTCTTTTATCCAGAGTCTCCATGAGCAGCTAACCGCTGCCATCACTACCACCACTCCACCTTCCACTATTCCAACTTCTACCACTCCCTTCTTCCCCACATCCACGCAACCTTTCACTTCTTCTTCACCCATTTTCACTTCGGGCTTTCCTTTCTCCATCCCTATGCCAGACTTCACCACTTTTCCTTTCACCTCCGCAGTTTCCACCCCATCACTATCGCCACCACTGATTTCACCTCAAATCCCACCACTTTTTACATCCACCACCACCCCGACACCGCTGGTGACTACATCCACAGTCACTATGCAGCTCGGGGCATCATCAGTGTCTCTTCCGCAAGACACTAACACCACTCCAAGAAGACCCCAGTCATCTCACCCTTCCGCTCCTGGGGTCCCTTGTACTAACATCGGTGAGGAATTCAGCCGTCAATTTGACGCTTTCCGAAACCTCCTCACCGATCCTTCTAACATTTTAAATTCTATTTTTTCTTGTGTGCAGGATTTATCACGACAGGTGACCAGGATCGACGAACAACACCGAGCCTTGCCCACCTTCCTCCAAGGCCTCCAGCAACGACAGGATGAGGTGGCTAAGCAAGTTGAGCACATCAACAGCCACACCAACAACCTGCCGGACCTGGTCCTTGGAGCGACGCGTCAGCAAGAAGCATCGGCGCAAAAAGTCGATGAGATCTCCAAGTAGACCCAACCTCTGCCAGAGACTCTTCGCGAGCTCCAGCAACATCATGAAGTTCTGAGCACGCGCTTGACCACCATCGACGACACACTTATGCAACTACATCATCACCAAGAGGAGTCCTACAATGATGAAATCCAACAACTACGTGCTCAAGTCACAGATCTTACAGCACGTCTCCTCTCCGCCGAGGGTAGATATACTGATCTCAAAGAATCTCACGACGCACTGCTCGAAACACACGAGCACCTGCAAGTGGCTTTCGATGAGTTACAAGCCACCCATCGGCAGTGTAAAACGTCCACACGTAAAAAGAAAGCAGACAAGACTGCGGACGACAAAGATGGCGATGACGATGATGATGAAGACGACTCCGACTCATCTGCTGACTCAAACAAAGATATCACCTCTTCCGGCGATAAACATGATGACGGAGAAGACCTCGGAAATGCAGCAGGACCCTCCCAAAAAGGGTCCGACAAAGGTCACCATGACAGTGACAATCACCCCAAGTCCCCACATAACGACAATGTCAACATGTCATATGGGGACCAATTCTTTGACTTTTCAGCTATTGGGTCCATCGGGGAAGCTGCCAAGGACGTGACCTACACTGAACTCCAACAATGCATATTAGGATCCAGCGCCAGCCCGCCAAAAACATCTTCTCCCCCCTTCTCAGCACCTTCTCCTTCTTACCAGGACGAGGCAGACCGAGTAAGTCTAGACACAGACGAGGATCTCGACTCTGCCTCCGACTCAGACGACACTCTACAAGGCCATGAAGAGGCCTTCGAAAAACCTACTTATCCCCCACCACAAGAACTTCCCCCTCCACCTCTTTTTCTGCACAAAATGCACGACTTGGATATGGCGGCCATCTCCACTTTAGATGCTCAGGACATTTTTATACTGAACACTATAGTGGACGATGCAAAGGCGGGGGAAGACATAATTTATCATAATACCAAAACCAGTCGTCAGATGACACGTGAAGATTTCCGCAGCATCCTCCGACCTCGGTCTACGATGCCTATGGCTATCTTCCGTGTCCTCCTCGCCAATTGTATAGAAATATATAAAAGTTCTAAGAGGCAGCAACTCGTCTTCAATGCCTCGCCTGCTCTATCTGTTGGCCTTTTATACAAAGACGTAAGAGCAAAGTCGATCGAGCGGCTGCGTGCTGGTTTAGCACGTCGGGCATGTTATCTTACCGTGCCCTTCCAAGTCTCGAACCACTGGCTTTTTATGATCGTGGATACTAAGGCTCGGGATGCCAAAGTGTATAAATTCTGTAGCTTCAAGCTACCAGCCGACACAATAAACTTCGTAGGAGAAGCGGCAGGAGAAGCCAGGTGTATACCCTTCCGGCTGCTTAAATTAATCTGGGCTGCACGCCCATCTCTTCGCCAGGATTGGAGCCAACCATGGTTCAAAATCATAAACCCTCCAGTCCAAGCCACCGAGGGATCTGGGGATAGCGCTTTCTGCACCATACGACACATTCAAGCGCTGAACTAGGAAATCACATTCAACGACCTGGTAGCTGAAGACTTTCATTCCTTACGTGGACGTTATGCCATGGAGCTCATCTGTGATAGACGGTTCTTCAAGGACCCAACTATGTCACCAGATGATGTTCCTCGCTACCTTTTCTCAGCTATCCAGCGACCGCAACAGCGACCCTTCCGACAAGTTCTGAAGGAGTCAGAACAGACCAAGTCGCCAGAGCAAGATCAAAGCAAGAGCGATCCCGTATACACCATTCAACCAACCTTTCCTGATTTTGATCGCGATGGTTGCAAGGGTCTCAACGACCTCAAATTGCGTATCATTATGGCGCGACTCTCCGCAGACAAAGATGGCCTCGTATTCATGTCTCGAGACATTCTTGTAATGGCAGACACACTTCGAGAGACTCTAAAGACCAAGGGATCCCTCTGTGTAAGCCTTATGGCCGCCTACCAGTTTCTGCTTGGCCAAAACAACCCAACAACATACATGGCGTCTCCATATATGAAATATGATCTCCTAAAGATCAAGAACTTCAGCACAACCGATGCGTTGATCTCCTATCTCCAGCACACAACGCTGACGTTCATCATGTTACCTTTCCTTTATCATGAGCACTGGATGCTCCTGGCAACAAACCTCCCAGAAGGAACAACCACAATATACAACAGTTCCGACAGCCAATTCAACGCACGACAGAGAAACTACGTCGTGACACCAAACACGCCAACAGAAGTGGTGGAAAAGGAGTGCGCCGAGAAGTTAATCGATTTTCTGAGTCAGTATACAAAGGCGTACGACAAAGAGCATTTCCACCGCCCCGCCTTCTTCCACTAATGCCCCCAGAAAATCCGACAATCGAATGACTGCGGCTTCCACGTCCTCTACTGGATGTACACCATTATCGTTCTCCAAAGACCAGTAGAGGAGTTGACTGACGTGGACTACCACGCTTTACGAGGATAGTTTGCATCCAATCTACTTCATTCTCTGGGGGCAAATGAAGATTTACCTTAGCCTGCAACCCTTGTCGTAAGTACTGCTCAACCTATCACTTTGACACTCTGAGGATAGAGTGAGTGATAAGTTAGGGGAGGGGTACATTAGACAAGGGCGAGGTATCATTTTCTACATCTCTCTTTCTGTTAGCACTTTCTATACAATTCTTTATTCTTAAATTCTTCTTAACGATTCTTCTTTTTCTTTCTCTTTATATACAATTCTTTTTTAACTTAAATTCTTTTGGAATAAAGTCACCCCAACTAACCTTGGAATCATGATAGTCCCCAAAAGTAAATAGCACTTAGGCATTTAGTGGCGATTTAACAATTTCCATCCACTATTGATTCCATGTTTTTGCTTCAATTCTTTATCTGACTCTCCACAGGTCAACGTCAAGGCAGAAATAAGCCAAGCTCTCAAAGATGAGAGGGGAATCAGGCAACTTCCAAATCAAGAAGTTCTGCAAGTGGACCACAAACCAAATAAGTGCATGTTGAAAAACTCTAAGAACAACTTTCCTCTCTTCAAAATAAAAGAGGCTTGGCCGCCCAAAACAAATTCCCAAAAATCCCAAAACCCAAGCATGTGAGTTATCGAATAAAAGCCAGAGAGGTGAATAAAATTATGAGAGTTGTGCCATGCATAAGGATCTATAAAAAGAACTGACAAAGGTTTCACCCGGCCGGCACATTCCGCTGCCCTCACAAAGGCAGATGTGTCATGCCCGGTAGTGAAACCCTAAGGTTTCTAAGTATATGAAAGGCTCATAAAGGACTCACCCGGCCGGTACATTCAGCTTCCCTCACAAAGGCAGATGTGTCGTGATCGGTAGTGAGATCCTAAAAGCATAGACATCCCCTCCCCCACTTGAAGGGGGAGCTACACCTCAAGCCTTTAGCCAACCCTCATACCCTCTCTAGCTTCCAGTAGGTCTTTCAGAGAGGTATAAAGCTGATTAGAGTCAACAACATGCACAAAATAAAGGTGGTCCCAATGCGAACTACGAGATACGGAAAGAACCTGAGACCCAAGCAACTCTCGAAATCTGAAAGAGTCAAGGCAAGCAATAAGACTTGATATGACCTTAGGGGAACTCAGGTCAAGAATTGAAGCAAGAGTATGGAAATCCTAATTAAATAAGATCGCCTCGCCATTACATGTCTCAGCTCTATCTAACTTGAGGACAAGCTAGACTCTAAGTTAGGGGGGGTGATAACCTCCTATTTTAGTCGATTATCTTAGTCTTTTTCTTTAGTTTTCCATACTCTTTTTAAGTTTAAACTATACATAATCCTAATTTTACCCTTTTTTGTAAATACACCATCAGACTAACTTTTTCCTTTTATATATGCAAAAAAGCACAAAAAAATAATAAAAGAATAACTCAACCTCAAGACCGCATGGATTCAAATGGTCCCAAGACCGCATGAAGCCAATCGGTCTCGAGACCGCATGAAGCCAATCGGTCTCGAGACCGCATGGAGTCAAACGGTCCCAAGACCGCATGAAGCCAAATGGTCCCGAGACCGCATGGAGTCAAACGGTCCCAAGACCGCATGAAGCCAAACGGTCCCGAGACCGCATGAAGCCAAACGGTCCCGAGACCGCATGGAGTTCAAACGGTCCCAAGACCGCATGAAGCCAAACGGTCCCGAGACCACATGGAGTTCAAACGGTCTCAAGACCGCATGAGGCCAAACGGTCCCGAGACCGCATGGAGTTCAAGCGGTCTCAAGACCGGATGAAGCCAAACGGTCCCGAGACTGCATGGAGTTCAAATGGTCCTAAGACCGCATGAAACCAAACGGTCTCACGATCCAAACGGTCTTGAGGTCCAAAATGGTCTTGAGGTCCAAACGGTATCCAAACTGTTTGGACTTCACTCAAGGCCTATAAATAAGACCCCAAGGGTCCTCCATTAAATCAAGTCTCAGACGTCCAAAGGCTTCCCCAATCGTTCCAGAGCTCATGCCACATCCATACTCCGCCCTGGGGCTGTCGGTCTGAGATCCATACTCCATCCTGAAGCTGCTTTCTCCTTCTTCGCCAAGAAGGTGGGAAGGGGAGACCTCCTCATCGTGCAACCTACGAAGACTGGTGGATCGTTGCTCTCTCTCTCCAAGGGGTTGACTTTCCTCCCTTCTTTGTGGAGATGATGATCTCTCTCTCTTCTCACCTCCTTCTTGGTCTTAGTCATGAGGGAGTAGTCTTCTTCACTAGGGTGCGGGGAGTAGCCCCGCTACCCATACTTTCATATCATGTAAAATGTAATCCTTAGGTTGTAATGTAGAGTTCTTATCTTTGTCAGTTTAACATCAAACGATTAATGAATACTTGTTGCTTGATCTCCAACTTGTGTTATCTTTTATCTTTTAGTATTATTGTCTACGTTTGTACTATTAGATTCGAAACTCGTTTGCATGTTGGTTCTTGATGCATGTATCCATCATGTATCTGTTTCGGTATCTAGAAGTTTATCTCAAGAAGTGGAGTAAACTCACTATCAACCGTTGAACTTTCATACTATGAAATGGAATCAGTTGACGTATGGAAGTGCAACCTTGGTAAGTCGAGGAACACACTTTGCGAGGGGAATGATGTAAAGTAATGTGACCATTTGATCGGGAATGGCTGGCGTTGCAACATTCCCGCACTTCTCGTAGCTAGATTTTCCGAAAGGAGGCTAGGTCTACAAGGATACTAACTGACCAAACTCTTTTTGCAGGTTAAGTTTTGCTTTGCATGTATTGATCGATGTGTAGTGGCGGTGAAAAACCGATCACACCCTAGTGATCTTTATCATAGTTTAACTCTTAGATTTACTTGCTTTCTTTACTTTTCATGTTCTTAGTTTAAAACCATCAAAATCCAACTTTCGATATAAGAGCCAACTAGTAAGTAACTAAGTGAAATTCTATACGTTTTCCATCTTGTTGCTTGCAACAAGACCGTTGTCTTTTGGGTTCGATCCTAAATCTGTACTATGATAAGGCTTCCATACTCTTATGGGGTTGGAGTGTTTATCTAAGAACCAGTTATAGGTAAACCTAGGGAAAGACATCAACTCTCTCTCTCTCTAGGGTTTTTGGTGCATAACCCTGGGACTCCCATTGGAAGAGTAAAATCTTTTGGTGTAAGTCCCAGCTCCATCAGATGGTGCTCTACCCGATATCTCTTTAGTGATGGTAGGTGACACCCTTGGTGAGGGATGCGCCTAACCCGGTAACCCTAAGTTGGTGAACTTGTTGTCTTGACCCTTATCTATGACGATGTGATATGATGGTTATTTAAGGTTGATGACAAAGTAATATGATAAGATCATGGTTGTGTTCATAATAATGGATGTTGTTCCAATCCTATGCACCTTAAATCTTAATGACATAATATTCATAATATGTTCTCTAAAGATCTATATTCAGTGATCAAGTTATCTCTTTCAATATGCATTCTAACCATGCAGGTGTATCAATCGAATTCATAGCCAGGTAAGATCTATGATGTATGCATGTTTTGTGTAATACTTAATAAGGATGTTCCCGGTTGATGAGATAACATGTATCACCTGTATGATGAGAAAGATCTGGTGACCTGATAAAGGTTGAGTGTCTGATTGAGGTGTTAACCTCTGATGATGACGTGAGAGATTGTTATCCCCTGATGATGATGTATGATAATGAAGCCTTGAGGAGCAGTAGCATTATATGATGAGGGATTGAGATCCCATGGCAATGTGATGATGATAGTAATGGAGTGACACAATGTTGTTTATGTTTTATAACCTGATTGCCTCAAAAATCCACTTAAAATATACTAATTAATTAAATATGAACATTTCATGTAGTTTTCCCTGGCCATAGATCCATCATCGTCAGTAGCTGGTGATGGTGAAATGGGTTCTCCTGCGGGTTAAGCCGGAGTGTATATTGTTGAATATGTGGGGTTTCTCCTAGCCGAAATTAGGAGGATTAGAGTACAACTTCAGTTGTAGACTCTGTATGGTTAGAGCATGGTGAATAGGGCCACGACTCAGTGTGATAGAGCATGAATGCGTTCATGGCTCATGAGCACGATCAATAGGCCCATGGCTCAAGGTATGCTAGTGCCGAGACCTGTACCAAGGCGGGCTAGAGAAAAGGGTAGAATGCGGAGCTAACCCTGTGTCCGAGGCCTTTTAAGTAAGAGACTGTAGTCCTACTTTGGATATCATGCACTGACCATGAGGAGGTGAGGTCATGGAGTCTGGGTCTTCCATTGACCTTGTATGGCACTGATTTTGGGCTTCACAGCCAAAGGTTAGATTTGAGCGGTACTGCTCACTTCCTCAGGGCATAATAAATTGTAATCCAGCTGTATACTATATATTGCTTAGGGCAAAACACAGAACATTGGTTGAGGCCTTGATTGTATAGTTGCTCTAGTTATATCTTGCAATTAATTACACGTTCCTCATATCTTATGATAATTTCTTATATAGCTTATCTTGTCAATCATGTTCCTTAAGAAATATCTAGTTATATGCTTCCCAGATATCTTGGTAAGTTGTTAATAAAGTTAGTTCTGTTCAGTATGCTGTATATATGAGTTGCTTATATCAGTTATCTGCTTTATCTGTTCTAGCTTTCCTGAAGTTTTATAGTTCAGAGGGGAGTTATGTTTCTCATTGGGGCTGTGTGTCTCAACCTGCTGGTTTTAAACCTTTTTAGGTGATCGTGCTAGACGTGGTGGTGGTCGAGAGGTTGCGTCCGAGCAGCAAGAAGAATAGTAGGAGGCAAGAGATGGATATGCTTCTATTTTGGTTGTTTTGTAGTAGAGTCTTAGATTCATCCCTGCACTCTCAGGTCCTTGGAGGCATTTTGACGAGGTTTCACGATGTATAGTTGATGTAGCTTGTTTATCCTGTTGTTGGCCTAATGTGGCATGTTCTATATATAAATAGGTGGTGAACTCATAGTTCCTATGTGACAACTGGATCCTATGAACTGTGGACACGTATCACGGTTCATGTATGTTTATATAACATGTTTCATTACAGGATAATGATCGAGATGTAATAGTTTCTTTATTATCTGCTTTCCGCAATCAGTTTTAATTAACATGTATTTCTGGTAACATGTGGTTTATGGATGTTCCGCACATTTTCACATGGCATTTCATTGTCTGTTTGATAGCGGGATGTCACAATAAGTTTTGGTATCAGAGCTCTAGGTTCACTGAGTCTACAGGGATCTAGGACTAGGCTTGTGTCTATTCTTGTGAGTTTTCCAGATTTTCTTACAATAACCTTCTGCCCCTAGCAGAAGATAAAGCTTAAAGATGTCTGGAAATCATGATAAACATGCTGCCGAGAGCAGTGATGTTGCATATGTTGATGGAGCACGAGTGCAGGCACATGAAGAACGGGTGCCTAAGGTCCCCCAAATCGACCCAACCATTCTTGAGAATCCTATCTACCAGCACCTTATGGGACAGGTAATGGATACAGTGAATCTCATGGTGGAGAGATTGTCAGTGCCTCCGCCAAGAGCACAGGCCCACCATGGTGAATCTTTAGGTGTTGATAAGACCTTCGAGTGGCTTCGCCGAGTCAGAACTTCAGATTATGCTGGAACAGTTGATCCTGATGATGCAGATCTGTGGCTGATGGGTCTTGAGAAGGCCTTCCAGATCCTTGACATCTCCAAATCAGACAAAGTCAAGCACGTTGTCTACCTTTTAAAATATAGTGCTGGCCACTGGTGGGCCATCGAGGAGGAGAAATGGCCTGGTGAGGTGATCGGTTGGGACGTCCTCCGGTGGGAGTTCGTGAGTTGATACCTCCCGAAGACCTATCTGGATGAAAATATCATCTAGTTTGAGCGTCTGCGCCAAGGTTCTCTGAGCATCACTGAGTATGAAGCCAAGTTTATGGACTTGCTGAGGTTTTATCCTCACATGGCAACGACAGATGATGAGAGAATCAGACGGTTTGAGAAAGGTCTGAGTGTTGAGCTGATGACACCTGATGCTGCTTTAGAAAACCGGGAGTGGTTTGCCACATTTGTAGAGTCTATCTGAAGGATTGAACGTTCAGTCAAGGAGAAGAGAGAGACCATGTCCAAGAAAACGCCTGCTCAGTTCCAGAGGCAGAGGTTTGATGGCTTCAAGAAGCTGAGGTTTTCTACACCTTCTGTGATGCAAAGCTCTAGCGTGCCGTCACAATGGTCTCCGGGTAAAGGAAGAGGATATGGATTTCCACCATCTACAGCCCACAGTACAACTTCAATAGCCGTGACAGGGCCATCTAGGCCATAGATAGAAGACAAGTCATGATATCACTGTGGACAGACGAGGCATTTGAAGTCAAATTGCCCAAGGAGAGATGTCAAAGTGACATAGTAGCCAAGGCAGAATCAAGAAGGGTCCGATAAACAGCAGTCTAGTGACGCCAGAGGGTGAGGGAGTGGTCAAGCGTCGCAAGCTGGATCGTCTACTCAAGGAAGTAGAGGACGTGGATGACAGCAAGCAATAGCTCGATTCTATGCTATGAGTCATCCTGAAGCGATAGTCAACCCGCGAGTGGTGGCAGGTCAGATGGAGTTATTTCATTCTGATTTGTCTTCTTCTTGCTTTATATCTGTTTTGGTTGACCCGGGTGCTATGCGCTCTTTTATCGCTCATAGTATGTGTAGCGACCGTCTTGCGAAAACAGGATTAACTAATGCGGAAGGGAATTATTTGCAGCGGATTACTGAAAATTACTGAAAATTAAAACTTTTTGCAAAGAGATCCTCACATAGGAAATCTTTTCCAACAAGAACCATTGCATAACATTTACATTCTGGTTCAAACGTACATGATTTGTACCATCTCTTTTCAGATATTACATCATCAATTGTCTTATAAACATTATATATAGACAGTATATGAATCTCGAGGCATCAAGCCAAAACCTCAGATTGATTCATAAAACACTGACTAAAAACTCTGAGGACCTGAGAGTACAAAGACGACACATAGGACTTTCTAACTACATAACTTGACAGGCAGTATCTCCACCTGAGATATTACTGATGTCCTTGTTGTCACTGCTGATGTCCATTCCTTGCAATGGAATTTTGCTTCTTTGTCTGCGTCCACCTAAAAAGTTGGATCCCACGGGGGTGAGACAATTGTAAATTGCCCCATCGAGAGATATAACTCTCCGCCAAAACTTTGTTATAGTAGCTTATTAAAATAAACTGAGCAGAAGGATTTATATATATATAATCAACAGTAGGTAGGTCACTTGTATGGACAAACTGAAGTAATCTCCTTTTTCAAGGATAACATTGCATCTACTCATGGTAGACTCATAGTTCATCCATCTACTTGTAATGAATACAACAGATATGAACAACATCAATGAACTATAGATATATAATAGAAATGTAACATCAGCCAAGTTCTCAAACAAGACTTATTACAACAATGCTATAAAGAGACATGTACTACTTTCATTAGATACTTATCAGTCTTTCAAAGACCTTGGGAACTCAGTCCCTCATTTCAAAACTGGGAATTCTCATCCCTTCACATTCTCATCACCATAATCATATGGTTCTGGGTATTCAAACCCCTAACTCATCATTGAGCATTATTACCACTTTTTCAGGTAACTATCACCTTTAGGTCATTTGACCAAGGTAAATATGATGCTTGTTACATAAGCATCTCTCATGGCACTTAAGGCCCATTACTTCTCTTATTACCTCATATTAGGCAATAAGGTATAGCATGGCACGTAAGGCCCATAAATAATTTCAATATATAAAATGACATAGCTCATACATGGCTATGTTCATCATCTCATGATACCAGCATGGTTAGTACAGACGACAATAGATTCATCAATTTCATATCAGCACCATGCAAAACAATATATAACATCATCATTTAAGGGTAGCACCACTATTCCCTTACCAGGGTTAGGGTTTCCCATTATGTCAATTAGGAATACTCATTCCCTTCTCACTAGGCAACAAATTATTCACATGGCTTACAAGGCCATTCACAACTTGTATTAAGGTATTTACCTTCTTAATACATTCCATCCCTAACCACTCACCTTTAGCATATAATGCAAAGGCCACACATTAGAATTGTCCAACTATCTTTAATGATATGGACTTGTCTAATGCTAAAGACATTGCTAACAATAAGGTTGCTTATAATCAACCACATGAAATGTTTTACCTGTATAAGGCCATTCCATATATCTCATCATTAGGGTTTCTTTATACCCTTACTTAAAATTAGGATTATGATTCATTGTCATATTGCCCATGATTAGGGATTTATGTGTTATAACTTCACATTAGAGTCTCATACACCTTCACCCTTCTTAGGGCCTCTCATCATAACATAGCATTAGAGCATCATGTGATGTTAATTTTTAATTAGGGTTTCTCATGACATCACCCTCAACTAGGGTTTTACATAGAATCACCCTCAACTAGGATTTCACATGGAATCACCGTCAACTAGGGTTTCTCATGGAATCACCCTCAACTAGGGTTTCTCATGGAATCACCCTCAACTAGGGTTTCCACCATAGTTTCCCACAATTTGGGTTTACTATTCATCTCCATTAGGATTTTACATCTCATTTCCCTATATTGAAGTTTAACACATCACTACCCTAGATTAGGGTCACATTCTCACTCTGGATTAGGGTTACATTTAAAATTGCCCTCAATTAGGGTTAGAATTCAATAACCCTATCAATTAGAGTTTATGTTCATGATTAGGGTTTCATCATCTCTCTACTTTAGGATCATACCCTTAATCACCAAATGAATCATATTCATGTATGAATTCATGATAACATCATCTCAATTTGATTAGGTCATATCAACCCTTCAATCAAGTACATACAACTATGATTAGCATAGTGTACCGAGTCATTGATCTTATAAGGAATTAGGGTTCATCCCTTAATTGGAACTAATCACTTAGGTACTATTAGGGTTTCAACCTTTGTACCTTCATTGGTTATCATTACTAACCATCATTGGATTATTAGAACTATCATTACCTTCAATTACCAAGTGATTAAATCACCAACAACCTCCAATCGGTTTTGAGGTTTCATCACCAAACGATTTTGAAACCGAATGGTCTTTGGTCTTCAAACGGTTTGGGACCGTTTGGTCTCAAATGGTCTTGAGACCATTTTTCCCCAAATAGTCTTGAGACCATTTGGACTCAAACGGTCTTGAGATCATTTGGTCCAAACCTCCTCAAAACTGCATGGACCAAATATGGTCTCAACCAATCAAATTGGATTAGGGTTTCCAATGGTGATTCCTTCAATCATTGGATTAATGGAACCAATCATCAATTGGACCTATACTCATACTTCAATTGAGTTAAATAGGTCGAACTTCACGTGATTTGACCCTCAATTAACCCTCAATTGGTCATCAATTAGGGTTTGAAATTGATGATCCTTCAACACTAATCAATGTAAGATTAGTTACTTTGAAACCATTGAACCATCATCCAAATTGAACATGACCTGACCCCAAACAGTCTTGATGTCGTTTGGATGACCACCAAACGGTCTTGAGACCGTTTTCCCATCATATCATCAAAATCCAAGTCAACCAATTCAGTTTTGGATCATTGGATAAATCAACAATTGATTACACTTTAATTTAGTAACATTGGATCATCAATTGCTTAACCATACTCACCCCTAAACCTCCAAACGGTCTTGAGTGACCTCCAAACGGTCTTAAGACCGTTTGGATGAGATCCAAATGGTCTTGAGACCGTTTGGCTCATCCAACCCTTGGATTCTAGTGAGATTTCATCAAGGATTGGTCTATTGAGTTGATCATCAAATCAGCACTTAATTGCAAAGTGATTTGGTACCTTTAGACCTTCAATTGGTCAACAAAACTTAACCCTAGACCTCCAAACGGTCTTGGGTGATCTCCAAACGGTCTTGAGACCGTTTGGGTAATCCCCAAAGGGTTTTGAAACCGTTTGGGCCAATCAACCCAAAGTATCAACTTATTCAATTGCAAAATGAGCACTTAGCCGATTAGGGTTAACACCATATCTTTTGTACTTCAAACACTTAACCATATCCAACACTAGACCTCCAATCGGTCTTGGATGACCCCCAAACGGTCTTGACACCGTTTGGGTATTCCCCAAACGGTTTTGAAACTGTTTGGGCTAAATAACCCAAAAAGTCAAACCAATCAAGTTGAAAATCAGCACTTAATCCAATTAGGTTTGCCTAATTGATTAGCCTTCAACTCATGATTCCTTTGTAATTAATCCATAAAATTTGGTGGGTTTTCAACCAACATAATTAGGAACAGGAATCTCAAACATTCAACCCTTGGTCAACCCTCTCAAACGGTTTAGAGTCCATTACCCATTCGGTTTTGGACTAAATTACCCAATCGATCTTGAAGTTGAATCCCATTCGGTTTTGAGGTGAATTATCCATTGGATCTTGGGTAAAATTACCCATGCGGCCTTGAGTAATTACCCATGCGGTCTTGGGTGTATTACCCGTACATTTTTGAGTGAATTACCCATGCGGTCTTGGAGTCCAAATACTCCAAATGGTTTTGAACTCAAAAGTGTCCATTCAGTTTTGCAACTAACTAAATCATGCAGTTTTGAAAACCGTGTGCTCATTCCCTTGGATAAGATGTGTGCTTGTGATGATTTCATCATCATCAACCTGCAAACCTTCGAAATATACTGCCATCTTCATGCCAATTGCATCAACTAATCAAGGGTATTACAAAAAGAGCAATTGAATCAATTGAATTGAGAAATTGAGTTCAATAACAATGAATATGGGTTCAAGTTATAAAACCCACCTCCAATTGAGCTCCAAATCTCCAAGCTCACGGCAAAAATGGTGGATGCAACTCCTTTCACTATTCCAAGGGTCGTCCTCAAGCTTTGAGTGAAAAGAATCGGTTAGAATAGAAGAGGGGATCGAGTTATGAAGAATTCATGCATTGATTTTTTATTTTCACCATGGATTCAAGGTGAAAGGAGGTAAAGAACCTTACCAACAGGTTGGGGGTCATCCTCCTGATCCTCCACAGCTCCTTGGTCGTTTTATAAGAAATGGGAAAGAAAGAAATCCGAAAAATACTTTGTTTTGGCTTGGAAAAGGTACTTTTGTAAGAAAATTGATGAGAGAGAAGATACTTTATAAAAGTCTTTTAATTCCAAAATTGTTGCCACCACTTACCCCTTGGATTCTTGCATGCAAGGGAATCTCTATACCCACCGAAATCCCTTCCATTATCCCGGAATTAAGGGAAAAGAAATTAAGCACCTTAACCCTTATAATAAGAATATCCATATTTGAGTGGAAATTCTTTTTCTTATAATAATGGTGAGTGGAATTTCACCTCCTTAGGATATGCTCGTGCCTTTGCAAGGCTTTAGTCCTATCCACACACATCTGAATCCAACCATTTTAATTTTGGTTGAAGGCCCTTTAATTAATACATTCATTTTTCCCTAAATTGAATTAGGGTTTCACTTAGGATTAAATCTTGATTATTTTAATATCAAGATTCTCTCTCCTCCAACTTAATTCAAATGAGGCGCCCTTCTCATTTTATTTGCTCTAAAAGATGCCAAAAAACATTAGGGACCTTATTGAAGTGGTAATTTGCATATTGAACCCTAGGTTTTGGGTAAATTGCACATTACACCAAAACTAGGTTTTAATGCAGAAGGATTGCTTTACAAGCTTAATCTTGGTGCCCAAGCTTGTGAAAACCATATCACTACATCATATTCATTCTTATGATGTCTCAACATCAGAGGAACATCTTATCATGCAACATTTGTAGTTTAACCCCTCAACTTGGGTAATTTGCACTTTAGTCCAAAATAAGCAAACATTGCTTCAACATTGCTCAATCAGGACCAAAATTGAAACATAAGTTTCTCATGAGCCCTAATTACTTTTCCCAAGATAAGATTAAGCATCTACTCAACCTTATTAGGAAAAATATATAGGGTTAACACATAACCCAGGTCAGGGATGTTACAGTATGCTTGATAGCTGTCTCTTACCTGTTAGTTGTAAGAAAGATAGTATGTTGTTAGAAACCCCTCTTCATGGTTCCTAGATGCTTCAAGAGGTGTGTCCATCTTGTGTTCTATCCTTTTCGGGACACAACATACAAGTGGATCTTATACCACTTAATATGCATGGATTCGATGTGATCCTTGGGATAGATACCCTAGAAAGGTATAAGGTTGTGCTGGATTGTGGTTCCAAGCAAGCAATGTTTGCTGAGGATGGTGAGAAGTGGATCTTCCAGGGAGATAGAAAGATTCTTCTGACGTGTTTAATATCGGCTATGGTGGCAGAAAAGTTGTTGCAGCAAGGTTGTAGAGCATTCTTAGCTCATGTTGCAGATACCGAGGCAAAAGGTCCAAGACTTCAGGACGTGACAGTTGTTAGAGAGTTTGAGGATGTGTTTCCCGATGAGTTTCTCGATGTTCCCCCACCTCGAAAGATTGACTTTGAGATCAATCTAGTGCCAGGGACACAACCTGTTGCTTTGACACCATACAGGATGGCTCCAACTGAGATGGCAGAACTGAAGAAGTAGTTATAGGAGTTGCTGGATAAAGGTTTCATCAGACTGAGCACATCATTGTGGGGTGCTCCAGTTGTGTTCGTAAAGAAGAAGGATGGATCAATGCATCTGTGCATAGATTACCGGCAACTGAACAAATTTACGATCAAGAACAAGTATCCTTTGTTGAGGATAGACGATCTATTTGATCAGTTGTGTAGTGCTATAGTTTTCTCGAAGATCGATCTATGGTATGGATACCATCATTTGAGGATTAAGGATGATGACATACCAAAGTCAGCTTTTAGGATGAGGTATGGTCACTATGAGTTTGTGGTTATGTCGTTTGGGCTAACCAATGCACTTGCTGCTTTCATGGATCTGATGAACAGGGTGTTCCGTTCATTTCTAGACCAGTTTGTTGTGGTCTTCATATACGACATCTTGATCTATAGTCGAGATAGTCAACATCATGAACAACACCTTCAACAAGTGTTGACTCTCCTTCGCCAGCATTAGTTGTATGCCAAGTTCAGTAACTGTGAGTTTTGGTTGAAGGAAGTAACTTTCTTGGGTCATGTGATATCTGCAGAAGGAGTCAGAGTGGATCCCAAGAAGATGGAGTCAGTTACAGAGTGGGAGCAATCGAAAACACCGACTGAAGTTCGTAGTTTTCAGGGTTTAGCAGGGTACTACCGGAGGTTTATAAGGAACTTCAATGTGATCAGATTGCCATTGACAAAGTTTGGGATGATCGTTGTCAGCAAGCTTTAGAAGAAGCTGACTAGTGCTCCAGTGTTGGTGCTCCTAGAGCCTGGGAAAGGCTACATTATTTTCTGTGATGCTTCCAAGAAAGGCTTAGGATGTGTGCTAATGCAGGAAGATCATGTGGTTTATTTTGCTTCGCGACAGCTTAAGAAACATGAGGAGAGTTATCCGACACATGATTTGGAGCTGGCAGCAGTGGTTCATGTATTAAATATTTGGAGACACTATCTTTATGGGGAAGTGTGTTAGATCTCTACAGATCATAAGAACCAAGTATATCTTCTCGTAGAGTGAGCTGAACATGCGACAACGTCGTTGGATGGAGCTAATCAATGATTATGATTGTACTATTGAGTATCATCCTGGTAAGGTGAATGTGGTAGCGGATGCACCTAGTAGGAAGTCTTATTCTCTTCCTACAAAGAAGGTATAGTTGATTTCTTTGATATGCCATAGGCGGGATATGTTCATCTCATTGCAGAAGATGAATGTACAGTTGGAAGTGTTCTTGTTGGCAGGACTGTTGGCACAGATGCAAGTGAAGCCTACGTTGAGGCAGCAGATCAAAGAAGAAAAATAGGAAGATACTGCAGTACAATTGATCAGATCAGAGTTCGGCAGCAAGAAGTGGGATGGCTTCCATGAGTCTGAGGATGGACTAGTTTGTTATCATAACAAGATGATGGTTCCTGATGTTTATGATCTGCGGAAGTTAGTGCTCGAGGAAGCGCACACATCGATGTATGATATGCATCTAGGTGTCACCAAGATGTATCATAATCTGAAGGATCTATATTGGTGGCCTGGTTTGAAGAGAGACGTGGCCAAGTTTGTAGCTAAGTGTATGGTATACTTGCAAGTTTAGGCTGAGCATCAGAAGCCGGTAGGTATGTTGCAACCCATGCCGATACCGCAGTGGAAATGGGATCATGTGACCATGTATTTTGTAGTTGATCTTCCGAGGACAACTAAATATCATGATTACATCTGGGTGATAGTGGACAGATTGATGAAGTCTGCCCATTTCAAACCTATGAAGACAACATATACAACAGAGAAGATTGATCAGGTGTATGTGGATGAGATACTACGTTTGCACACTGTGCTAGTAATGATAGTTTCTGATATAGGTCCTCAGTTCACAAGTCGTTTTTGGGAACAGTTGCAAAGAGCATTGGGAACGTAGTTGAGGTTCAGTATCGCTTTCCACCCACAGACCGATGGACACTCTGAAAGGACTATTCAGACTTTGGAGGATCTTCTCCAAGCTTGTGTTTTGTAGTTCCTAGGTAGTTGGGACATGCATCTCAGTCTGATAGAGTTCGCCTACAACAATTGTTACCAACGGAGTATTGACATGGTACCTTATGAGGCTTTATATGGTAGGAAGTGCAGATCTCCTTTATGTTGGTATGAGTCTGGGGAATATCAGCTTTTGGGTCCTGAGTTAGTGCAACAGACTATAGAGAAGATCAGGGTGATACAACAACAGTTGAAAAAGACACAAGATAGACAGAAGTTGTATGCAGATAATCATCGATGACCTCTAGAGTTCTAGGTGGGAGACAAGGTGTATCTCAAGGTCTCACTATGGAAAGGCGTGTTGAGGTTTGGCCAGAAAGGCAAGTTGGCTCCCAGGTATATGGGGCCATGTCCGGTAATAGCACGTGTTGGCAAGGTAACTTACAAGTCAGAACTACCTCCAGAGTTGCATAGGTTACATATGGTGTTCCATGTCAGTATGCTAAAGAAAAGTCATCTAGGCACAGAGGCAATAATACACCCAGTTGAGGTTGAGCTTGATGAAGATGTGACCAACGAGGAAGGTTCGATGTTGATCCTTGATATAAGAGTGAAGAAGATGAAGAGGAAGGACCTGATTCTTGTGAAGGTTCTTTGGCATCATCGTGGCATTGAGGAAGCCACGTGGGAGCTTGAGGAAGAGATGAGGAGGAAGTATCCCTCGCTTTTCTCTTCGGATTTTGGGGGCGAAATCCTTTTGTAGGGAGTTTATGGCTTGTAAGGACCCTGACCTCCATTTTGGGTTTACCCTATTTGTTTTGCCTAAACCATGTGCTTAGATGCTTGCCTAATTACCTGAGTTGTGATTCTGCATCTGTTTGTGCTTCGTTGGGAGGTTGAGGTGCAACTTACAATTTACCCAAGTTTTAGGTTTTGTGTGTAAGTTTGTCACCTTGAGAGATACCTTTCTCTCTTCTTGCATCCTCTAGGTTTGAGAGGATGGGTTGGGCACCTTGCTTGGTTTTTGTTGAGACTTGTTTGAGCTTGTTGAACTTAGGCTTGTTGTTGGGCTTTCTTGGGCCTTGTTTGAGCTTGGTGCCACCTTCTTTCTTGGTGTGTCGGCCAAAGGGTGTGTTATCCAAGAGGTGTGTTGGGAAGGGTGTGTCAGCCAAGAGGTGTGTAGGGTATTGGTGTATTGGCCATGGCACCATGTTGGGCAATACACACCCTCTTGACCTAGCCTTGTTTGTGTCACCATTCTTTGGATAAGTGGTCGTTGCTTTGCTAGTTGGTGGCAAGTCATGAGCATGTGGCTTGGGATGCTAGCAAGGTGTCATAGTTTGACAAGTGGTGGTTTGGGTGACACATGTGGAGAAATCCCCTAGTGGACACCCACTTAACCCCCTTGCATATATACCCCCTTCTTTGCTAGCTTGGGATCCCTTTAGCTCCTTAGTTGCTTCCCTTCTTTATTGGTGGCTGATATCTCCCCTTGGTAGAGCTTGGTGGCCGATCTCCTTAGTGGAGTCTTCTTCTTCCTCTAGTGTTGGCTTTAGGTGGTGCCTTGGAGCTTGGTTCTTGGAGCTTTGGATCTTGAGGACTGTGCTTAAGGCAGGTTACATAACTCCTAACCTTACTATACTACTTCTTTATCATGTTGCTTTGCTATATGTTTCAGCCATGTCATCTTCTAGCTATGTTTTTTGCTTTAATAGTTATGTGGTTGCCTTGGGTTGGCCAAACCTTTGGATGTGGAGTGCTTTGGGCAAAACCCCTCTCTCACTTAGTTCTTGAGAGGTGAGCCTAGGGTTTCCTAATTCCATGGTGAGTGGAGTTTTGGGTTGGATGGTCGATATGGTGATGGACCTCCTTGTTGGCTGATTGGTGATGGAAGTTGTGCAAAACCCCTCTCTCACTTAGTTGTTGAGAGGTGAGCCAACTCTCCTGATCTTTTAGGGCTTCTTGGTGGAAGTCTCGAGGTTGAAGATGACCAACCCGTCATGGCCTTTGAACCTTTACATGATACCCCAAGTAGTGTTCTACCCGATATCCCTCTTCTAGGGTTGAGCCTGGGCAACATGCTAGGTGAATGCCTTGTTGACCTCTTGACTGATATGGTTTCTTAACCGAGATGTGGTTGGGTGATATGCCTTGGCCGATATGGTGCTTGGTTGACATCCCTTCTTGAGTGTCTTGTGTGACATGGTTAGGCCATGCCTTGTCGGTTGAGAAACACCCCTCCTTCCTTGAGTTGTGAGGTGAGCTCCAGTCCCTTGGCCGACATGGTGCTCCCTGATATGGACTCTTGGTTGATGTAACCCTGGATGGGCGATATAGTGTCTTGTTCCCTTGACCGATATGAGTGTGGTAGGCAGATCTTGTGTTGGGTGTTATGGTTTGTACCTTGCAAAACACTCCCCTAGTTGTGTTGCCCGCCATGGTGCCCTAGTGGCTATGTTTCCTTGGGCGAGATGCAGATTGGGTGTTAGGGTTTGCTACTTCGGGTGTTATGGGGTTTATCCTTCATGCCTAATATCCTCTTACATCTAGATGTGTAGTGCTTCCTGATATGGCAGTTGGCCGATAAAGATGTCGAGTAATCCAGTAGATCTTACCTTGGGCAATATGGGAGCTCCTTGGGCGCCATGATGTCGTCTGAAGGATGATAGTGGTGTGTCTTGGGCGATATGGTTTTTGGTGGTTTCCCGACAGGGAAAACCCTAACCCTAGTGGACGATATGGGGTCATGGCCGATACAGGTGTAGTGCTGCCCGATGCACCCTTGTACATGGCTGCCTGATACCCTCTTGTGCATGGTTGCACGATATGTTGGCTTGGTGCCCCAGGATTTTGGTGGTGACCAATACAGTTTGGGTGAGGGATAGTTCTCTACCTGATAACTCTTTAGTGAGGGTAGGCGACACCTTTGGTGAGGGATGCGCCTAACCCGGTAACCCTAAGTTGGTGAACTTGTTGTCTTGGCCCTTATCTATGACGATGTGATATGATGGTTATTTAAGGTTCATGATAAAGTAAGATGATAAGATTATGGTTGTGTTCATAATAATGGATGTTGTTCCAATCCTATGCACCTTAAATCTTATGACATAATATTCATAATATGTTCTCTAATGATCTATATACGGTGATCAAGTTATCTCTTTGAATATGCATTCTAACCATGTAGGTGTATCAATTCAATTCATAGCCAGCTAAGAGGTATGATGTATTCCTGTTTTGTGTAATACTTAATAAGGATGTTCTTGGTTGATGAGATAACATGTATCCCCTGTATGATGAGAAAGATTTGGTGACTTAATAAAGGCCGAGTGCCTGATTGAGGTGTTAACCTATGATGATGACGTGAGATATTGTTATCCCCTGATGATGATGTATGATGATGAAGCCTTGAGGAGCAGTGGCATTATATGATGAGGGATTGAGATCCCATGGCAATGTGATGATGACAGTAATGGAGTGACACAATGTTGTTTATGTTTTATAACCTGATTGCCTCAGCAATCCACTTAAAATATACTAATTAATTACAGATGAACATTTCATGTAGTTTTCCCTGGCCATAGATCCATCATCGTCAATAGTAGGTGATGATGAAATGGGTTCTCCTGCGGGTTAACCTGGAGCATATATTGTTGAATATACGGGGTTTCTCCTAGCTGAAAATAGGAGGACTAGAGTACAACTTTGGTTGTAGACTCAGTATGGTTAGAGAATGGTGAATAGGCCCATGGCACAGTTTGATAGAGCATGAATGCATTCATGGCTCAGGAGCACGGTGAATAGGCTAGTGGATCAAGGTATGCCAGCGTCGAGACCTATACAAAGGCAGGCTAGAGAAAAGGGTAGCCTGCGGAGCTGACCCTGTGTCTAAGGACACTTAAGCAAGAGACTGTGGTCCTACTTTGGTTATCGTGCACTGACCACGAGGAGGTAAGGTCATGGAGTTCAGGTCTTCCATTGACCTTTTATGGCACCGGTTTTGGTCTTTGTAGACAAAGGTTGGATTTGAGCAGTACGACTCACTTCCTCGGGGCATAATATAGTGTAATCCAGCCATATAGTATATATTGCTTAGGGAAAAACATGGAACATTGGTTGAGGCCTTGATTGTATAGTTGCTCTAGTTATATCTTGAAGTTAATTACACGTTCCTCATATCTTATGATAAGTTCTTATATAGCTTATCTTGTCAATTGTGTTCCTTAAAAAAATCTAGTTATATGCCTCCCGAATATCTAGGTAAGTTGTTAATAAAGTTAGTTCTATTTAGTATGCTGCATATATGAGTTGCTTATATCAGTTATCTACTTTATCTGTTCTAACTTTCCTGAAGTTTTATAGTTCGGCGGGGAGTTATGTTTCTCGCTTGGACTGTGTGTCTCACCCCGCTGGTTTTAAACCTTTTTAGGTGATCGTGCTAGACGTGGTGGTGGTCGAGAGGTTGTAGCCGAGCAACAAGAAGAATAGTAGGAGGAAAAAGATGGATATCCTACTATTTTGGCTGTTTTGTGTAGAGTCTTAGAGTCATCCCTGTACTCTCAGATCCTTGGAGGAATTTTGACAAGGTTTCATGATGTATTGTTGATGTAGCTTGTTTATCCTATTGTTGGCCTGATGTGGCCCGTTCTTTATATAAACATGTGGTTAACTCTTTGTGCCTATGTGAAAGCTAAATCCTATGAATTGTGGACACATATCATGGTTCATGTATGTTTATATAACATGTTTCCTTGCAGGATAAGGATCGGGATGTAATAGTTTCTTTATTATCTACTTTCCGCAATTGGTTTTAATTAACCTATATTTCTTGTAACATGTGGTTTATGGATGTTCCGCACATTTTTGCGTGGCATTTTGTTGTCTTTGTGATAGCGGGATGTCACAATAATACACTTTTGGATATGGATGAGGACATTGCTCCTGGTCCAGATGGCTTCTTGGTAGCATTCTATAATGTTGCATGGGAGATAATTAAGGAATATGTGATTGAATTAATTAGACATTTTTTGAATGGAAATGAGATTCACAGAGGTTTGAAATGTGTCTGGTTGGCCCTCATCTTCTCTAGGGTTACTCCAATAATGAATCAGCTTATATCGATAGAACAAATAACCTTGTTAAGGGTAGAGATATAGGGGACAACATTACACTTTCAAATGAGCTCATTAGGGTTCTCTTTAGGGGGGAGGTTAATCATGAGAATATAGAATTCAAGGTTGACATGTCTAAAGCCTTTGATAGAATAGAATGGGGTTTCATTGATGAAGTACATGGAAAGATAGGCTTTGACCAAAGTCATCCTTAATATCATGAACATTGTTAGAGGGGCTTTGCTATCTATAATGCTTAATGGTAGGATGTTTGGTTTCTTTTCAGCATATAGAGGTCTTAGACAAGGGGACCCTCTTTCACCCTTCTTTTCATCCTACCATAAGAGATTTTAGGAAGTCAAATTAATGAGGAAACTGATCTTGGTCATAACACTAGGGACATTAGAAGAGGGGGAATGACTCAATCACACCTCATGTTTGTAGATGACCTAGTGTTTTTTGTTAATCTAGGTGGTACCACAAGTCAAAAATCTATGGGAAAACTTGGAATCTTATTCCAAAGCATCAGGGCAAATCATAAATAAGCATAAATGTGCCATAATGCTAGGACCTATATCTGAGGTGAGACAAAATGAGATAGCAGCGGAATGGGGTTGTGGGTGCACCCTACATCCAACAAATTACCTAGGAGTTCCTCTTTTTCTGGGTTGGGTGTTAGTTAGATATATGAACCCTTGGTGGAGAAAATTACGCATAGGATGACATCATGGGTCAGGAAACTCCTGTCATTTCCTGGGAGGATCACACTAATTAGATCGGTCATGTCTTCCAACCCACTCCATATGCTAGGAGCATGTGTTGTACCATCTGCCACAATTAGATCCATAGAAAGGAAGATGTCAAATTTCCTTTGGGAATCTAAAGAGGGGTAAAAGAGAAGTCATTGGGTTAGTTGGGACAAGGTTTCGAAACCCACGGAAGAAGGTGGCTTGGGTATACCCAAGATGAGTTTGAGGTTCAAATCCTTCCTTATGAAGGCGGCATGGGGAATTCAAGAAGGGAAATTTTTGTGGGAAAGATTTTGTAGACACAAATATAGGAAGGAAAGCTATGACTTAGGATATGAACACCCATGGTTCCTTAAGAAGGGGAGACACTCATCTATTTTTTGGAAAAGAGTATGAGAGGTTTTTCCTATGGTTATGGAAAATACAAGGTGGAGCATTGGAAGGGAGGTATACCTTTTTGGATGGTGGTGGGGTGATTCGAGTACTAGAAATTACAAAATAGATCAAGTGACGATGAACCCAAATCTTAGCATTCAAGAAACCCATAATAGTGAGGGTTCATGGAACTTGGCATACCTTAGGGACATGATATTGAAAGAAGGAATTAGTGGTCTCAAGAATAACATTAGAATTGATCAAGGGTCAAAAAATTTCCCAATCTGGGTTCCAACCAAGATGGACTCTTCTCAGTCGCATCAACACATAAATTACTAATCATGAGACCAGGAGATAATAGGCACATAGAAGGCTACAAAACAATTTGGATCTCACACCTACCTTTAAAAGTAAGCATGTTTGCCTGGAAGATTATGAACAATGTAGTATCTACAGATGATCGAATTAGGGCATGTAACATACATATGGCTTCTAGATGTGAGTGTTGCACATAAGGGAATGGGGAAACAATAGAACATCTTTTTAGAGAGAGTGAAATTGCTATGACTATCTGGGCTAGAGCCGAGACTTTACTAGAGGATATTACCTTACCTATAGGAATTACCATAGCTTTAGTCTTAAGGGTAAATGGAAATGGCACACCTAAAAATACATGGCTAGGAGTCTTGAGAAAAATATTTAGCTCCCACAGTACTCTAGTGTCTATGGGTAGCTCAATGTGCTAGTAGATATGATAAAGTCAAAATGAATTCTGAAAGAATTTTGAAGATGATCGGTTTATATTGTATGTCGAGCCTCAAAGATTTTGTCTTGCATGAGGTGAGGGACCCTCTGAGTATCATGAGGGGATGGGTAGAGGAGGGCCGTCTTAAAGATATGCAAATTAAAT
Source organism: Alisma plantago-aquatica (assembly GCA_963693085.1). Taxonomy (NCBI): domain Eukaryota; kingdom Viridiplantae; phylum Streptophyta; class Magnoliopsida; order Alismatales; family Alismataceae; genus Alisma; species Alisma plantago-aquatica. The sequence goes on from OY856412.1 coordinate 53,487,175, forward strand.
GCTATAGATGGAAAGAAGTCAAATGGGTTAGACCGCCTTACCCTAAACTCAAGTTTAACATTGAAGGTATTTCTTAGATAAAGAAACAAGGTAACATGGTCTGTTCTGGTTGGGCCTATAGAGACATTATTAGAGACCACCATATCCATATGGTGGTGGGGTTCATGGGACCTTCCCCAGACCTAGGCTTAGTGGGTTGTTATCTTAAAGCTCTAGAAGTAGGCCTAAAATTTTGTATCAGTATGAGACTCTCAGGGGTTGAGTTGGAATGTGATTATCAGTTGTTTTTCAATTTTTTGGGTGGGGGGTTTAGGATCCACTAAAGATACAGGCCTAGAATAGTTTTGGCTAGTCTCAAGATGGAAGATCTGGGGTGGACTAGTAGCTTGATCCACAAAGAGGTATATATGATTTCAAACCGTTTTGCAGACTATGGAGCTAGATTAGAAAAACCATATAGCTTACTTTCTCTTTCTAGGATGCCACCATCCGTGAGAGGAGATTACATAATGGAAGGTTTGGGTATCTCTTATCTGACTAGGGAAGTAAGAGGATCCCATAAACCTTTTTTTGTAGTTATACACACATTTCCTTTTTGTGCAGAGATACTGTAACATACTAGATCTTGGACCCTACCCTCGAAGTTGACATTTTGGACTTAGCCAAACAAGTTTGAAGGTTAGACCTAAATAGATGTTTAATATAACCCCAATGAGATAATGCATGTATAGATCAGCTTAATATAACATAATTTTCTAACATTAATCTTAGGTTAATAATGGATACATAAAATATGCCACATAACTCATTTTGGTGGTAATATAAAGATAAGGAACTTAATTGGATGAATAATTTAGATAATGGGCCGTCAATGGGCCATATGACATATCTCATAAAAATCAGTCTCAAAAGTGGAAACAAACTTCAAATTTGAAATCTACATATCAAAATTAGTCTACATCTCAAATTTCATCTAATTTGGATAACCTTGATTTTTTTTTTGGAAATAGGTAAATATATTGCCAAAAAGAAAGAGGGTAGCTAAGCTACGCTATACATCAAACAAAAGGTGAGTGTATACAAGGTGTTTGTAACTACAAAAAACCCTAGTATAACCTAGCTGTGGGATTTAATCCCCTACTCAAGGTATGATTGGCCATTACATCGTTAGTGATATCTACTTTTACAAAATGGAAGATGTCCTTTGAAGAAACACGACTGTGAACCACCATATTGCGGGCTTTCCAAATATTGAAACAGATGTTCATGCAGCACACGAACCTCTCCTCCTCTTTGTTCTTGGCATTCCTCCTAGCCAAATCTCAATATCCACTGCCCTCATCCATTCTTTAACCAAACCAACGCCCAGACGTATCGAGCTTTGGGCATGTATGGAACAGATGATGGTTGGACTCCTCCTCAGCACAAAATGGACAGTTTGGGTTAACCTGCAACCTTGAAATATTAGGATAAGTTTAGGAGAGAGAAAATGAGTAAAAGGATAAGTAATTACTAATGTGATTATATAACTTCAAAATATGGAAATCATGGCAAATTTATAATAAACACATCAAAGATAACTTGTGGATGAAGTTTGGTCCAATTTGGATGTTTTTGAGCAAGTTATGCAATTTTAGGTACATTCTAAACATTTTCTGCAATTTACCCAATTGGGAGGTTTTCTTTTAAAATTTCCACATGCAATATAATCCTTATATATTCGCTTACCATTCTCGAGTATTTGACCCATGGGGCACCTAGTTGCACTTTGGTTTGAAGGTGTTTCTTTCCAAGGGCATTTTAAGGATTAACCTCTTTATAAATGAGCTCATCTTTAGAAGCTATCAGCCAATGAGGTTATTTATTTGATTGGAGATCGGTTGGGATGGCCTAAAAGTGTCCATAAACTGACATTTGATATTCAAGAAGCCTCTATGATCTGTCCTTTTGCATGGCCATGAAATCCCTAGGCTAAGGACACATGAAAATCTCCATGGACACCTCATGCTTGACTTCTTCCTTATCCATAAAGGTTTGCATGTCCATAGGCACCCTTAGCATTGGACACATGGAAAGTAACTTGACACCTCATGCTTGACTTATTTCTTATCCATAAAGTCTTTCATGTACATGGACACCCTTATACATGACACAAGGAAAGTCTCATAGACACCTCATACTTGACGTCTTTCTTTATATAGCCATATCTACCCCTTCCCAACTCCAAATTTGAAAAATCTTGCTCTTCTTTCTTTCCTCTAGATTAGCATCGTTCTTACTCTATTTTTCCATGAAGGTGTCGTTCCAAGGTAAAAGGAGGTGCCTACCTTGGTGAAGAAGGATCCTAGAGTTCCAAATATCTTTATTTAGGATTTCTTAAGCTCGTCCTTGGTGATTTTGACCAAAACTAGTATCCTCCTTTTATTCCCTATTTTTATGTTGTTAGTCTTCCTTCGACCTTCCTTCAGGTCAGAACCATGGCCTTCCATGGTGAAACCCCACCTAGAACCCATAAACACCTCATCTCCATGTTCTTTTGTTAGGGTTTTTCACCTCTAAAGTGGAGAAGGTGCTTCTTGCTCGAGATAGGAGCTTTGTTGGAGAAATCATCCTCTCTAAGCTTGGAAACCTTACTTATTGGACATGTCCACCTTCCCTAGAGGTTTTTTGGAGGCCTAGGCTTGACTTGGACTATTTAGACTCTGAAGTTGAGGTATTATTGCATCCCACATTATTTCTATATTGAGTAATGTCTAATTCTTCACTCTAAATGTATGATCTAAATGTATGAAGCATCCCCTATTCCTCTATGTTGAGAAATTCACCTATGTTTATTCATTCTCTTTGTCCTATGGACATTAGCCTATATACAATGTCTTTTCTTTTGTAAATCATGGTTCATCTGAACTACCTTATTTGATATTGATCATGTGATCATGGATATTCTTTTGAACTCTTATGTTTTGTTCATGATGGAACTCTAAAAGATGACATGTGATGTCTTTTTCCCACTTATGAGGTGGATGTATATGTTGGTCACTTATGTGGTGACTAGTTTATATATCCTGAGTATACTTTCTACTTGCCTCTACATTTAACATGCTATGTGATTCAGTAGCACTAGAGTATTGTAATTGCATTGGTTTTTATGGAAGATGTGTTATTTCTTGCCGAGTAGATGTGATATTTCCTGCTCTTTTGGGATGGAAATAAACCTCATACCCATGGTAATATGTGTGATTCTTGGCCCATGTTTTATATATTTGGGAGATTGACAGTATTCTTTTCTCGATTAGGTTTCAAGTTTATTAGACTTGGCCGCCTTTGTGTTTATATTGTTCTAGGGCTATGTTTATCTCACATACATGAAACTTGTGATATGGGGTGTGTTCCCTAATTCTTTACTTGTTCTTGTGTGACAAAATCTTAATGTTTTATTAATGGCAAGTATTCTTTTGTTATCATATGATTTGAATTCCTTTTCTCTTAATACTCATTTGGGTGGTCGTTATCCTTTCTATGGGAAGCCTTTTATATTTGATGTCCTTAATTCCAAATATTGCTCAATTTCCTATTTAGTATGCACATACCATCCTTTGTTGATGTCATCTATTTTCCCTTCTTGCTAGGGTATGTTTCCAACCCTAGGTGAAGGACTTGGATGATAAGGCATGAACTATTGGACTAGCTTAAGGAGTTAAAGCTTGGAGACAAAGTTGTTATGGTTTAGATTTCCCTCTACTTAGATCCTTATGTTTTATCATACATGTAAACCCTTATGGGATATTATGATGCACTTTTGTAATCATTTGTGAAAATGAATATAGTCATTATTTTTATGCTACTACTATACTTTGGTTGTTTTGAATACCATTATTGAACTTTGAAAATTTTTCACCTATTCTAGCATACCTTTGAGTGTGTTTGGAATGGTGTTTTGTTCTTCAAATTTTTTTAATAAGGGGGTGATCCCGCCTCCTTACAACATTGTATCAGAGCCCATGGTAGTCAGGATCTGACTATTTTAATTTTGTCTCCCTAGTTAGAATACTTGCCTTACCTTTAAGTGACAAGTTTTTCCTAGAGTTGGTCAATAGATGATGAAGGGTTGATTTAGGATCATATTGTTTCACATTAGAATAATGATGAATATATCCTTAAAATACTAACAAGTAAAAGATGCATAAGTAACCATAGTAACTTGAGGTTGTTTAGCTTGGCGTTTAGGTAGCTACTAGGACATGAAGTTGAAAGCAAAGGTATCTATATAAGATCAGGGTTCCAGAGCTGGCAAGATTTTCCTTCGCACCACTGGCTTGGTTTACGAGGACTCATGAATCCATATGATACCAGTCTGGCCTGAGCTGATATGAATTGTTCAAAATAGCATGCTTTTAGTCAATAGTAGCCTTAGACATCTATATCATTTATCTTTAGGGACCCTAATATGTTTAACTAGTCTCCTAGGTATTACGACTTGTTTGAGGATGTACAAGAGAAAGTTAACCCATAGTTCATAGTCAGTCTTTACAAGTTACATTTCTTTTTTTTGCATGATGCTTGTGTAGTTGGATGTAAGGAAGTGTAGTTGAACCTTTTGTACCTAAAGAATAGTTTTGACTTAATAAGATTAATCCTTTAAGGGGTGGTGAATAAGTTGTTTTCTTATATGTTGATGTTTTGATTTCAAGGACAAAATCCCTTTAAGGGGTGGTGTGTTGTAACATACTAGATCTCGGGCCCTACCTTGGAAGTTGACATTTTGGACTTAGACAAACAAGGTTGAAGGTTAGACCTAAATGGATGTTTATATACCCCTAATGAGATAATGCATGTATAGATCACCTTAATATAACCTAATGTTCTAACATTAATCTTAAATTTATAATGGATACATAAAATATGCCACATAACTCATTTTGGTGGTAATATGAAGATAAAGAACTTAATTGGATGAATAATTTAGATAATGGGTCATTAATGGGCCATATGACATATCTCATAAAAATAAGTCTCAAAAGTGGAAACGTACTTCAAATTCAAAATCTACATATCAAAATTATCCTACATGTCAAATTCCATCTAATTTGGACAACCTTGAAATATTAGGATATGTTTAGGAAAGAGCAAATGACTAAAAGGCATAAGTAATTAATTATGTGATTATATAACTTCAAAATATGGAAATAATGGCAATTTTATAATTATCACATTAAAGATAACTTGTTGATGAAGTTTGGTCCAATTTGGATGTTGTTTGTGCAAGTTATGCAATTTTAGGTACATTCTAGACTTTTCTACAATTTACCCAATTGGGAGATTTTCTTTGCAAATTTTCACATGCAGTATAATCCTTATATATTCCCATACCATTCTCGAGTATTTGAACCATGGGGCACCTAGTTGCACCTTGGTTTGAAGGTGTTTCTTTCCAAGGGCATTTTAGGGATTAACCTCTTTATAAATGAGCTTATCTTTAGAAGCTATCAACCAATGAGGTTATTTCTTTGATTGGAGGTCGGTTGGGATGGCCTATAAGTGTCCCTAAACCGAAATTAGATATTCAAGAAGCCTCTATGATCTATCCTCTTGCATTTCCATGAAATTCCTAAGCTAAGGACACATGGAAAGCTTCATGGACACCTCACGCTTTGACTTCTTCCTTATCCATAAAGGTTTGCATGTCCATAGGAACCCTTAGCATTGGACACATGGAAAGTAACTTGACACCTCATGCTTGACTTCTTTCTTATCCATAAAGGCTTGCATGTCCATGGACACCCTTATACATGACACATGGAAAGTCTCATAGACACCTCATGCTTGACCTCTTTCTTTATATAGCCATATCTACCCCTTCCCAACTCCAAATTCAAAAACGCTTGCTCTTCTTTCTTTCCTCTAGCTTAGAGCATCATTCCTAATCTATTTTTCCACGAAGGTGATGTCAGAAGGTAAAAGGAGGTGCCTACCTTGGTAAAGAAGTCTCCTAGAATTCCGAATTTCTCTATTTAGGATTTCTTAAGCTCCTCCTTGGTGATTTTGACCATAACTAGTAAGTATCCTCCTTTCCTTCCCTATTTTCATGTTGTTAGTCTTTCTTCCACCTTCCTCCAGGTCTAAACCATGGCCTTCAATGGTGAAACCCCACCTAGAACCCATAAACACCTCATCTCCATGTTCTTTTGTTAGGGCTTTTCACCTCTAAAGTGGAGAAGGTGCTTCTTGCTCGAGATAGGAGCTTTGTTGGAGAAACCAACCTCTCTAATCTTGAGAACCTTGCTTATTGGACCTGTCCACCTTCCCTAGAGGTTCTTTGGAGGCTTAGTCCTGACTTGGACTGTTTAGACTCTAAAGTTGAGGTATGATGTCATCCCAAATTATTTCTATATTGAGCAATTTCTAATTCTTCACTCTAAATGTATGATGTATCGCCTATTCTTCTATGTTGAGCAATTCACCTATGCTTATTCATTGTCTTTGTCCTATGGACATTAGCCTATACACAACGTCTTTTCTTTTGAAAATCATGGTTCATGTGAACTACCTTATTTGATATTGATCATGTGCATGGATATTCTTTTAAACTCTTATGCTTTGTTCATGATGGAACTCTAAAAGATGACATGCGATGTCTTTTACCCACTTATGAGGTGGATGTATATGTTGGTCACTTATGTGGTGACTAGTTTATATATTCTGACTATACTTTTACTTGCCTCTACATTTAACATGCTATGTGATTCAGTAATACTAGAGTAGTATAATTGCATTGGTTTTTATAGCCGATGTGTTATTTCTTGCCGAGCAGATGTGATATTTCCAGTTCTTTTGGGATGGAAAGGAACCTCATACCTAGGGTAAGATGTGTGATTCTTAGCCCATGTTTTATATATTTGGGAGATTGGCAATATTCCTTTCTCTATCAAGTTTCAAGTTTATGAGACTTGGCCGCCTTTGTGTTTATATTGTTCTAGGGATATGTTTATCTCACATGCATGTAGGTTGATGATATGAGGTGTGCGCACTAATTCTTTACATGTGCTTGTGTGGCACAATCTTTATGTTTTATTAATGGCAAGTATTCTTTTGTTATCACATATGATTTCAATTCCTTTTCTCTTGATACCCATTTGGGTGGTCCTTATCCTTTTCTATGGGAAGCCTTTTATCCTTAGATCATTATGGTTTATATTTCCCTATACTTAGATCCTTATGTTGCATCATACATGTAAACCCTTATGGGATATTATGATGTACTTTTGTAATCTTTTGTGAAAATTGAATATAGTCATTATTTTTATTCAGCTGCTATACTTTGGTTATTTTGAATGCCATTTATTGAAGTTTGAAAATTTTGCACCTATTCTAGCATACCTTTGAGTGTGCTTGGAATGGATGTTGTTGTTGGTATGTATGCTCTGAAAGCCAATCATGGGATGATTGGTGGGATACATTAAGATTGATTTGATAAACATCAAAGGCAAGCTTCCAATTCTTTCTGGCTCAGTCATATGAGATAGTGATAGAACAGATTGAATGTCTAGAGAATGACAGTACTCAATGACGTATGCCTTCAGGTTCAGGACCTGAACGATGAGATCATACGGATGCTAAGAGTTTGTACATTCTTGTTATGTCCCTAGTTGGATGTCATTGTGGAAGGTAGATAGACAATAATGACACACAAGACTAGATTGTGGTGTTGGTTGATGATAGAATCTCATTAGTCATGATATAGAGATATCAAACCAAACACATAGGTACTTGTTAGAGAACAAGTGTACCGAACAGACCCACCATGAGTTTGACACATGGAACCATGACATGGTAGTCACAGTCAATACTCACAGTGATGGTGGTGAGTGTGATTCTTTGACCTGAAATCACTACACTCAACACATGTCGTTGGGCACACTTTGACATCATCAAACGTAGTCCTGAAACATGGGTTGTTATAAAGGTGATGATCAGGTGGCTTTGACACATGGGGCTTTTGACGGGTGAGTGATAGATATGGGATTTGTCCCTCCTGAGGGAGTTTGATATCCAAGGCCACTTGATGAGTAGGATTGAAATAGGCGTGCACACGCATGTGTGAATCAATATGTGATATTGATGTCATACATATCTCTTTCAATGTACTCTGAGATCAAGAAAGTGAATGAACGTTGACAGGATGACTGTTCCATGCCTCGAGTTCATTCAGGATATCAGTGACAAAGGAATTATACATTCGTTGTAACACCATTTATGGATTGTAGGATTGAAAGTTCTTATCCAACTTTCTACTTTCACTTGGGTAGCAATGATGTGTGACTAGGCACCGCTCTTTGCTTGTGAAGTCATAAATGTTATGGACTTTCACTGCCAATGTGAAATGGACCTACAGGGTCACACACATAGGATTTAACCTGGAAGAGGACTTTTGTCCACAAACAATGTTTAGATTGATTCCTAAAGGAGCTTAGTAGTTCAATTAAACACTCAATCAATTGATAGCTCAGTATCATAATGTTCAAGGTGTTGGACTGATTGATTAGAGTATCAGATTGATTGTAACCGCAATTGACTGATTCTGCACAATCTGCACTCCCAACCAATCATCTCATGAGATGAACCGACCGGTTCCATTGGTGAGTTGATCGACTCATGGACAGGGTGAAACGATTGCTTCAAGTGTTGAAACGATCGGTTCAACTGGAGCAACCGAGCAAGTTGGGAAAGTAAGATTGGTGAGAATTTTCCTTGCGTTTCACTTGCCCAATTTGATTGGAACTAGGATTGGTATTCGATGCCAATTAGAAACAAAAGAAGGAAAGTCAATCAGGAACTTATCAGGACCACAAACCGACCGGTTCAGAAGTGAACCGATCGGCTCATGGGTCCCAACCGATCGGCTGAGGTGTCAACCGACCGGTTCAGGTCCCCAACCGACCGTTTCAATTTTGAAACGATCGGTTCAGGTTGCGAGTTGGTTGTTTTGTGGAAAATCTTGAACCCTTCTACTCGTGCTTTTAGTTCCGCATTGCCTGGGATGGAGAACCCTGTCCCATGACCCTCCTTTATATATAGGGGTATTGGGGGCTTCTCAAAGTTCAACTCAGTGCAACCAGTTGCTTTGTGAAGTTGTCATTCTCTCTAGTTTTGGTAACTGAGAGAGAGCCCGAGCAAGTGCTACCCGTTAAGGGAGGTACAACAAGGGAAAAACAACTACAAAAAGCAATTGGTGGCAGGAGAGTGTGTTGGCGACTAGTACGCTGACAGGAGGGTGCGACTCCTTCCAATTCCTTGTGGGACAAGGAGAATGGAGTTCCAGGTGGTCCGTGTGGACTACTTCAGAGGCGGGAGGTTTCTGCCGCTCAGGAGGACAATTATCAATCCCGACAGTCCCGGTGAGACCAGGAGTCTTCAGTCCTGGTGCGACCAGGAGCTGCACAGACACCGTCCAAGGCTGGAGGTGAAGACCGCGCAAGCCGTGAGGTATTGTCACCGAGCAAGCCTCAGGTTAAGGTATGATTCCACAAACCATCCTTTCCTATTGTATAGACGTTGACGTGCTTCCTTGTTCTGGGTTTGGGGGAGAAAATTTTTGTTTCCGCTGCCTTCTCTGCCTCCCCTGAAACCCAATAGTTTTATTCTTCAAATTTTTTTTAGTAAGGGGGTGTTCTCTCCTCCTTACAGATACACACACTTTACACGGAGATTTAAATTGGTTTCTTCCTTTTATGGTTTTTTGGTTGTCTAAAGTGTTGGGAATAGGTATGTCTCGAGTTATAGATTGCCTTTCCATTTTTTGAGAGTTTGGAGGCTGCTTTCTATAATTCCATTTTGTTCTAGCCCATGGGTGAATGACATTAATAAAACCCCCCATATTTAAAAAAAGTACAAAAGTAACACCAAAAAGTTAAGGTTTAAAGTTCAACAATGTGGGACTAAAATCCTCATGTGCCACTATGGTTCAAAATAATACATATGCAACCCCTACAATTAAATACTACAGAGGGGTTTCCATACTTACAAAAGATCAAAAGACATGGTGTATCTTTCTCTAGGTTTTATCAGTTCCATCTCTAGAATGGGTGAATCCCCATTGCCATGGCAGCTGAAGAGGTGATCCCAGCTAGGACTGGTTTGGCTTCCACCAATCCACCCTGTCCAACCGCCCCAACCCGACTCCACCCTCCAACAACCCTGCCTCTCTCCCTAATCCAATTCCTTCTTCTTCTACATCTTACCTAAAGTCTGATGGTTGGACCAATCCTACCAGTGGCAAAGTCATAAATTTCAACTCGGGGGGGGCACATACAAAATAAAAGACCAAACATCAATATACATTGAGAAAAGATTATGTAGTGAACAAGATCACACAGTTTCTATTACTCATGATGATATTGAACAAAATAATAGAAAAGATAGTTTATGCTCAATGAGATGTATGCATATATCTCATGATAAATATTCAAATTACCAACGTATATGGAATTTAAGTGTTTTGTCAATATAAACATTCTGTGATAGACTGTGTACAATGCCGCTGCAAAATATATGGGAGAACTATGTACTATTATAAATATTTAATGTAAGTGAATTACATTTGATTCACCCATAATTAATATGACGCTTCACTAGTTATATATAAGATTGAGTAAATTAATGTGCGATTAAGTAGAGGACTTCAGCAAGTCAGTTGTTAGTGATACCAAAGTCAAGGAACCTGCTCATGTAGAAATAGTAGAGATTTAGAGCATATAATCAGAAAGAGAAGGATTTTCTTCACATCCTGAAAAATGTTCATATGGATAAACATAAATCTATAGAATACATAAGTATTTTCTTCACCTTCTAAGAAGTTTGTCGTATGGATAAACATGAATCTTCTGGTTCACTCATAATATTAGAATTGTAAACAATTATATTTTACCAGCATGTTGTCATTTGCATTCTTTAAATGCCCATAACATCTCTTAGAGAATTTAACTGTATGAGTTTACTAATTAAGAAATGAATCACACAAGTATAGTCCTTACTACACACTTTCCTCACTGTCATTCAGTTTCCAAATCATCTACGTTAGACTGTGGATCGGTTAATGGTCATTAATTTGTCAATTAAAGATATCGTGAAATCTCTTACGGTCTCGACATTTCCAATATGGAGATAATTTTTGAGGGATGGCATGGTGCGTGTCATTTTTTCATGAAGGAATGAACGGCCGCAAGACCCGTAACGCTTATTGTTCTAGAGTTCAAAGTTATATTTTGATATTGCTAATTAATGACAAATTATTACATTGAGGTCTATAGTCCTTGAAATATTATTGCTTTTGGGATGTGTCACACGAGGCTCAATAGATTCACACCAATTGTCACCTTTGTTTGGAGCGTGTGGAGGGTTGACTGTGAGAAATTGAAGTATTAGATAAATTGGTTGAATCTGCGGAATTTATAGGATCTCCAACAACCCCTAGTTTAGGAAGGGAGGTGGCGTATTTGTATAGAACCATGCTCTTTCCTTAGCCCTATATCCATTAGTGAGAACCAAAGTGACTGGAGAAGAAGATATTATGGGAAAGATAGGGCGATGATTTCTAGTGAATAAGAAGCTTCATCAATTCAGAGTACGTTTTCTATGGAGATCTATGATTCCTCAGAATGTTGGTTCAACAATCATGATGACCTCCAAACTCCTGCTTGGTGGATGAGTTGTTGAGGTTAAAGAGTGAAATAGGGGTGTCCAATACCTCCATTGCAGAAGATGTGCAAAATTAGGTTTCTAAGGGGAAGATGATCCTCAAGAGCACTTCAATCTGAGGGAGGGAACTTCTATTCCCACTGCACCACCATGGTGGCAGAATCCAAAAATATGGTCACTGGGATCATGAGGAGGAGCCTCCATCTATGAAAAACATTACTGGTGTAGGAGAGGATGACCAGACAGAGCTCGTAGAGTCCTAAAGCAGTGGAGGAGTGTGACCTTGTTCTCTCAGTACCAACACCCAGTCTGTGATGGTGATCCCAATCTTGATGGGCGACAAGAAGGAATGGACCAGGATGCAGATCTTCTGTCGGCATCAGATTCATGATGAGGCTCATCTACAACTATTAGATCTGGAGCATTTTCTCCAATTCTCCCTTGCCACTTCCAACCTATGCGGTATTGCCCTACTCTACAGCGGCAACCTCAGTGTGACGCGCAGTATTGGGTCTGATGAACATGTGACGAAGGGGGTGTGCGGACTGATTCCCTACCCATCCGGTTCACTAACCTTACTCGATGGTCCAAGATTCTAGGATAGAAACTAGCCACATAATGTTGAGGCTGAGGTGGCAGGATAGGGGGCCTTTCAATGATGATCGAACGGCCCTACTTAATCTCAGAGAGGTAATTCTCAGTTCAATTCATGTTAATACCTTTATCTTACAAAAATCATATAAAATAGCCCCCTTAGCCTATAAATACTCAAAAATATCCCCATACTCAAAAAAATGTCCACTTTTTTATACGATCCCTAGATCAGTCTTTTGAAGTACATTTACTAATCATATATGATTTAATTGATTATATTCCTTATAGGGTTCATTAAATATAATAAATTAAATCCAATCCACATAAATTTTCAAAAAATTCTTATAAAAGCCTAATGATTATTGAAACCAATTTGTGGACTTTGATTTGAGTATTATTGCAAAATACTAGCCCATTTCCTATTAAAGAAAAATTAGATGCTTTTAGCATCATATTAATTCTATAAAATAGACTAATCATCTAAACATTAGGAAAATTGAACTAGACCTAAATAATGACCTCTAGATCACTAGAAAAATATCAGATACTAGTAAAATTAGTTTGATCCTAGGTTTGCCTAAACCCTATTTTGGACCTAAAATACCATTACTAATGGTGAATATTTTATTAGCGATGATTAATTATTATTAATCAGGTGATGACCAGAGTAGTAGAAGACCTTGGATGTATGAGAAATCTCTAAACACAGGTACAGGGGTTTTATTAAGTATAAGACTAGTTTTCATGAATGTATAATGATATGATGTACTTTGGATGCTTGTATTTGCATATAAATTCTTGGATGCATATTAGTAGTATATGCTTCACCAAACTTAAAGGAACATAAAAGAGCTTCTGATGAGTTGTAGATACTAAGATAAGCACAAATGGGAAAGGTCCCAATATCGATGAATGACATATTGACTAGTATAGATGTATGATGAATTGCCCATGCTAGATGTATGACAAAGTAATTTTTCCCATACCGGATGTATGATAAAGTGCTGATAGAAATAGTAGTATAACTACATCTATAGATTTGTAGAAAAAATATGTGTTTACCTAATTATCGCATTAAATAATGTTTTCTTTTACCTTTTCTTCTTTCTGAAAATTTTCAAGTATGCAAGCACAATATATATGTATCTTTCACCCACGTACACAACACACCATGTTGATTTGTTGTTTCATGTATGTTTTAGGTTCAAAGCTAGCATGGGATAAAAGAACAAGATGTGAGTGAGTTTTACAGGTTGTACCTATTGTGTAGATCCTAGTTAGCATACATGTTCATACTTGTAAAATTTCTCTTTTCAATAAGTAAATGTAAGTTGTACAAATTCATGTTGTTAATATACATGTTGAATGTTGAGAATGTTATGGTGTATGCACTATAGTTGTATGTTCATTATGCGCATAATGCTTCCACAACACACTCTGATATGATTGGATAATGTTTTTGGATTTTGACCTCTCATCCCCATGGGGTTTGGAGAAGCCAAAATCTTGGGACGTTAGAGTTGGTGTTAGAGCATGAACAATAGCTACACCTAACAATTTCTCACCACGAAACATATAAACTAAATCTCACCTTTCACTCTAAATCCTAGAAACTTAGTAAGTTGTTCTATAAGAATAAGGTTTGACTTAGCCTCTAAGTTAGAACCTATATGTTTGAGATCTAGGTTTAGACAAGTGTGTGAAACCTTTTCCATATAGAGCTCATATGTATTGGGTAGCTACATTAGCCTATTCCCTGTTCTCACCAATTCACTAGGTGACATGTCATTAGACTATCTACTATGTATGGACACTGATTTTTCCTATTTGGTTTTGTTTTCCAATCGGCTCGAGCCTCGATAGTTTCTCTAACGTCTTCTTTCTCAAAGAAAAACTATGTAATATTGTATTATATATATGTTAATATAAAAATGTGTCCCTCACACTAGAGAGTAGTTAAGTGTTCATGCAACCTAAGTGAAAGAGGGTGACATCAGTCTAGAAGAGAGGGTAGTATAGATTAGATGTCTAGATCCTTATCAAGATATGTGATACATAGAGTGGGTGATAGAATGATAGTTGAAATAAGCAAGTGTAATCTTATCTAAGTTTAATCTCTGATAATATAAGTTTCCTTATAAAGGTTTAAGTTGTATACTAGCTGAATCCAATTTTGGAGAATTTAAGCTAAGTCTTGATGATGAAAGTACATTTCCTTTCCTTATTTAAGATAAGCTAAGTTAAGATAGAGTTGAATATGTATGAGCCACAAGTTCTTTTACAAAAGAGGGTCTCTAGTGGTAGGATGAGATATGTGGTGAACTCTAGAGAGAGTAAGACCCATAGGGAGAAGGTCATAGGACCTAGCCTCCAATATATGAGAAATTTGAAATATGTTTAAAATGATGTGTCCTAGCTACACTAGATTACTCTTGAGTAGACCAGTTGAGTCCTTTTGCATGACTCAATCCTATATGTGAGAGTTGAAAAAAACTTGGTAGGCAACTCATAATAAGAAATTCAATCCTTTTGATTGAGCTAGGTTCTAGCTTGAGAGACATATGTTTGTGAAACTCATCATTAGCGGCAAGTGAGGTGACATATGAAAATATGGTTCATATGCCTTGTGTATAAGATACTCAACAATCCATGTCAATCCTTATCCTTCTCTTTCTCTATATATGATGCTCGAAACCTCACTTGAGCTATCTGGATGATTATGTATGAAGAGTCACTCATATAAGCTTAACCTATTTAATATTCCCTCCCTATATCATACATGTGATATCAAAGTTTGAAAACATGATAAGATTGATTTAATATGTTCTCTTTCCCTCTATATCATATATGAAGGATGTAAGTATGAAATAATGAGCTTGAAATAAAGATATCTTTGTATCATAGATTATATGATCCCAAAAATATAGTTCCTAACCTCAATAATTCTAAATAGATGCTTCTAAGTTTGAGGATAACTCTAGCACAATAGAATGGAAATCCTAATATGTAAATACGAATATCAATCCCCTCTCATGATGAAATCCTCTAATACAATGTTGATCATAAACCACATTAAAGATGTTAAGGTTGATAATTCCAAAAAAAAAAAAACAATGGCATGAAACCTTGACATCACCATATGATTAGTAGGGTGAAAGATGAAACCATGAGTTGTAGATTCTTAACTTCATGTGTATGAATAAAACCCTTACCTACGAGGATGTAAATCCTAAAAAAATTATAAGAATGTCATGTGATGACTAAGACACTAATTGATGCTACAATTCCTTTAAACAATGATGCTTCCAACTATATAAGGTGGGGTGGGTGCACCCTAGATTTTCTAAATCCTAAGATGACAACATAGGGTGCGTTACAAACTATTAGAACTTTGGCACATAAAATTGGTGACCGTTACAAAGTTGAACAGTTTGGCATCACCTTAAGTGTCACCTAAATATAATATAAACTCTTTTATGTCATCTTGAGTACGACATTAGCTAAATTTCAAGGATGAAATTCTATTTAAGGTGGGGTGAATGTGAGGACACCAATTTTGTAGTTAATACTCAATATATTGATTGAAAATCCATGAATATTTTATACATGGTTGAATTCAACTTGAGGAATTAATTATCCAATTTTATTTCATCTAAAGGAGTGATTATGGATATTGTTGATGATGATGACACATGAATAAGAACAACCATGAAGATTAGCTTTTATTGATCCACTTGGATACTTATGTGGTCAAGAAGTCAATGTAGTAGTCACAATTAGCTAAAGTAGTCAATCGATTAGCCTTGCTATATTTTAGTATCATAACAAGTGTTTATGGACTTGTCGAATCACAAGTTTTGATAATTATTTGAATTGAATTTAAGGTTTACAAACTTATTTATAAGGTTATTTGAGGAATGTATTTACATGAGCATATTTGGAGTTTTCATATAAAACTTTGATGGATGAAATATCATACAATATAGAATCCATGTGCAAATCTCATAATGATTTGATATATCAATAGAAAGCTTTAGGTTTTGATATTTCTAGTAAATGACAAATTATTACATTCACGACTATAGTCCTTGACATATAACTGCTTTTGGGATGTGTCACACAAGGCTCAACAGATTCACATTGATCGTCACCTAGCTCCCAAAAGTGGGGAGCATGTGGCCAATTTGTTTGGAGCATGTGGAGGGGTTATTGCGAGAAATCGAAGTATTGGCTATACTGGTTGAATCAGCCACACTTATAGGAACTCCAACAACCCCTGGTTTAGGAAGGGAGGTTGCGTATTTGTAGAGAGCCATGCTCTTTCCTTTACCCTATCTCCATCAACGAGAACCAGAGTGACCGAAGAAGAGAGCGTATGGGGAAGACAGGGTGACGATTTCTAGTGAACAAGAAGCTTCATCAATTCAGAGTAAGACTTCTATTGAGATCAAAGATTCCTGGGAATGTTGGCTCAACAATCATCATGACCTCCAGACTCCAGCTTGTGGATGAGTTATTGAGGTTAAATAGTGCAAGAGGGGTGTCCAAAACCTCCACTATAGAAGATGCACAAAATTAGGCTTCTGAGGGGAATATGATCCTCACAAACACTTGAATCTGAGGGAGGGAACTGCTCTTCCCACTTCACCAACATGGCCGCGGAATCCAACAATATGGTCACTAGGATCCTGAGGAGGAGACTTCATCTATGAAAAACATTATCGGTATAGGAGAGGATGACCAGACAAAGCTTGTAGAGTCCTAAAGGAGTGGAGGAGTGTGACCTAGTTGTCTCAGTACCACCACCCAATATGTGTTGGTGATCCTGATCTCGATGGGTGATGAGAAGGAACAAAGTGGGATGCAGATCTTCCATCGGTGTCAGATTCGTGATGAGACTCATCTGCAACCACTGAGACCTAGAGCATCTTATCTAGTTTTCCCTCACCGCTTCCAACCTATGTTGTGCTTCCCTACTCTGCAGTGGCAGCCTCAGTGTGACGCGTAGTATCGGGTCCGACGAACGTGAGTAGAAGGGGACATGCAGACTGATTCCCTACCCATCCGGTTCACTAGCCTGATCTGACGGTCCAAGACTCTAGGATAGAAGCTAGCCACATAATGCTGAGGCTGAGGTGGCGGGATAGGGACCCTTTAAATGTTGGTCGAACGACCCTACTTAATCTTAGAGAGGTAATTCTCAGTTTAATTCATGTTAATACCTGTTATCATATGAAAATCATATAAAATAGCCCCCTTAGCCTATAAATATTCAAAACATATCCCCACACTCAAAAAAAATGTCCACTTTATATAGATCCCTAGATCAGTCTTTTGAAGTACATTTACTATTCATATCTGATTTAATTGATAATATTCATATTAGGGTTCATTAAATATAATAAATTGCATCCAGTGCACATATATTTTCAGAAAATTCTTATAGGAGCCTAATGATTTTTCAAACCAATTTATGGACTTTGATTTGAGTATTATTGCAAAATACTAGGTCATTTCCTATTAAAGACAAATTAGATGCTTTTAGCCTCATATTAATTCTATAAAATAGACTAATCATCAGAAAATTAGGAAAAATGAATCAAACCTAAATAATGACCTCTCGATAACTAGAAAAATATCAGATACCAGTTAAAATCAGTTTGGACCTAGGTTTGCATAAACCCTAGTTCGGACCTAAACTACCATTAATGATGGTGAATCTTTTATTCCTGATGATTAATTATTATTAATAAGGTAATGCCCAGAATAGTAGATGACCTTGGATGTATAAGGAATATTTGAACGTAGGTGCACAAGCTTTATTAAGTATAAGACTAGTTTTCATGAATGCATAATGATATGATGTACTTTGGATGCTTATATTTGCATATAAATTCTTGGATGCATATTAGTAGTAAATGATTTGCCAAACTTAAAGGAACATAAAAGAACTTCTGATGAGTTGTAGCTACTAAGGTAAGCACAAATGGGAAATGGCCCAGTATGGATGTATGCCGTATTGCCTAGTATGGATGTATGATGAATTGCACATGCTTGATGTATGATAAAGTAATTTACCCATACTAGATGTATGATAAACTACTGATAGAAATAATAGTATAAATTGATCTAAAGATATGTACAAAAATATGTGTTCACCTGATTATCACATTAAATAATGTTTTCCTTTACCTTTTCTTCTTTCTCAAAATTTTCAAGTATGTGAGCACAATATATATGTATCTTTCACCCACATACACAACACATTGTGTTGATTTATTGTTTCACATATGTTTTAGGTTCAGATCTATCATGGGATAAAATAACAAGATGTGAACAAGTTGTACAGGTTGTACCTATTATATGCACATATTGCTTCCGCAACGCACTCTGATATGATTGGATAATGTTTTTGGATTTTGACCTCTCATCCACATGGGGTTTGGAGAAGCCAATATCTAGGGATGTTACAGGGAGGGTCTGGGCTGACACCATGGTCAAAAAGTCTATCATCCCTTGTAGTGGAATATGATCCTAAAGCACATTCTTCAAGAAGGATGATCGGAGGTCATGGACAAAATTCCCAAGACCTATTATGAATGAGATAGAAAACTACCACAAGTTCTTCATCATTGTTCAAGTCTTAGAGAAGAAGTGTTTCTTTGAGCACCTCTATGGATGGATGTGAGAATGTGGAGACCAAAAGGTGAACCTCAGGTGTTGTCCCTACATGAAGGTATCTTTCCTATGAGGTTTTCCAGTGAAACTGACTTGAAGAGGTCCTTAGAGAAAGGCCCTTGGTTTTTTGACACCCAACTTGTGCTAACTAGAAGGTGCATGCCTGAAGTCGATGTGTGATGAGAGGCCCTTTGCACAACCCCAGTCTGGGTCTCCCTACCAGACATTGGGATGCACTGGATTCATTGTGTATTCTCTATCATTTCTTACACCATTGGAACTCTAAAAGAAATTGAGAATAGAATTGTGGGTAACAACTTCGGAATGTCAAGGACATGCATGCAGATATCTACTAATAATCCACCACCTCTAGTTTTTGTGATAGAGCAACCAAACAGAGATGACTTGGAGATTCACACCATTTATGAATCATTTCTAGAGTGATGTGAGAAGTGTTGCACTTTTTCATAAAGATAGTGTTCCCAGGAAACAGACTACCTCCATAGTAGGAGTCCATACTAGAAGTAGGTCTCCTAAACATAGAAAAAGGAGAGGTAGGTCATGTGCTATGGTGCATGCAGAACCTACCTCTGATCCTTAGAGTGATGGGACAGTCAACAATAGGTCCAAGGAGGTAGACACTAAGCGGATGGCGAAGTGACACATTCTAGTCCTTCTATGACAATCCCTAGACCTGAGTCGACATCCCACCAACCAAACATTGAGATGGTGGTTAGTGTGCAATGAGTGGACTCTCAAAATGCACAGGGGGTGTTAGTGGGTACCCCTCAAAAATCTGGTCCAACTATAAACCCAGAAGGATCATGTGTTGACCTATAGAACACCTTCATCCTATTAGAAAGTTTAGATAACAAGGATCTTTCCCTTGATAGCACCAGAATCATGAGAAGATCAACTTTAAGAAAGGGAGGAGGTTCCACCCTCATAAGGGGTGATTTTCAACATTAGTAACCATGTGCATCCTTATTGGAACCTATGAAGTGGATTCTAACGTTGGAAATAAACTAGGACGAGGAAAGTCATCGAAGATAACAAGACCTCCTTGGCTATCTATCTGGAGACTCACATTTGATGAGATGTTGATGAAGGAATGAAGAATGTGTTCCCAAGTGTCTTGAAAACTGACCTCAATCAAATTTAATGAGGAAGAATAGATATCATTGGAACCCCATGATTTAGGATTCCCAAATAATCAATGTGATGGATCAGATGATCAGAACTAGTTGCATAAACCTAGGAGGCTTCCTTTGTGTCCTATTAATTGTGTACGAGTGAAACTCAGAGAGTTGTAGAAGGAGATTGTGGGAGGTGTTGGATAAATCTAGCCAGGATGAACTTCCCCAACTTGTATAGATGATTTCAGTCACCTTAGGAAAGATATTAAAGAAAGGTGGTAAATCCATACCTGATTTTGTGCTTAGAAGATTCAATATGCCATTGACTGGGATAACCTGATGGAGCTGAACATGTCAGGGGGTATTTTTACAGGGAACATATGGAAAGCTAGAAGAATTTCCAGTAACTTTGACAGAGGACTAGTGAAAGAATCATGGCTAAAGATGTTCGTGGAGGAAAAAGTCGAGTTCCAGAATCACCGTAATAGTGACCATGCATGGTTGAAGGTTGAACTGACCAAATCTTCAGGGAAAGGGAGACTATTTTATTTTCTTAACTACTGGCTCAATTGACCCAACTATGAGGTTATGATCAGGGAGGTTTGGATGCCTGATGTATATGAGAATCCTCTCTAAATTTTAGTGGAAAAGATGACACAAACCAAGGATATGCTTAAGGCTTGAGCAAGGTGACCTCAAGAACCTCCTGGGAATGGCAAGAGAAAACTACTGTGATGTATCTTATGACATGAGGTTGATCACCCTAGAGCATGAGGGCATGGACAAAGAGGATAATGTGGTGAAGAAGTTTGCTAGGTTGGAGAAAGTAGATGAGTCCATGTAACGAGGCAGGATGATGTGGATCGCGGATGATGATAGGAATACTAAAACCTATCATGTTGTGGTTAGAAAAAATGATTTGAAAGACATTGTTCATTCCGTACTTAGGGTGGATGTTACTACAAATAGAGAAAGAGATGGAATGGGGGAGGAAGGTAATGTGTTTTGGGATGCTCTCTACAACTACGAAAGGGATTCTCCTCTGACATATAGTTGGTGGAGCATAGGGTTTCCTTGGAGATGACTGAGGAGTTGTGTTGTGGGGAAACTAAGGAGGAGGTCAAGAAGAAAATGTTCAACATTAGTGCTTGTAAATCACCCAGACCTGGTGACTTGAACATCAAATTCATTCAAAAAATGTGGCATGTTTTGGGAGTATATGTGTGTCGAGATGTGTTCTAGTTCATGGACTGATGTAGAACAGTTAGAATCATTAATCATACTTTCCTAAAGCTTATTCCAAAGAAAAGCCTAGTGGAGAACATGAATGATTCGTGGTCTATTGGTTGTTGCTTGGTTTTGTAAGTTATCAGTTGTTAGGTTGTAGAGTGTCTTACTAGCCATCACTTTGTCCAACATTTTCGAATCCATTCTTCACATGCCAATTGCCTCTCCCCCCAAGGATGTTTTTCTAGAGAATGAACTGCGATCTATTCACATAGGTAGAGTTTCCATCATTGGTCATTATATGGAACTAACACAACATAGATATGCATGAAAAATAGAAGTCTACACATCAGTGTAGTAAACCGACTCAAAGAGGACCGAATTGTTATATTAGGGAATTGGGACTCCTAGAGACTAATACCAACTAAAGTAGATCAACTAGACCTATAGAAAGAGTTGATAGGGTAGATTAAACTAAAATTAAAAGTAAATTATGGTGAATAAAAATGGTTTGAAGGATATATTTATAAGATCTCTAGGGTAATAGTTTCACCATGGTGTGACTATTACATGAGATCTCTTCAATTAATAAAAAATTAGCACCAGTTATTTGGTTTTGGCATTTATAGCTTGTATTACCCTCTCTGATAGTGTAACAAACTATTTATCCTAAAAACTAATCCACTTTCAAATTATTAATACATAATTAATAATGTAAAACATTCATGGTAATCAATCATAAATACAAAAATCCAATGGACTTTCATCATCAAATTCCAAAGCAAATAATTCTAGACTATATTGAAGATAATCATGCAAAATGTCAACATCAGGTTACTCTCTGTTACTAAAGGATAGGGGGTTCAATTCCCATGCTTGATGGGAGATTGAAAGAAGGTTTGAATAAGAAGAACAAGATAAAGAATGGAGAAAACTCTTGTAGACTGGCGTGAGAATGATGCTCTAAGGATTTTTGCAATTGGACATCTTTTCAACAACCTAACATTTCCTTAGAGGTTCCTACATGATCCTTGCTCCACATCTCCACATCTCCATCTCCTCCTTCTCAGGTCTCTCCTGAAATGACTAATGCCACTTTTTTCGTTAGGCTCTTAGGTTTTGATCAAAGTGGCTAAAAAGCAACTTATCCAACAAACCATTGGATAATACCTTTGTTAATCATAATCCTTAAGAAAATCTTAGTGCCATTGACTTAGAAGTCAGTGCCACTGAGTAATTTAGTGTTTTTCATGAAGTCATGCTTGCATAGAACCCACCAAGGAGTACTTAGGGTTCATAGAAGGTACCTCTACCCCACAAAATGAAATTGGAAGGGGATAGGGGATAACAATGGCAAGGAAGGAATGGAGGAAAGGGAAAACCCCATCTAGAGAATCATAACCCCATGTGTTGTAGTTGTGGGAAGACGCCCTTTTGTGGGTGTTTTCATGAATAGAAAGTGTGTTACTGATGCCTACAAGAGGGACATATCAAGTATAATTGTCTTTACTCTGACCCCCAAGGTCTGGGTCTAGTAGCGGCCCCACCAGTTGCTACTCAACTAGCAGTTGCATCACCCCAGGGAGCATCCCCTCCCATTGGAGAGCATAGGCAGAATTTCATTTCCTATCCTTACCATAAAGTGAATGGTTTGACTGTCATAAATGCAATGAGGCTAATGCCAACTGTCTCATAGAAGGTAACCATCCCTAGAATTTCATTTCCTATCCTTACCATAAAGTGAATGGTTTGACTGTCATAAATGCAATGTAGGTATGCTTGATGTATTGGATCATAATGTTAAAGTTTTATTCGACTCTAGTTCTACTAATACTTTCATTTTGAGAAATCTTGCAATTGTGCTTTTCTTGGACTTCAAGGATTTATGATATATCTTAGAAGTCACTATCACTAGTGGTTGTATCTTTTGATCCCTCCTAAATGGACCTGTCCTACCTATAAAATATATGAATAATGAACACCCTACCGACTTTATCTTATTTTATATGAATGAGTTTGATGTCATTATAGGAATGAATTGGCTTTATAACTATAATGTAAAAATAGACTATAGGAAAGAGAAGACAAGAATAAAGAGACCAAGTTTTGTACCTTTTACAACTAGAGGTAGGAAATATGTTGCCACCAGCATGTATGTTTTCAGCAGTGAAAAAGGAACTAGAGGTAGCTAAAGGTTGGCAAGAATTCCTAGATGTAGTCATTGAATCGGAACCAAAGGTGCAGCCCTTAGAGGAAATAGAGGTAGTCAGTGACTATGCTGATGTGTTCGCTAACAATTTGCCTGGCATACCTCTAGAGAGATAAGAGAACTTCTCAATAGAGCTAGTTCTTAGGACATATACAATTTCTAGGGCACCGTATTTAATGGCTCCCACCGAGTTGCTTGAGTTGAAGAAGAAATTGTAGGAACTGTTAGACAAGGTTTTCATTCAACCCAGCACATCCCCATGGGGAGCATCAGTCCTCTTTGCAAAGAAGAAGGATGAATCACTCCAAAGTGTGTAGACTATAGAATGATAAATCAGGCTACCATTAAGAATAAGTATCCTCTACAATGTATAGATGACCAATTTGACCAGCTCAAAACTGCTCGACTTTTCAAAGATGAACCTGAGATCTATTACCATTAGTTGTGAGCTAAGAGTGAGGATATACAAAAAATCACTTTTAACCCACTATGGCCACTAGGAGTTTTTGGTTATGCCTTTTGGGTTATCCAATGCTCCAAGTGTGTTCATGAACCTCATGAATAGTGTGTTCTAGCCTTTCCTTGATACCTTTTTCATAGTGTTCATAGATGACATCCTAGTTTACTCAAATGACCTAGACCAGCACCGTGAGCACCTGGCTAAGATCCTTGATATCTTGAGAAAGTAGAAGTTTTACGAGAAATTGTCAAAGTGTGAGTTCTGGATAGACCAAGTTATGTTCCTCAGGAACATTATATATGAATGAACCATTTTGGTGGACCCTTCCATGGAAGTGGATGTTTGCAAATGGCCAACCCCCAGTAATGCATCCAAGATTCCCAACTTCCTGGGATTGGATGGATATCATTGGTAATTTATCAATGATTTCTTAGAGACTACTTTGCCCTTAACCAAGCTCACTCAAAAAGATGAGAAATTCATATAGATGAAATTGTGTGAAGCAAGATTTTCAGGAGATGAAGGAAAAGCTTACCTCCGCACCCTTTCGAACCATACCTTTGGGTAATAAAGGCTTTATCATCTTTATCGATGCATCAAAGATTGGCTTAGAATGTGTGTTAGATAAAAATAAGCATGTGGTCACCTTTGCTTCCAGGCAGCTCAAGCCCAATGAGGTGAATTATCCAACCCACGCTCTAGGACTTGCAGCTATTGTCTATGCCTTAAAGATTGGGTGACATTACTTTCGAAATCCTCACTGATCATAAGAGACTAACTTAGATGTTGACATAGAAGGACCTGAAATTGCAACAAAGATGTTGGATGGAATACCTAAAGGATTTTAACTTCACCATAGATTACCATCTCTGTAAGGACCCTGACCTCCATTTAGGGTTTATCCTGTTTGCTTTGCTTAACCCTGATGCTTAGTTGTTTGCTAATCACCTTTAGTGGTGATTAGGGTTGCTGGTTCTTTGTTGAGAGCTGGAGGTGCTACTTGCAATTAACCCAAGTCTAGGGTTTTTGGGCAAGTTTGTCACCTTGTGAGGTGTTCCTCCCTCTCCTTGCTTCCTCTAGTGTTGAGAGGAAAGGTTGGACTCGTTGCTTGAGTTGCCTTGGGCTTGGATGAGCCTTGGTGGGCCTTGTTGTGCTTTGCCTTTGCCTTGTTGGACCTTGTGTCGGGCAAGTGAGACTTGTGTTGGCCTAGGTGTGTCGCCCATGGGAGTGTGTCGGGCATGGTGTGGAGGTATGTCGCCCATGGACCCTTTGACCCCTTTGACCTCGTTTGTGTCACCACTAGTGGACACTTGGTGCTTGATGCTTGCATGTGGCAATGGCTTTGGACATGTGTTTAGGGCATGTTAGAGTGGTGGCATTTCTCATGGACACGTGTCCCTAGGTGGGCGACACCTTGCCTTGTTTTCTCCTCCATCCTCTTCTATATATGTGTCCCCTTTCTCTTGCTAAGGATCCCTTTAGTTCCTTAGTTTCCCCTCTCCCTTGGTGCACGAAACCCTCTTCCTTTGCAAGCTTGGTGGCCGATCCTTATCTTGGAGTCTCCTTCTTCCTCTAGTGGTGGTTGAACCCTAGAGTGCCTTGCTCTCCTTCTTGTGGTGGTGCTTGGAGCTTGGTGCTAGGAGCTTGGAGCTTTCTTAAGGCGGGTTACATAACTCCTAACACTAATTATACTACCTTCTATGTTCTTGTGTGTTTCTTATGATCATAATCGGCTATGTTTGTTGCTAGTTTAGTTTCTTGGTTAGTTGCACCTTGTTGGCCAAACCTTATTCTAGGGTTTTCTTGTTGAGCAACACCCCTCTCCCTCCTTGGTCTAGAGAAGTGAGCTTGAACTCTAGTAATATGGTCAATACTCCTCTCTCGTTTAAGTTGAGAGGTGAGCTTGTGTTCTAGTTGGTTGAGCAACACCCTTCTCTCACCATGGATTTGAGAGGTGAGCTTTGTGGTAGATGTGGACCTTTGTTGGGATTGTTCCTTCTGTTGCCCGATTGGTGACAAGAAGTTGTTCAAGAACCCTCTCTCTTGGTTGTTGAGAGGTGAGCCATCTTCTTGATCCATTAGGGTTTTTATGCCCTTGTGCCTGAGGTTGATGACAACTTTGTTGGGTTGCATCTTGACCGATATGGCTTGGGGTTGATGTTGCCTGATACCCCTCTTGATCTAGAGTGTTGGTTAGCTTGAGAAGGCAGTGTTGGGCGTTACCCTCGTTTCCTGCCTTGTGTGTGTGTCTCGGGCGTCACACCTGGTTGAATGCCCTGCCCGATACAACTTGTTCAGGTGGTTGCTTGGTGCTGTCATATCTTGGACGGTATGGAGTTATGTGGATAGCTCTGTGCTGGGAGTCATGGCATGGTTGTGATGCACGTTATACGTGGCATTGCACGATACACCTGGGTGCATGACATGCCTTAGTTCCTTGATACACAATGTGCCGTTGCACGACATAGAGTTGCACGACACACCCTTGGGCATAGTTGCACGTTATGCTGGTGGTCGTTATGCCTTGGTTGCTCGAGACACCTGTGGTTGCATGATACACATAGGTGCATGACACATGTGGTTGCACGACACCTAGGGTTGCACGATACATTTTGAGGTAGTAGCCATTACACCTTGGTGGTTTGCTTAGCCGTTGTGTGGCGGAAGTGTTGGGCGATATGAGGAAGTACCCTGCCTGATACTACCTCTAGTGAGGGTGCCCTACCCGTCACACTTCTTGTGAGGGTAGTGAGCACTTCTAGTGCGGGTCTTGTTCCTTCTAGAAAACCTATATGCTAGCTCTTGTTCATGAATCACGTTTGGTTTATAATGGTGACCCTTGATATGCCTGATATAGTAGATTACATCTATGTATCTTGACATGATATTACATGTGTTTATGATCAACTTGAATTATATGTATAATGTTGAGAAAATGGTAAGCATATAAGATGCTTTGCTTGATGATATGACCTATGTCTATGGTCACAGGTTGAGGCATAAATGATAAAGCATATAATCATCAATGTTTCCCTATGTTTGAGAATATGATCTTTCTGTTAATCCATGATGATTGTGTATACTAACCATGCAGGTGTTTCATACAGATGCATAGCCAGGTAAAGGGCTATGAGCTATATATGGTTGAGTAACACTGCTCTGATGGTTACTCTTGATGATGAGATAACATGCAAGATGTGGTTTGGTCTGAGGACCTGAGTTTGGTTAAAGTGCCTAGCTTGAGGTGTTATCCTCTGATGATGATTTGGGATTGTTATCCCAAGTGATGAGAATGCCTTACGAGGCAGTTGTTTCTTGTGATGAGGGATTGAGATCCCCAGACGTTGTGATGGTGGTAACAATAATGTAACTTTATGTTTTGCATGTGTTACAACTTAGTTGCCTCAACAATCCACTTAAAATATACTAACTAATCACAGTGGAATATATCATGTAGTTTTCCCTGGCCATAGATCCATCATCGTCAGGAGCTGGTGATGGTAAAATAGGTTCTCCTGCGGGTTAACCTGGAAGCACATATTATTGAATATGTGTGGTTTCTCCTAGCCTAAAATATAGAGGACACGAGTGCAGCTGCGGTTGCAGACTCGAGATATATGTAGAGCATGGTGAACAGGCCCATGGCTCGGTGTGATAGAGCATGAATGCATTCATGGCTCAGGGAGCACGGTGAACTGGCCCGTGGCTCAGACATACTAGCGTCGTGACCTGTACCGAGGCGGGATAGAGGATGGGTAGCCTATGGAGCTGACCCTGTGGCTGAGGCCACTTAAGCATGAGACTGCGGTCCTACTTTGGTTCTCGTGCACTGACCATGAGGTGGGAGGTCGTGGAGTCCGGCTCTTCCATTGACCTTGTATGGCACCGGCTCTGGGTTTCGCAGCCGTCGGTTGGATCTGAGCGGTACGTCTCACTTCCTCAGGGCATAATAATACGTAATCCAGTCGAATAGTATTTATTGTTTAAGGCAAAACACAAAACATTGGTTGACGCCTTGCTTGTGTAGTTAATCTTGATATACTTGCAGTTAATTATATGTTCCTTATGATATGTGGTAAGATCTGATAAATCTTATCTCGTCAATCATGTTCCATAAAGACATACTTGGGTATATGCCTTCTGTACAACTTGGTAAGTTTGATGGTATGAATAGCTTTGCTATATAGACTGCTCTTATTCTACGCTTTATCAATTACCTGTTGTTGTTGCTTTAATCTTTCTGAGGATTTATGATTTTGGTGGGGAGTTATGTTTCTCACTGGGACTGTGTGTCTCACACCGCTGGTTTACAACCTTTTTAGGTGTTCGAGCTAGACGTGGTGATGGTCGTGGAGTTGCGGCCGAGCAGCAAGACGATCAGTAGAAGGCAAGAGATGGACATACTGTTGTTTTGGTTATTTTGTAGTAGAGTCTTAGAGTCATCCCTGTACTCTCAGGTCCTTGGAGGCGTTTTTTACATTGTTTCGTGATGTATAGCTGTTGAAGCTCTGTATATCCTGTTTCTGGCCGGATGTGGGCCGTTATGTATGTATAAATAGGTGATGAACTCATGTGATGACAAGATAGCTGATCTCCTAAACTGTGGACACATATCAAGACTTGTAAATGTTTATATAACCTATTTTCCTGCATGAGAAGGATCTGAATGTAATAGTTTCTTAGCTTATCCACTTTCTGAAATCAGTTTTAATTAACCTGTGTTTTTGGTAATTAGTGGTTTATGGTGTTTTCTGCACGTTTTCGTGTGACACCTCGCTGTATGTGTGATAGCGGGATGTGTCACCACAATCTCGACATGCCACTATGGTTGTCGATGCTCTCAGTAGAAAATGTCTCACTTGTGCAACTAGTTTGGTTATCCAGTGGAAGAAACTAGAAGACTTTGCTCAATGGGCACCATAGCCTTTGGCACATAGGATTCACCTTGCCAATATCTAGATCAAGCATGACCTATTATCTAAGCATGTAGCAGCCCAGTTAGCCAGTCCATAGTTAGAAAATATGAAGGGTTTGTTGGAGAAACCTCAAACAAACCTCTCAGTGGGTGTGGATGGTGCAATCTGACACACGAGTGGTATTTAGGTTCCTGAGGATTTGCCCTTAAAAAGACTCATATCTTGCAAGAGGTTCATTTTCATCAAAGTACACTGTGCACCCAGGCACCACTAAGATGTTTAAAGACTTGTAGCCATACTTTTGCTGGTCAGGAATGAAGAGAGACATAGCTTCATATTTGGCTAGTTGTCTCATGTGCCTGATGGTGAAGGTTGAGAACCAATGAATTACTGGATCACTACAATCGATTGAGATTCCAGAGTGGAAATGGGATCAAATCACCATGGATTTTGTGGTGGGTCTTCCCAAGACAAAGAAAGGTCATAATGCAATATGGGTTGTGGTGGACTGTCCAACCAAGTCGGTACACTTCCTTTTCCTAAAGATTACTGCCAATGTGTCAGATCTAGCTGAACTATATGTTAGAGAAATAGTTGGTTTACATAGTGTTCCAAGTTCTATTATCTCTGATCATGACCCTAAGTTCACCTCTATGTGATGGAAACAAGTACATGAAGAACTTGGTACAAGGCTGAAATTCAGCATAGCTTTTCACCGCCAGACGGATGGATAGTTAGAAAGGATGATTCAAACTTTAGAAGATCTATTGAGAGAATGTGTTCTCAGTTGTGGTGGATCATGGGTGCAATACCTACCCTTATCTAAGTTTTCCTATAATAATATATATAAAGCTAGTATCAAGATGCCTCCGTATGAATCTCTTTATGAGAGGTTGTATCAGTCACCGCTTCATTGGGATGATGTCAGTGATATAACCTTATTGAGGGTAGAGGAAATACAGTTGTATGTTGACAAGAACACTTTGATCAAGAAAAGGCTAAAGAGAGCCTAGGATTTGCATACTCATATGCTGATGCAAAACATACAGATATGCACTTCGCTATTGGTGATCATGTATTCCTAAAAATCTGACCCGTCCAAGCTATATCTAAGAATAGAGTAAATATGGGTCCTCGGTACATGGGTGTTGGTATGTATGCCCTGAGAGCCAATCATGGGATGATTGGTGGGATACATCAAGATTGATTTGATAAACATCAAAGGCAAGCTTCCAATTCTTTCTGGTTCAGTCATATGAGATAATGATAGAACAAATTGAATGTCTAGAGAATGACAATACTCAATGACGTATGCTTTCAGGTTAAGGACCTGAACGATGAGATCATACAGATGCTAAGAGTTTGTACATTCTTATTATGTCCCTAGTTGGATGTCATTGTGGAAGGTAGATAGACAACAATGACACACAAGACTAGATTGTGGTGTTGGTTGATGACAGAATCTCATTAGTCATGATATGGAGACATCAAACCAAACACATAGGTACTTATTAGAGAACAAGTTTACTGGATAGACGCACCATGAGTTTGACACATGGAACCATGGCATGGTAGTCACAGTCAGTTCTCATAGTGATGGTGATGACTGTGATTCTTTAACCTAAAATCACTACACTCAACACATGTGGTTGGGTCACTTTGACATCATCAAACGCAGTCCTAAAACATGGGTTGTTATAAAGGTGATGATTGGGTGGCTTTGACACATGGGGCTTTTGAGGGGTGAGTGATAGATATGGGATTTGTCCCTCCTGAGGGAGTTTGATATCCATGGCCACTTGATGAGTAGGATTGAGATAGGCGTGCACACGCATGTGTGAATCAATATGTGATATTGATGTCATACATATCTCCTCCAATCTACTCTGAGATCAAGAAAGTGATGAACATTGATTGGATGATTGTTCCATGCCTTGAGTTCATTCGGGATATCAGTGACAAAGGAATTATACATTTGTTGTAACACCATTCACGGATTGTAGGATTGAAAGTTGTTCTCCAACTTTCATGTTCACTTGGGTAGCACTGATGTGCGACTAGGCACCACTCTTTACTTGTGAAGTCATAAGTGTTATGAACTTTCACTGCCAACGTGAAATGGGCCTGCAGGGTCACACACATAGGATTTGACCTGGAAGAGGAGTTTATCCACAAATGATGTTTAGATTGATTACTAAAGGAGTTTAGTAGTTCAATTAAACACTCAGTTGATTGATAGCTCAAAATCATAGTGTTCAAGGTGTTGGACCAGATGATTAAGAGTATCGAATTGACTAGAACTGCAATTGACTGATTTGCACAGTCTACTGCCCCAACCGATTGGATCACAGGGTTGAACCGATCGACTCAGGTTGATGAACCGATCCGCTCAAGTGGTGAGTCAATCGGCTCATGTGTCAATGAAATGATCGGCTGAATTGCTGAACCGGTCAATTTGTGTGACCAACCGAGATCATTTGGAAAGTCAAAAGACTCTTTTTGCAAATACATATTTGTTTCAATTGTACAAATTTGATTTGGACAAGGACTAATATTTGATTAGTTGGAAACAAACATGAAAGTCAATTTGAGTTGGACCAGGACCATGAACCGATCGGCTCATGCTTGAACCGATCGGCTCATGCTTGAACCGATCGGCTCAGGTGTCCCAACTGATCGGTTCAGGTGTGAACCGATCGACTCAGGTCCCCAATCGATCAGTTCATGCTTGAAACGATCGGTTCAGCTGGCGCAGTTGGTTGTTTTGTGGAAAATCTTGAATCCTTCTACTCCTGCTTTAATCCTGCATTGCCTAGGGTAGAGAACCCTGTCCCATGACCCTCTTATATATAGGGGTATTGGGGGCTTCTCAAAAATAACAACTCAGAACACCAGTTTCTCTACAAAGTTGTCATTTTCTCTGGTTGTAGTAACCGAGAGAGCCCGAGCAAGTACTACCTGATAAGGGAGGCACATCAAGGGAAAGACAACTACAGAAAGCTCGGAGGACAGTTGTAACATCCCTGACCTGGGTTATGAGCTAACCCTAGGTGTTTTTCTTATTTATGTAATTAGATGCTTGTGATTATCTCCTGGTATGTAATTAAAGCTCATGAGGAACATATATTTCTATTTCTGTCATTTTTGAACAATGTTATAATATTGTTTTGTACTACAGGGACCTATGTGCAAATTACCCAATTAGAAGGGTTAACTTGCAAATTGCACATGTTTAGATGTTCCTTTGGTGTTGAGACATCATAAGAATGTATATGATGAAGTATGATGGATTCTCTAAGCTTGGGCACCAAGATGCAGCTTGTGAAGCAATCCTTGTGCTTAAAACCCTAATTTTGGAGTAAAGTGCAATTTACCCAAAACATGGGATGCAACATGTAAAATACACCTTCTAGAGTATCTTTTATGACTCTTGACATCATTTAGAGTTAAATGATGAAGAGGGAGATTCATTTGAATAATCAGATAAGAAGGATAATTCTTGAAAATACAATAATCAAGTTGTAAGCATAAAGACCCTTTTATATGTGCAACTTAGCAAGAAGTTGGCTTTCTTTGCCTTTAGACCTTGGGTTTAAGATGAGTTTTTACTCAAGTATAGGAATAGGGATGTGCCTAAAGGAAGGGAAGGACCTAGATGAGAAATCAAGAAACTAGTTGTCCTTATGTTGAAGTTTACCCAAAGTATATAGGTTCCTTTCTTTGCAAACCAAGGGGTCGTTTCCCTTTCTCTCTTCACTTATCTTCTGCTAAGACTGACTAAGAGCAGAGCTCTGGAGCAAGGAAGGACGGCCAACCAGTTCTAGGTAAGAATTTACCATCATCTAGCTCGGATTTTTGGAGGAAATCATGGTGCAAGGTTGGTTTGCTAGAATTTCTTATCTAGTTCTTCTTTCTATCCATCCCTTCCAACCAATTCTTGGAGAAACAACCTTGGACGACCTGTGGAGCTCAAGATGCCATTAAAGCTTGGAAGCTTGGAGCTCTAGGGACGACCTTAAGGCAGGTTTTATAACTCTAAACCCTTATGCTTTGTTATGCATTTCTTTTTCTATGTGATAGTTGCTAGTTCTTCTTTCCCCCTATCTCCCCTTGCACTCTTGCAAGCAAAACCATGAATAACAGACCTTAGTCTCAAGGTGGAAGATTATGGGCGTGATTACCAAGGTAACTTTATCAAACGGTATCCCACCTTTGGTCTAAACGGTTTGCAAAACCATTTGGATTGATGCGGTTTGCAAGACCGTTTAGATTCAAACGGTTTAAAAACCATTTGGGAGGTTTGACCAAGTGTTGACCATTTGAGGGTCTGCTGGACACATTATGAATTAATCACCTACAAAGAATCACTATCTAATTGCAAGTAAATCTCAAGTTGAAGGCACTTTAATCACCTAAACCCTAATCGGGTTCTTTTGCTGATTTCAATGGACCAATCATGTTGAAGTTTGGGTTGAGTGGCCCAAACGGTTTCAAAACCATTTGGGGATCACCCAAACGGTCTCAAAACCGTTTGGTGATCACCCAAGACCGTTTGGAGGTCTAGGGTTAAAAGAATTTGATCCATTGAATGTCCAATCATGATAAGTTGTTGAAATATTCAAAGTGCTGATTTGATGACCTAATTAGGGTTCAACCCTTAACAAATTGACTTAGTTTTTGATGTAACTTTGGGCAAACGGTCTCAAGACCATTTGGGTTCAGGTCATGGCCCAATTGGGTGATAGTTGATGGGTTCAACTTCAATTAGACTCAAGTTGATGGATGTTGATGGGTGATCGATTACAAACCCTAATTCAATTGGTCCCAACCCTAATTGGTGACCAATTGAGAGTCAATTGAGTATCAATTTAGTAGAGGGTTAACCTAATTGGCTCAATTGATAAGTGGTTAACATGTATGAGACCAATTGAGGGGTTCAACATTGAAAACCCTAATCAATTGCAGGTGTTGATACACTTTTTAGGTCCATGCGGTTTTGAGGTCTTTGGATCAAACGGTCTCAAGACCGTTTGAATCCAAACGGTCTCAAGACCATTTGGTCCAAACAGTCTCAAGACCATTTTGGCCCAAACGGTTTCAAAACCGTTTGGACTCATACGGTTTCCAAACCGTTTAAGGTCATGCGGTTTCAAGGCTAATTTGCTCAAACAGTTTCAAAGTCAACCTAGGCTAAACGGTCAACATGATCAAACAGTTTCAAGACTGTTTAAGGGAAAACGGTCTTGAATGTGATCTTGTTCATGCGGTCTTGAAGGTCAAAGGTACCAAACGGCTAACCCTTCCAAATGGTTTCAAAACCGTTTGGAGGTTGAAGTGTGAAACCGTTTGGGGACTTTTAGGGTTAAGAATGCTTAATGCTTTGAAGGCTTAGATGGTTCAATGGTTGATTAACCTAAACCCTAATGATACCTAAAGATAATAAGGGAATAAGTAATGAGTTGATTGATGTAGGTTGTGATCAATGGTGAACATTACCAAGGTACCCTTGAAGGGTTCAAGTAGATAACACCCCTTGATCAAGCAAACCCTAATGACCATGATGGTTATGACTTGACTTATGTTAATCAATGTTGACTTGACTTAACCTAATCTAGAGTGATGTAAACATCATCTATTAGTAAGAGGAGAGAGAAGGTTCCTAATATGAATGAAAGTCAAGTAAAATACCTTCAATATGAATGAATGCACATGATTAGGGTATGATCCTTCAGTGAGATCATAGAAACCCTAATTATGATAATTGATGAATCTTAACCTAATTTGAAGGTATCAATGATAATAATATTCATACATGATGATGCTATGAGCTCAATTCACTATGAAGTGAATAGTAAACCCTAATTCTAGGGTAATAACATATAATGTGAATGGTAAACCCTAATTGAAGGTGATATAATGAAATGTACAATAAACCCTAATTCCAGGAAATGCTTTCAAGCATGAATCTTCATGATTGAAGTATGAGATGAGGGATCATTTTTCTTATCATAATGAAAGGAATTGAATAACCCTAATTGATGTAAATAAAGGGAACCTAACCTTAATGAAGGTGTAAAGGTACAACCCTTGAATAGAAAGGTTATTCCTACGTTATAAATTGCTGATCTGGAAATGAATTGTCTATTATTATCAGTTGAATTGACCATGCAGGTTCTTATAAGGGAATGATCATACCCAGGTAAGGGTTATGATATCATATTCACTGAAAGCATACTATAGGTTTGATGAATAGTGAAATATTCTATGTTGCCTAAGCTTAAGTGGCAACATATGAGATTAATGGGCTATAAGAGCCATGAGTAACATCAAGGTCATGTTGATTAGATGACTTATGATGATCTAAGGGTTTGAACACCCCTATTCTTGAATCATAGTAATGAAATGGTTAAGAATTGATATTCATATGATAACGGGTGTGAGTTAAACTTGATACATTTAGTATTCTTCTTTTATAGTAGTGTTTTAATAGTTAATTCTTGGAAACATGCTTGATGATAAAAGAATCCTGAAATGTACCTAAATAATCAAGTATAATCATATCATGTAGAGCCCTGGTCATAGATCCATCATTGTCAGAAGCCAAATGATGGTGAAACAGGTTTTCCTAAGGGAACTCCTGGATCACATACTTTTGAGTATGTGGGGGATTATAGATGTGAATATCCTTACGTCCTAGTGTAGGAACTGATGTAAGATGTACCTTAATCCATCAAACCTTCACTATGTGTTTATGCCGGGGTGATGTATCAATAATCTCCTGAGGGAATCTTTAATGCCGCATCGATGAGAGATAAACAAGAGATCTTTCGATGGCGAAGAGAGTACAGAACGCCACTGTGACTCTAATAGCGGAGTTGCCAGAATGCCCTGGAAAGCTATCTTAGCAGAGACACAAGATGTCCTGCATGTTGATCCTCACACTGACTGAGGAAGATGAGGTCATAAGAATCTGACTCTTTTAATGACCTATGTATGATACCGATGCGACTTAGTAGTGATCCATTGGAGTATGAGCGGTATACCTTATCTCCACAGAGCATAATGACATTTGTAAAACATAATCAGCCGTGTAGTAAAACTGCCTAGATTGAGCTATGAGAAACAATGATTGATGTTACATTGCTTATAAATGTTCTAGTCAAGTTACTAGTATACATGTTCTTCATATTCCTTAATGAAGTGATTACTTAAATAGAAGATGCTTTACTTATTATCAAACCTACTGTTGAATGATTTAATTTACTTTGCTTATGTTATTTCTGAATTGCAATAACAAAGCTTCTGGGGAAGAGTTATAAATCTCATTGGGACAATTATTTAAAATTGTCTCACCCCGTAGATTTCAACTTTTTAGGTGGACGTCGAGGATGGAGGAACCAATCCGAGGGTGAGCAGTACCTGCAGCAGCAACAACAGGGGCAACAGTGAATCTCAGGTGGAGATACAGACTGTCGAGTCCTGTAGATAGCTTGTCTTATGTCGTCTCTATACTCTCAGGTCCTAGGAGTCAGTAGGTCTGAGGTTTTTGGCTTTAAGCCTCGAGATTTTGTATCTGGATGTATATAATCACTCAAGATGTGATTTCACAGAGATGTAATGTTAAACCATGATGTAAACTGTTTATCTTGTTTCTTATAAAGGAGTTTTATGATTTAAAGATCTTTTCTTAAAAAGATTTAATTTTTAATGATTTTTCATATCTCGCTTCTAATAAAATGCTTCCTCTGAGTTTACCTCGTGATTTGTAGATCGGATCGTCACAATTAAGTGGTATCAGAGCTTTAGGTTCGCTGAGTCTACAGAGATGTAGGACTTAGGATGTCGAGTCTATTCTTAGTGTCTTCCCGTACATCGAATAGTGTCTTCTGCTCCTCAGGAGAAGAAGATAAGTAAGGATGTCTGGACCACACGAGGAGTATGTGGCAGAGAGTAGTGTTGCTGCACCCCGAGAAGGTGCAAGGAACCCAGAAGTAGAGCAACCTGTACCTGAGCCACCTCAGTTTAACCCAGCTGACATGGAGAACCCAACTGTCCAGACTATGTTCGGACAGTTTATGGCTGCCATGACACATATCACAGATAGGATGTCCATGCCTGCACCTAGGGCACCTGCTCAGTCTGAAGGACAAGGAATCGGAAAGACGTTCGAACGACTTCACCGAGTTGCAGAGATTGAGTACTTTGGAACAGCTGATCACGCAGATGCCGATCTATGGTTGACCGAGCTCGAGAAGGCCTTTAGAATCCTGAACATCCCAGGAGCTGAGAAGGTTAGACACGCTGTCTATCTTCTCAAAGGGGGTGTTGGTCATTGGTGGACCATGGAAGAGCAAAAGAGGCCTGGTGTGGAGGCTACGTGGGAAGTCTTTCGTCGAGAATTTGTCAATAGATATTTCCCTAAGAATTTCCTGGCCGAGAAAATCTCTCAGTTTGAGAGGTTGAGGCAAGGTGTGATGAACATTAGTGAATATGAAGATAAGTTCATGGAGTTGTTGCGGTTCTGTCCACACATGGCTGCTACAGAAGAAGAAAGGATTAGGCAGTTCGAGAAAGGGTTGAACGCTGAGTTAACTACTCCCGTGTATGCCATAGAGAACTGGGAGAGGTTTCCTACCTTCGTTGAGTCAGTCTGAAGGATAGAGAGGTATGTAGTAGAGAAGAGGCAAACCCATAAGAGATATCCTCAGTTCCAGGGGTCTTCATCTAGAGACTTCAAGAAGCCTAGGTTTTCTGCGCCTACACCACCACCACCTAGACCTAGTGATCAGACACAGTGGGCACCAATTAGAGGTAGAGGATGAAGCCTACCACTACAAGAGGCTCGCAGTTCAGAATCGATGTCAGTCACAGGACCACTCAGACCACAACAACAAGACAGAAGCTGTTACATATGTGGGAAGGTGGGACACCTGATGAAGGACTACAGAGCTAGACCAGCAAGTGTGACACAACCACAGAGGCAGAGTCAACAAGGATCCCAGAGGAGGCAGTTTCAAGGAGCAACTAGAGGATGTGGATAAGCATCCCAATCTGGATCGTCAGCACCGAATCAACCTCAGGCGACAGCAAGGTTCTATGCAATGAACCCACCTGATGTTGTGATCAACCCTCGGGTTGTGGCAGGTCAGATGAAGTTGTTATATTCTGATATGTCTACATCCTGTGTTGTATCTTTTTTGATTGATCTGGGTGCTACGCACTCCTTTATCACTCAAAGAGTGATTCGTAGATGCAATATTACAGTCAGTCATAGGGCACATAGCCTGTTGCTTGAGACTCCATTGAGAGGGTATGTCGTGTTGCAGGAGGTATGCTCTCCCTACATCCTCTTCTTTTCTGATCATCGCATTCAAGTGGATCTTATACCACTTGAGATGCAAGGATGTGATATAATCCTTGGTATGGATACCTTGGAAAGGTATAGGGTTTTCTTGGATTGTGAATCCAAGCAAGCTGTGTTTTATGATGAAAGCGACACATGGATCTTTCAAGGAGAAAGAAAGATTCTACCCACCTGTCTGGTGTCAGCTTTGGTTGCTGAGAAGCTGATGAGGCAAGGATGTTATGCATTCTTGGCCCATGTGGTAGATACTACCATGGAGAGTCCTAACCCTGTTGAAGTTCCTATAGTCAGGGAATTTGAAGATGTATTTCCTGAAGAACTTCTAGGTGTGCCACCGCCTCGGGAAATTGATTTTGAAATCAATTTGATCCCAGGAACACAACCTATAGCACAAACAAGGTATAGGATGGCGCCTGCTGAGATGGCAGAACTCAAGAAACAGCTGCAAGAGTTGCTTGAGAAGGGTTTCATCCGACCGAGTACTTCACCCTGGGGTGCTCCAGTTCTTTTCTTTAAAAAGAAAGACGGATCAATGCAGTTGTGCATTGATTACAGACAACTAAACAAAGTAACAATAAAGAATAAGTACCCTCTGCCGAGGATTGATGATCTCTTCGACAAATTGCATGGTGCAACCATCTTTTCGAAGATAGACTTGAGGTCAGGATATCATCAACTTCGTATTAAGGATAGTGACATACCCAAGTTTGCCTTTAGGACAAGGTATGGTCACTATGAGTTCACAGTTATGTTGTTTGGACTAACTAATGCACCAGCTGCATTTATGGAACTCATGAATAGAATCTTCTGACCTTTCCTCGACCAGTGTGTTGTTGTCTTCATAGATGACATTCTGATCTATAGTAGAGATGCTCAACAGCATGAAAAACATCTTCGTCAGGCTCTAACTTTGCTAAGAGAACACAAGCTATATGCTAATTTTAGCAAGTGTGAGTTCTGGTTACCCAAAGTATCTTTCCTTGGACATGTGATATCTGCCTCGGGTATTCGTGTTGACCCTAAAAAGGTAGAATATGTTCTACAATGGGAACAGTTGAAGACACTGATAGAGATCCGTAGTTTCTTAGGGTTGGTTGGCTATTACCGAAGGTTCATTAAGAACTTCAGTTCTATAGCCTTACCCTTGACCAAGTTGACCCGGAAGGATGTTCCTTTTGTCTGGAGTGATAAGTGTCAGCAATCTTTTCAGTTGTTGAAGGAGAGGTTGACAAGTGCACCTGTACTTGTGTTACCTGAGCAAGGCAAAGGATACATGGTTTTCTGTGATGCCTCCAAGAATGGACTCGGATGAGTGTTGATGCAGGATAAGCAAGTGATTTCTTTTGCTTCCCGACAGCTTAAGAAACACGAGGAAAATTATCTGACACACGATCTGGAGTTAGCTGTCGTGGTTCATGCCCTGAAGATTTGGAGACACTATCTCTATGGAGAGACATTCCGGATTTTCACTGGTCATAAGAACCTTAGTACATCTTCTCTCAGCATGAGCTTAACATGAGGCAACGTCGCTGGATGGAGTTAATCAAGGACTACAATTGTACAATTGGTTACCATCCAGGGAAGGCCAATGTGGTTGCAGATGCTTTGAGTAGG
Organism: Alisma plantago-aquatica; assembly: GCA_963693085.1. NCBI lineage: Eukaryota > Viridiplantae > Streptophyta > Magnoliopsida > Alismatales > Alismataceae > Alisma > Alisma plantago-aquatica. The sequence goes on from OY856412.1 coordinate 53,527,067, forward strand.
AAGTCAGAAACACCAGCCTTAGATAGAGCACAACTAAACTCTTTAGTATGCTCTAGGAGAGATATGCTTATCTCCTTAAGGCAAGACAATGTACAGTTGAAGGTTTCATTGTTAGCTGGGTTGTTGGCTGAGATGCATATAAAACCTACCCTAAGAGAGCAGATTAAGGAGGCACAACAAGTTGATGTTGCGGTTCAACAGATTAGATCAGAGTATGGTGATGAGAAACGAGATGGTTTCCATGACTCTGATGATCAAGTAGCCTGTTATCATGGGAGGATGATAGTGCCAGATGTGGATAACTTAAGAAAGTTAGTCCTGGAAGAAGCTCATTCTTCCATGTATGATATGCATCCAGGAAGCACCAAGATGTATTGAAATTTGAAAGATATGTATTGGTGGCCTGGAATGAAGAAGGATGTTGTTGAGTTTGTTTTGCGGTGTCCTGTGTGTCAGCAGGTTAAAGCTGAACACCAGAAGCCTACAGGAACAATGCAACCATTACCCATACCACAATGAAGTGGGATCATGTAACCATGGACTTTGTTGTTGGTCTACCCAGGACAAGTAAAGGACATGATTCCATTTGGGTAATAGTTGATAGGTTGACAAAGACAGCGCATTTCTTACCTGTCAAAACAACCTATTCTGCTGAGAGGCTAGCACAGTTGTATGTTCAGGAGATAGTGCGACTGCACGGAGTTCCTGTCACTATAGTTTCAGACAGAGGTCCCCAGTTCACGAGTCGGTTTTGGGAGTGACTGCACAAAGCTTTAGGAACCCAGTTAAGGTTTAGTACAACCTTTCATCCACAGACTGATGGATAGTCGGAAAAAGGACTATACAGACCTTGGAAGACTTGCTGAGAGCATTTTTTCTTCAGTTTACAGGAAGTTGGGATCTGCACCTAAGCTTGATTGAGTTTTCCTATAACAATAGCTATCAACATAGCATTGACATGGATCCTTATGAAGATTTGTATGGTAGATGTTGTAGATCACCCTTATGTTGGTATGAAACCGGTGAATATCAACTGTTAGGTCCTGATCTTGTGCAGCAGACCACAGAGAAGATTAAAGTGATACAACAACAGATTAAGACTGCACAGGATAGACAGAAGTCATATGCTGATAGACGTCATAGACCCTAAGAATTCTAGGTTGGAGACAGAGTGTATCTCAAGGTCTTGCCTTGGAAGGGAGTTTTGAGATTTTGAAGGAAAGGGAAGTTAGCTCCTAGATTTATGGGGCCTTATCCAATCATTGAACGGGTTGGAAAGATAACCTATAAACTAGAGTTGCCGCCAGAGTTACAGAGGTTACACGTTGTGTTTCACATTTCTATGCTGAGGAAATGTTACCCTGATACCGAGTCAGTTCTACAACCTATGGAGGTAGAATTGAATGATGATATAACTTATGAGGAAGGACAAGTGTCGATCCTTGATAACAGAATTAAAAAGCTGAAAAAGAAAGACATAAGTCTTGTAAAAGTCCTCTGGAATCATCGTGGTGTCGAATAAGCCACATGGGAACTAGAGGAAGATATGAGAAGGAAATACCCTGCTCTTTTCTCTTAATATGTTTTGTTGATTTCGGGGACGAAATCCTTATAAGGGGTGGATAATTTGTAACATCTCTGACCTGGGTTATGAGCTAACCCTAGGTGCTTTGCTTATTTATGTAATTATATGCTTGTGATTATCTCCTGGTATGTAAATAAAGCTCCCGAGGAACATGTATTTCTATTTCTATCCTTTTTGAACAATGTTATAATATTGTTTTGTACTATAGGGACCTATGTGCAAATTAATCAATTATAAGGGTTAACTTTCAAATTGCACATGTTTAGATGTTCCTTTGGTGTTGAGACATCATAAGAATGTATATGATGAAGTATGATGGATTCTCCAAGCTTGGGCACCTAGATGCAGCTTGTGAAGCAATCCTTGTGCTTAAAACCCTAATTTTGGAGTAAAGTGCAATTTACCCAAAACATGGGATGCAACATGTAAAGTACACCTTCTAGAGTATCTTTTATGACTCTTGACATCATTTAGATTAAAATGATGAAGAGGGAGCTTCATTTGAATAATCAGATAAGAAGGATAATTCTTGAAAATACAATAATCAAGTTGTAAGCATAAAGACCCTTTTATATGTGCAACTTAGCAAGAAGTTGGCTTTCTTTGCCTTTAGACCTTGGGTTTAAGATGAGTTTTTACTCAAGTATAGGAATAGGGACGTGCCTAAAGGAAGGGAAGGACCTAAATGAGAAATCAAGAAACTAGTTGTCCTTATGTTGAAGTTTACCCAAAGTATATAGGTTCCTTTCTTTGCAAACCAAGGGATCGTTTCCCTTTCTGTCTTCACTTATCTTCTGCTAAGACCGACTAAGAGCAGAGCTCTGGAGCAAGGAAGGACGGCCAACCAGTTCTAGGTAAGAATTGACCATCATCTAGCTCGGATTTGTGGAGGAAATGATGGTGCAAGGTTGGTTTGCTAGTATTTCTTATCTAGTTCTTCTTTCTAGCGATCCCTTCCAACCAATTCTTGGAGAAACAACCTTGGACGACCTGTGGAGCTCAAGATGCCATTAAATCTTGGAAGCTTGGAGCTCTAGGGATGACCTTAAGGCGGGTTTTATAACTCTAAACCCTTATGCTTTGTTATGCATTTCTTTTTCTATGTGATAGTTGCTAGTTCTTCTTTTCCCCTATCTCCCCTTACACTCTTGCAAGCAAAACCGTGAAGAACAGACCTTAGTCTCATTGTCATACAATATGCAAGAAAATTAAGGTGTTTCTATTCATTGGCAAATATGAAATAGCAGTTCATAACTCTATTACATGCATTCAAGGCTAAAAATAAACTAAATTGATCCTATCTATGGCGGCAACACTTGCCCCATTTATTGGGTGCTTTACACTTTATATCTTGGTATCGTATACCTCAAAAAGTGTTAGAAGTTTATTTCTTGACACCTTCAGGTGGAGACGTCTGTCGCCTCCTTCTTCTTTAGTTTTTCCAGATAGAGTGGACAATTCCTTTTCCAATGTCTTGGCTTTTGACAATGGTGGCAATTGCCTCTCTTGGTCATGCCTCCCTTGGCCTTGAGAGTTGAAGACGACTTGGGCTGCTGGCTAGCATCAGAGCCTTTCTTAGCCTTGCCCTTGCGCCTGTGCTTGGACTTGCCTTTCTTTCTGTTGATCAACATCACAAACTTAGGCTTTTCCTTCTTCATCTGTGCCTCGGTTGTCCTCAACATACCCAACAACTCTGTCAATGGCTTGTCAAAGTTGTTCATGTTGTAGTTCATCACAAACTAATTGTAGGATTCTGGAAACGATTGAAGTATCACGTCAGTAGCCAACTCTTGGCTCAAGGGAAATCCCAGTCTCGTTAGGTTCTCCACATACCCAATCATCTTGAGCGTGTTAGGACCAACTAGATCTCCTTCTGTCATGACACACTTGAACAACACCCTAGAGACATAATATCTCTCTTGTCGTGCTTGATCTTCATACATGTTCTTGAGATGCTGAATCATCTCAATGACACCCATGTTCTCATACTATCTCTGCAACTCGTGGTTCATGGAGCACAACATCAAGCACCTTTGCATCAATGGCATCTTCAGAATGCTTCTTATAAGCATCCCTTTCCGCCTTTGGTGCGGTAGGAGCAGGTTTCTCTGAAGCTGGAGTATCCAGGACATAGAGCTTTCTCTCTTGAGTGAGAAAAATTCTCAATGTCCTAAACCAATCGTGGAAGTTCATCCCATTCAGCTTGTCCTTTTCAAGGACCGATCACAACGAAAAGTGATTGTTGTTTGTTGTCATTTGTACTACAAAAGGAAATATATGCAATTTAGTCCAAAACTCAATTTTGACTTATTTTTATTGATTTGAAAGGTTGATGACATAATTAGGACTTTAATTAATTATCGCACTATTTTTGTTCAAATTTATAGCCCTCACCATCAATTCGGAAGATTGCAGCGTACAATATTCTAGTGGGTCAAGATCCTGAAATCCTCTGAGTCATGGACCAGCTAGGGTTGTCACCCACAACTTAAATCTTCCAGGTAGGAAACTTTTTCCAATTGCATCATATGCAACTCTTGAAAGATGTCATATGCAACTCCTTGCCAAGATCACCTCCATGCCTCAAGGTGCTAGATCCTATCTAGGTCGCCAACACGATGAATATGCACCCTGCTAGGGCAGACCCACATATCCATCCTTTGCGCTTCCACGAGATAGATGGTGCACCATGCTAGGGCGTGCCCGCACTTGGCCGATCAAGATTTTCACATGTGTCACATTTGGAAGGCATCTAAAACTTTAATAATTAATGAGGGATTTGGTTTTTATAGGTACATATACATATTCAATCACCACAATATATAGTACGTATCATATACATGCTATATCCCATGTGAAATGATAAAAGCGATGATTATAGCCATCCTAATGTGATTCCTCGAGCCAAGAGGAATCATGGTCATCTAGGTCTACATCACATGCAACATGTCCATGATGAAGTGATATAGCCATCTGAGTTGATCAACTCATCACATGAATGACTTGCTCACCTTGGCCGATCGTCTAGGTGCCACCATGGCAATTAATAAAGTTGATGTTTTAATCTTTGTGGCAATGCCTTGTTTATCTTGTGGTACTTGGTATGCATAAGATAAAATAATACCTAAAAGTTATTGATAACTCAAACAATCAAATTAGCATAAATCATGAGAAATTCATTTCTAGTTTCCATATGATGGATAGGACTAGACTCTTTTTGGTTAGAGAACCAGTAAGAGACATGAATCTCATGGACATGATCAATCTTCACTAGTCATAGTGGGAGATTGATTATCTTATTAGGTATAATACATGTGATGTATTTACATACCTATTGGATTTAAGCTAGTACTTCAAATGGTGTTTAGAGAAATACCAATATGAATATCTTGAAGTGTTCAAGAATATCATAGATGAAGTGTGAATTTGGTAAAGTGCTAATTATTGATGAGATCAATGAATGAAATACTTGAACCAAATGTTTGGGATCCTTATGAGTGATTATGATAGTGTATCATAGTAAGCTCGTGATTAAGGCATGGTGATGTCTAAATCAAAAGGAGTCATACTCTAAGGAGTTAGAGGATGATTTTCAAATAACTAATTTCTACTTAAATAAAGAATACCCCACACTAATAAAGGACATTAAGAATCACAAGGAGTTGTGAGCTCTTATATCCTTGACAGAAACACCTCGATTATCTATGTGATGAGTTGGTCATGTGATGAGTCAACTATCTAGATGAATATGAGGAACCGAATTTTGAGTTATGGTTTATGACCATTACATCCTAAATGACTTCCATGTGAACCATAAGGTATGACCTTGATGGTAGCACCCATTGGGATGAAATCCATAAGTGAAAATGAGTCTTAAGTGTTAAGACACATGTATGACATTTAGAGAAGGATGATGCTTGTTGATTGCAACTTAATGACTAAAAGATTTGGCATACGGATACTAAAACTGCATTCCTATGAGGAATAAAACAAGGATGTGTATGTGACACAACCTATAAGGTTTATGAATCCATTAATGCAAATGAAGTCTATAAGTTACAATGGATTAATCAATGTGTTTTATTAAGTACAAGCAACTCAGAGCTGGATCTTTACTTTGATGATATAGTCAAAGGGTTTGACTGATATGTCAAAGATAAAGAAGGGATCCCTGATTTAGTGGGAGCATAATCACATTCCACATGTTGATGTGAAATGAGATGTTCTAAGAATGGAAATCCAAAGTGGAAATTATCTTTAAGGAAGATAGAGATGTTTCAAATGTAATAGGAATAGAGATCTATAGAGATAGTTCTAAAAAACCTCATGACCTGAAAAGAGAGAGCATACATTGGCAATCTACAATGAAGGGTTCAGTGTGCATAGATTCTGTGGGAGAAAACTTGTCCATGTTACATGGAGTTGGTATCCCAAGGCCAAGTGTCCAATTCTTATGAAGAATGGGAACACTAATAATAGATATGGATCTATCATGTATGTAATCATCCCATTATTTTGCATGTATGGACATAACAACATAAAGTGCATTCATCATCTTGTATGTAGGACATGACAATATGACGTGCTCATCTTGATAACTCGTATGTGGGACATGACGAGTGGATGTCTGTCTAGTTCCAGTAAAGGTTACTAGAATACCATAAGAACTTGAGAAGTACTAGTTCTATAGAAATAAGGAAGGGTTCACTGTAAAGAGTTACACTGATGTGAACTTCTGAAAAGGATAGAAAATAATCACAATATATATATGAGATATATATAAAAATGAATGTTTGTTAATAGAAACGTTCCAAGAAAGCCGTTTAAAAGGAAAAAGTCGAGTATCTGTGTGTTAGAGAACATTAGTGGATACTATATGGATCTGGAAGTTCAAGAGATGAACTTATAGATATTTCGATCTTTGATGACAAGTAAGGAGTACTTAGTCATGCAATGTGGCTAAAGGTTAGCAAAGGAATACTAGATCGCATATTATGGCAACTCCATCTCATACACGTGACGTACAACGAACAAATGAGAGACATGCACTTAATATCGACTTTGGAAAGGTGTTGCCATAACTCATTATGTTAGCACTAGAGTACAGTAACATGTGGGACATGTTTGAAGATCACTATGAATATGATTCAAGGGTGATTGGCTCACAGTGCAAGTGGGAGTTTGTTGGTATGTATGCCCTGAGAGCCAATCATGGGATGATTGATGGGATACATCAAGATTGATTTGATAAACATCAAAGGCAAGCTTCCAATTCTTTCTGGTTCAGTCATATGAGATAATGATAGAACGGATTGAATGTCTAGAGAATGACAATACTCAATGACGTATGCTTTCAGGTTAAGGACCTGAACGATAAGATCATATGGATGCTAAGAGTTTGTACATTCTTATTATGTCCCTAGTGCGATGTCATTGTGAAACGTAGATAGACAACAATGACACACAAGACTAGATTGTGGGGTTGGTTGATGACAGAATCTCATTAGTCATGATATGGAGATATCAAACCAAACACATAGGTACTTATTAGAGAACAAGTTTACCAGACAGACCCACCGTGAGTTTGACACATGGAACCATAACATGGTAGTCACAGTCAGTTCTCACAGTGATGGTGGTGAATGTGATTCTTTAACCTGAAATCACTACACTCAACACATGTTGTTGGGTACACTTTGACATCATCAAACATAGTCCTGAAACATGGGTTGTTATAAAGGTGATGATTGGGTGGCTTTGACACATGGGGCTTTTGAGGGGTGAGTGATAACTATGGGATTTGTCCCTCCTGAGGGAGTTTGATATCTATGGCCACTTGATGAGTAGGATTGAGATAGGCGTGTGCACGCATGTGTGAATTAGTATGTGAGATTGATGTCATACATATCTCCTCCAATCTACTCTGAGATCAAGAAAGTGAATGAATGTTGACAGGATGATTGTTCCATGCCTTGAGTTCATTCAGGATATCAGTGACAAAGGAATTATACATTCCCTGTAACACCATTCATAGATTGTAGGATTGAAAATTGTTCTCTAACTTTCCTTTTCACTTGGGTAGCACTGATGTGTGACTAGGCACCACTCTTTGCTTGTGAAGTCATAAGTATTAGGAACTTTCACTACCAATGTGAAATGGGCATGTAGGGTCACACACATAGGATTTAACCTGGAAGATGAGTTCATCCACAAACAATGTTTAGATTGATTACTAAAGGAGTTTAGTAGTTCAATTAAACACTCAGTTGATTGATAGCTCAAAATCATAGTGTTGAAGGTGTTGGACCAGATGATTAAGAGTATCAGATTGATTAGAACTACAATTGACTGATTTGCACAGTCGACTGCCCCAACCAATCTGCTGAAAGGGTTGAACCGATTGGCTCAGGTTGATGAACCGATCGGCTCAAGTGGTGAGTCGATCGGCTCATGTGTCAATGAAAAGACTGGCTCAATTGTTGAACTGGTCAATTCGTGTGACCAACCGAGATCGTTTGGAAAGTCAGAAGACTCTTTTTGCAAATACATATTTGTTTCACTTGTACAAATTTGATTTGGACAAGGACTAATATTTGATTTGTTGGAAACAAACATCAAAGTCAATTCGAATTAGACCAGGACCACGAATCGATCGGCTCATGCTTAAACCGATCGGCTCATGCTTGAACCGATCGGCTCAGGTGTCCCAACCGACCGATTCAGGTGTGAACCGATCGGCTTAGGTCCCCACTCGATCGGTTCATGCTTGAAACAATCGGTTCAACTGACGCAGTTGGTTGTTTTGTGGAAAATCTCAAATCCTTCTACTCCTGCTTTAATCCCGCATTGCCCGGGGTAGAGAACCTTGTCCCATGACCCTCCTATATATATAGGGGTATTGGGGGCTTCTCAAAAATAACAACTCAGAACACCAGTTGCTCTGCAAAGTTGTCGTTATCTCTAGTTGTGGTAACCGAGAGAGCCCGAGCAAGTGCTACCCGATAAGGGAGGCACATCATGGGAAAGACAACTATAGAAAGGCAACTGGTTGCAGGAGAGTGTGTCGGTGACTAGTACACCGACATGAGGGTGCAACTCCTTCCGGTGTCTTATGTGACAAGGCAATCAGAGTTCCAGGTGGTCCGTGTGGACTACTTCAGAGGCGGGAGACTTCTGCCGCTCGGAGGACAGCTGTCAATCCCGACAGTCCCGGTGAGACCAGGAGCTGCACAGACACTATCCAAGACCAGAGGTGAAGATCGTGCAAACCGTGAGGTAACGTCACCAAGCAAGCCTCGGGACAAGGTATGTCTCTACAAACTATCTTTCCTATTGTATAGATGTTGACGCGATTCCTTTATTCTGGGTTTGGGAGAATAAAATTTTTGTTTCTGCTGCCTTCTCTATCTCTCCTAAAACCCAACAGTGGGTTCATTTGAGATTCTGGAACAGATTGGTGAAGCCACTTATCATCTAGCTCTACCACCAAAATATAGTATGATACATAATGTGTTCAATTTATCCAATCTGAAGTTCTATGTGAAGGATCCTAGCCATGTGTTGACAATAGAGCTTATTGAACTCTAAGTGAGATTGACATACCTTGAGTCAACTTGGAAGATAATAGACTTCAAGGTGAAAGAGCTCAGGAATAAAAAGATACAAATTGTAAAGGTTCTTTGGAAGCACCATGGAGAGGATGATGCCACATCAGAGCTAAGGACATACATGGAAAAGTCCCATCCAAAACTTTTTCTATGATTAGTCAAATTTTGAGGATAAAATTCTTATAAGAGGGAAAGGATGTTATAACATGGTTTTCACATGTTTCATATAATTGAAATGCAATCATTTGAGTTATTCGAAAATATTAGGTACTTCATGTGCTTTGTAAAAAATATGATTTTCTTATGAAAATTCCCATTTGCTATGAATTTTGTGGATTATTACTATTTTCAAAAAATCCATAATGAATATGGGGAAAGGAAGAAAGATAAAAAAATCCAATATTAAGTGAAATGTAAAAGACAATGGATAATTAGTAATGTACTTTTCGAATTAAATATAATTTCTCTACAAAAGTGGTATGGAAGGCCACTAATGGGTTGGTTTGGTCTCTATATTATTTTATTTAGATAAGAGCTATGAAAAGGTAGAGAGAGAAAGGAATCGATTCAATGCCTTAAATACATGAAATAAAAGGAAGACTTGGAGACAAAGAAAAACCCTTCCAAGTTTAGTATGTTTGTCTCAAATCTCATCCATAATTGGATAAAGTGATTAAAAACTTTGTTTAAAAATTTGGGATTAAAAGTATTAATGCAATGAGAGAAATGGATTTTTCTAGAAATCCGAAAGTGTATAAATTGATTAGAATATACATTAAATGTCACAAAATATTTTTTCATATTAGAACTATACCCGAATCTTTTGAATTTTCACATGGCTTGATAGTTATTGGATCAAAATCCGGTGATGACCACATCATCTACCTCGTGTCACAAAAGGCAAGTCGGAATGGAGGCCCGACTTTCTCCTTTGTCCTCCTCTCACTCATCAATGATCGAGCGACTTTGGAAATGAGTTCATTGGGTTTAGGAGATCAATGTGGACCTCCTAATCCTATGAATTTCCACCTACAGAAGGTTATATAGGGTTTGCCTAATTCACAAAACCAACAATGCTAAACCCAAGGCTTATAAAGGGTAATAACCCCTCTATAAGATCCTCACACATTCATGAATATTGGACTCAACTCTCAGAACATGTCTCTACCCCCAAATACTCTACCCATGTTGTTCTTTACTCCTACCTTTCCTTGTCGTCTCACCAAAGAACCCTTCCTTCGTCCCACTAACTTTGGTCCCCCCCTGAGGAATTGAGGCCCTCATTGAGTTCATCGTGGACAGGCGATGGTGTTACAACCTTCATTACTTGCTCAAAAGGCCTAGATCATGGAGTCAACCTCTTGGTTGACCAACTATTTTGTGACAGAGGGAGCGGAGGTGGAAGACAACCATAGGGGCAAAAAAGTCTTGTTTACCCCTGACCTCTTTAGAACTGGTAAGGGCTCCTTGGTCTTTTCCTTTTTTTTCTCTCTTGCTTAAGTAAGTAATCAAGCATGGACCTTGAAGTGGCATGAGTCCATTGGTCATCTCATCTGAGTTGGCAAGGTCGGGATCTAAGACTCTACCTAGTTTGCGGCTTATTATTGATCAAAATCATAACGATTAGTAGCCTGGCCCAATGGTAACATATAATATATGAGAAGTGATAAAAAAAATGCAAGAAATGCAAATAAAGTAGTTCCAAGATCTAATCTGACTCTAATTCTAAAAGTGCCTAAAGTTTCTATCTTCAAGTTGTTAAATGTATGGAAACCCCTAATTTCAAGTTGTTAAAAGTGCCTAAAGTTGCTATCTTCAAGTTGTTAAATATATGGAAACCCTAATGTATGGAATAAAGTTGTGTCTTTTTGTATAAGAGATATGACACGAGTTTACCATGCGTAAAATGCAAGTGCACACGTCAACGTAATATAGGCCTTTGTGAGGCCTGAGTCGAACTCAGGGAAACATAATTATTGGTAGACTACTACTAACTACTTGCAATCATCTAGACCGATTAAAATGATTTGGTAGTTGTTTGAAAAAGAAAAGAAAAATAAAAAAGAACATAACAATTGATTAAATGTTTGGTTTAATCAATTCAAATGGGAATCTTTAGGATTACAGTTTCACCACAGGTTCTCGTTGTATTCATTCCTACACAGTTAACCTAATCTGTCTCTCATTCCTGGTAGTGGCATGTATTCATAATTGCTCACTTTTGTGATAAAATTCACTACCTAAATCTAGGTCAGTTCCACGGTAGTAGTAACCTATACCCTAAACTAGGTGCATGAGGTCCATACTCTAGGTTTCCACCATTAACTGTACATCGCCTTGTTCAAAGGATTTATTAGTTAATATAAATTTTGTCTCTTTTCAACCGTTAATTCTTCTTTCAAGGTAATTAAAGGCGTTAGATTGTCATTGGGGTGATCAATCATAATGATATAATGGAGAAAATGAAATCATACCACGGATTTAAAAGACAAATTATGAAATACTATGGTAAAAATTTCATTCAACAATCACTCGGGCTACTCCCGGTCCTAAAGATAAAGGGGATTAGCCCTGCATGTTCATCTCAATGAAAGACATGACAAGAGAAAGGGAAAACATGGGGAAAACGTGGATAGAAGTGATGTAAACCCCAGAACGGAGGAGATCTGGGCATTCCTCGGCGTAGAATGAACAATCTACGGCCTTCTGGTGGTGGAAAATGTCTTCTGGATCTCTCGGAATGGTCGGGGCGTGGCTCTGGGCTCCGTTCTTCTCTCCTCTCCTCCTTGAGACTTGTGCAATGACTAATGATGTGATACCCTGCTTAGGGCCGCTATAATTAGGTATATGCACCGCTTTAGATTGCCAAACGATCACCACCGTTCGATTAGCAATGATCCGTAACAAAACCAGATCGGACGGCGTCGATGCCATCGACGCAGGTTGATGGTATCGACCCATCTTCCTAATTCTGACGTTCCATGCTGATGCAGACTCGATGCCATCGACTTTAGTGTCGATGGTATCGACACCTTTAGGCGTCACTTTTATCACCAATCTGACGCTGAAGTTGGGCGAGGTCGATAGTATTGACTTTGTGTCGATAGTATCGACCAATTGACTGCTGGATCACTGTAGGTATCTCACTACCATCGACTTCACTGTCGATGGTATCGACTCATCTTGGTTCCTTGCGGCTGTCTCACTGTGGTCGATTCGATACTATCGACAGCTGTCGCTGGTATCGACAACTGCATATATTCGTTTTTCTTGAAAATTCAAGATAAATCTGAATCAGCCTTACTAAAACACATCCATATGATCATTTATAACCAAAAAGATGAAATACAGTAGATTTGATGCAAAATGAGATTATAGACTAAAGCAAGTGAATCATGTGATACTAACCATAAAAGTGACTAAATAACACATAAAATGCATGTAAAATTAGTCTATAAAAGCGACTCAAAATCCTCCCATCAAACTCCCCTAAGCTTAAATATTGCTCGTCCTCGAACAACAAAACTATAGAATAAAACTGTGAGGGTCAACTAAAGAACATATTATCACAACATACATTACCGTATGATTCCCACCAGACATTCACATACCGGTCCTCACTAACCACTGAATGGTAACTACCCTACATGTGACAATGATCATCCATAATAAATATCCACTCCACGATTGGTGAACACTATCAAATAAGGCAGTTAACATAATAAAATCTTCCAGTTCAAACTTGGTGCATCTTGTGATCTCCTATATACGTTACTCATAACCAAACTACCATCTAAATGGACGCATATCTCCTGAAATACAAATGTGAGGAGATAATCACGGGTGGCCTACCATTTTGAGCAACGGGTGGATGGGATAGGCGGTTTATGTAAGAAAAAGTAACACAATACGATTTGACATGCAACAATACAAAAAATGACCTATATGATGCTCATGCATATGGAAATGACCTAATGCTTACATTTTAGGTGGAATGATCCATGAACTATCTTTCCATCCCGATGAGAGACATAATATCTACAAAACTACACATGTGCTTGTTCTTCTTATTATGCATGTGAACAAGTTCCTTCCTCTTTCTGATCTTCACTTACTTATTGTTTTTTTCTTCCCTTTTTTTAGCCCTCGTTTTGCTCCTTGAACTAAGATGAAATTTGCACATATTTGTCTTGGGCTTATTCTAATAACTGTTGTTTTTTCTTTTTTCATTATATTTTATTTTTCAGAAAGTATGAAACAAGTTCCTTATTTTCAGAAGAAGCAAGGCACGTTACATAAAAATGGTTAAAATTATGCAAAATGCAACTAAGATGACATTGACATGCATTCTAAAATTTTTGCATGCACGACTATAATGCAACATTTTTTTCTCTTTTTTTTCATATATGCAACAGATGTAAAAACTAACTACAATGCAATCCTATCTATATGATATGCACTCAAGAGATGACAAACTGTAAAGTGCTCCCAATTCTTTTGGTGGAGTGTAAATGAGATGAGGTGGATAGATCACAAGATTAATTGACAGAACCATTAGAAGATATTATATGTCCCTGCTTACTGACATGTGTAAAATCAAGGAGTTTCTCTCTCTTGTTTCACATTAAAGTCTCATTACCATTTGATCAGTTTAGGCTCAACATCCAATTTTGTCCACTTTTCTTGAATCATAGGCATGTACAGTTGTGATCTTATGTTTTAAAGTTGACAAACCCAATTATTTTCATAAGTTAAGTGCTCAAGTTCAAACAAAGCAAGATTGTAATTTCATGAAAAAAATTTCAAATTTACCCATAACTCCCATGTGAAAAACATAGAGATGACAAATTTCATTAGACATCCACGAATACACTAGATAGCATGTGGATCCTAAAATATACAAGCTAAGAAATTGCTAAAATAAAAGAAAAGGCAATAAATGATAAAACTAAAGGAAAATAAAAAATAGAAACTATTCCATCTCCCCCCCCCAAGCTTGAATTCGACCATGGCCTCATAGTCAAAAAAAATCTCAGCATTTGGAACAGTGATACCATATATAGATCAGGTGGCGGGTACTGTGGTGGGTACTGTGGGGCGCTGGGATCCCATGATGGATATTTCCCCTGGAAATTTGGACCATATGGGGGCATGGGTGGAGGTTGAGGATATCCCCCGAAGTAGTTTTGGCTGCAGTAGTGATCATAGAACGGCTGCTGCTGCTGCTTGATCCTCCCCAACCGGTTGTAGACCTACTGTTGATTGGCGAACAGCTGACGTTCATTCTCAAAGATGGCTTGTTGATTAACATGCAGATGATTCATAGTATCCTAGATATCAGCAAATGATGCAGTATGTTTTTGTTGCATCTCCTGAATGCTCTGTAGCATGGTGTAGATGCCCTACATAGAATAAACATCCTCTCCTTGTTGAGAGGGTGGTGGTGGCTAAGACTGTGAGGATGATGAAGCACCCGGGTAGAAGCGTGGCTGCTTCCTAGGTGCCACTCATGAACGAAGAGGAGTAACAATCTCCTCTTCCTCCTCCTGGTCATTACTATCATCATTCTCATTGTCTTCCTCATCTTCTCCACTATCGGAGTCGTCGATGGCAATTATGGGCCATTTGAAATGTTGGGCCCCCTGAATGTTGAAGACGGGATCTAGAAGGGCGCACTCTTGATGCTCTTTGTTTATGTGGCAATGTGCATATACCATGCCATCACGAACTGTCAACAAGTTAGACCGATGCAAATGAAGAAGGTTGACAGAGCTTTTACTTAGCAAGGGAGGCATTGAAGAAAGGTCTAGCCCAAGGTAGAGGGATAGAGGAGTGATGAGTCCCCCAAAATGAATTGGGGCCCTCCGAGTACTTTTCTTCACCTCCATTACACACGTTAGGAAGAAAGCGCCCCAGTTAAGCTTGCCACGTGTCAGCAGATTATACAGAAAGAAGAGGTCGGTCTCTTGGAATTTGCTCAGTGAAAGCTCTCCTCAAGCGAAGAAGGTAATACACAACATGCGGTGTAAAACCCGCACAAAAGGATGTTCAAAATCAGCCACCGCGACATTGTGATAGCTGATCGTTTTACCTTGAGGGGTTGTCACCAGCTTTATGAACATGGCATCGTAATCAACTCGATTGTTTGGCTGTCAGTGTTGTTCAGGGGTGTGCCACCAATTGTAGATGGAGTTGAATTGCTGCAGAGTAAGATTATAATTCCTGTTGAAGAGCTGGAAAGACATGCGGCCCTTGATCCATTCCCTGTCAGAGGCGTTGAGGTCATTTGGGACAACACAAATATCAAGCAACACCATGAACTCCACCACCAATTCTTTATAAGTCGACCACTCGCCAAAAAAGGGGTGGCCCTCCACATGATGTGTGATCACATTGTCGAGCCTGCTCGTGCGCCCCTCCTAACCATGGAGGACAAACATCAAGTTATCCTCAAATCTGAGATCTCAGATCATTTGTCTGTCACAATATCGAGTCGGCTCGATAGTCCTTTTCAGTAGCTCCTCGTAAACCTTCTTCATATCTGCAGAAGGATGTGCAAGTCAGGGGCGAGGGATGGATCCTGGAGGGGGTGGAATAAATGTCTCAATCGCCATTAGTGTCGTGCTCGAAGATGATGCAATCGTGTTCCTCCTCATGATGAAAGAAAGAGGACAGAAGAATGGAGCTTGATGAAAATTGCAGTTGCTTAGAGAAGATGATCTGCAACGTCGATGAAGAGCTCGGTGAAGATCGCTCGATTTCTCTTTGCTCGGTAAAGATCTCCGGATGCTCGGGATGCTTGGCACAAGAGTTGAGGGGATTCACTCTGAAGGTATGTAGAAATAAAAAAACTACCCCTCCTTTTATAGCTGAATCCGTCGCTACTGTCGCTCCTTCGATACCATTGATGGGGTGTCGATGGTATCGACACCTGGAGCACAATCTGCTCTTCACGACCATCTACGGTTGTCGATTGCTTGATGTGGGGGCCCAGATCGATGATGTGTTGATACCATCAATGAGGGTCGATGGTATCGACCCATCCCACATATCAACTTCTGAAATTGGCGAGCTCCATTGATTTCTTCTCGCGGATCGGTGATGTGTCACATTGATACCATTGATTGGGTGTTGATGGTATCGACTCTTTATGGTTCGATTACCCTCGCGAGGCATGGGCGCCACTTCGTCGTTGACCCCGGGTCAATACCATCGATAGGGGTGTCGATGGTATCGAATTCACTGAGACAAATTCTTCTATAAATCTTCAGGGATCTCGCGAGCATCAACTTTTTGGTCGATACTATCAACTCGACACTATCTTTTTCATTAATTTCGTTGATGGTAGGTCGATACCATCGACGAGGCCATCGATGGTATCGAATCAGAAATTTTTCTACAGCCGCGTCCTGTAGCCACGTCGCTACCATCGACATTGTGGTTGATGGTATCGACTTTAACTCAGTACTGCACACTGAACAAAACGATTAAGGTACCATTTTTACACACAAAATGAAATTAAACAAAACTAACTTACAAATGAGAAAGATAATAAAGGAACTACAAATTAAAACTACCAATGGTTGGGTTGCCTCCCAACAAGCACCCTTGTTTATTGTCTTAGGCTAGACGCAATAAAGCTCTTCATTCATCCTTAAGTGCCATGACTTTAACCTCATGCACTTTTCTCATGTAGTTATCGCCAAAGTAAAGCTTCAACCTTTGACCATTAATTAAGAGTGTGGGCTCTCCATCTCTCACCATAATAGCACCATGTGGGTGCATCTCCACCACAAAATGTCCACTCCACCTGGATTTCAATTTCCCAGGATGAAGATTCAGTCTCGAGTTGAACAGTAAAATGCAATCACCCTTTTTGAAAACACGCGTTTGAATGTGGCGGTCATGGATTTTCTTTGTCCTATCTTTATAGATCCTTTGATTCTCATAGGCATTCATCCTAAGCTCATCTAACTCATTTAGCTCCAATAGTCTTTTTTTCCTGCATCATCATAACTTACATTAGCTTCTGTAGGGCTCAGTGTGCCTTGTGCTCTAACTCAACCGACAAATGGCAAGTCCGCCCATAAGCCAACCTAAAAGGCATAGTGCCTATAGGTGTTTTAAATGTGGTCCTATATACCCATAAAGCATCTGGTAGGAGTGCACTCCAATTCTTCCTGGAAGATGTCACTATGCGTTCCAATATCTTTTTGATCTCACGATTGGAAACCTCAACTTGTCCTTGAGTCTGCGGGTGATATGGGGCACCAACATTGTGTTTGACCCCGTATTTTCTCATTAGTGTAGCAAATTTCTTGTTCGTGAAGTGTGTGCCGCCATCACTTATAATCATACAAGGCACACCACACCTACAAAAGATATGTTCTTTCACGAACCTACACACTACCGCAACATCATTAGTTCTTGTGGGTATTGCTGCTACCCACTTCGACACATAATCAACGACCAAAAAAATATATAAATTAGAATTTGAGGACACAAATGGTCCCATAAAATTGATGCCCCATAAGTCAAATACCTAAACTTCTTGAAACACATTGAAGGGCATCTCTTGTCTCTTTGAGATATTACCTGCCCTTTGACATGCGTCACATCTTTTCACATAGTCATAGGCATCTCGAAAGAGTGTAGGCCAATAAAGACCACTCTCTAACACTTTGGCCGTTGTCCTTGTGCTCGCATGATGGCCTCTAGTGGGTAATGTATCACAGTGTGTAAGTAAACTCTCATATTCATCCTCTGGTACACACCAGCATAAGATGCCATCCCTGCACTACCTCAACAAAATGGGGTCATCCCAAAAGTAATATCTTAAAGAATGGAAAAATCTCTTCTTTTCTTGAAAATTTCAATCGTCTGATATTTACTTACATGTAAAATAATTTACAATGTGTGAAAACCATAGATCTTTGGATTTTATGGAAAGAATTTGCTCATCGGGAAACATCTCGGTAATGGGTATATTGATATCTCACTCATCTACCCGCTCTAACTGAGACAAATGGTCTGCAACCACGTTCTCAATACATGCCTTGTCTTTAATTTGAATATCAAACTCTTTTAAGAGTAAGATCAACCTAATTAATCTAGGCTTGGCATCTTTCTTTTCTATTAAATATTTAATAGCAGCGTGGTCCGTCCAAACCACAACCTTTGATCCCACTAAATATTTCCTAATTTTTTCAAATGCGAAAACCACGGCAAGCAGTTCTTTTTCAGTGGTAGTATAGTTAAGTTGT
This sequence comes from Alisma plantago-aquatica, assembly GCA_963693085.1. Lineage (NCBI taxonomy): Eukaryota > Viridiplantae > Streptophyta > Magnoliopsida > Alismatales > Alismataceae > Alisma > Alisma plantago-aquatica. Next base: position 53,545,522 of record OY856412.1, read on the forward strand.
GCATCATTTAAAGTCTTTGATGCATAGAAAATTATTGCAGGTTTGTTCTCAAAATGTTGTCCAAGCACAGCCCCAACGGCAAAATCTGATGCATCACACATGAGCTCGAACGGTTTGGTCCAATCCGGCGTCTGAACAACCGGTGCCGAAATTAATTTTTCTTTATGAACATTGAAGGAATGCATGCATTTATCATTAAAATCAAATATTGCGTCCTTCTCAAGCAATTCAGACAAGGCTTTAGTAATTTTGGAAAAATGTTTGATAAAACGGCGATAGAAACCCGCATGCCCAAGGAAACTCCTCACTCCCTTCACCGAGTTCGGTGGAGGTCATTTGGCAATAACCTCAATTTTTACTAGATCTACCTCCAGTCCTTTGCTAGACACCTTGTGCCCAAGCACTAATCCTTCGTTGACCATCATATGGCACTTTTCCCAATTTAAGACCAAATGCGTATCTTCACATCTTTGTAGCACTCTATCCAAATTGTACAGACACTCATCGAAAGATGTGTCGTGGATGGAAAAATTGTCCATAAAAACCTCTAAACATCGCTCAACCATATCCGAGAAAATAGCAAGCATGCAACGCTGAAAAGTAGTTGGTGCGTTGCACAACCCAAACGGCATGCGGCGATATGCAAAAGTCCCATAAGGACAAGTAAAGGTAGACTTCTCTTGATCCTTAGGGTCTATAGATATCTGATTATAGCCAGAATAGCCGTCCAAAAAGCAAAAATGAGAGCGGCCAGCCAACCACTCTAAAATCTGATCAATAAATGGGAGCGGAAAATGATCCTTTAGAGTTGCGGAATTCAAGCGACGATATTGGATGCAAACACGCCACCCGGTTACCAATCGGGTAGTAACAGGTTCATTCATAAGATCATGCGTCACAGTGATCCCTCCCTTTTTAGGGACTACCTGTGTGGGGCTTACCCACGTCGAGTCTGAAATAGCGTAGATGATGCACGCTAAAAGGAGCTTGATCACCTCCTTCTTGATGACCTCCATCATGCTTGGGTTGAGTCAACGTTGTGGCTGAATCACAGACTTGGCTCCTTCCTCGAGCTGGATCTTGTGCTGGCAAAGCGTAGGAGAAATCCCCTTAATATTAGCAACTGACCACCTGAATGTGCCACAGTGGTTCTTCAGCACGATCATCAATTGCGCTTCTTCGCCGACACTCAGATATGTCAAAATAATCACTGGTAATGTTTCACCATCGGCTAAGAATACATACTTCTAGTGAGGGGGCAGTGGCTTCAGTTCTAATTCCGGTGGACAGATCAATGATGATTGATGCGGTGGTGGGAGTGGCCCAAGATCCTCATAATGCTTGGCATAATAGCACGGGAGAACTTGAAGCATCTTAACACATTCTTGTAATGACATTCTTCTCATCCAATCATGCATTATGTTGACAAGGCAAGCTTCAAGGGGCAGTTCTGGATATGCGTTAAGGACAAAACTTGCTATTGCATCATCCTCAGTAGAAAGAGGAATTTCCTCCTCTTCATCATTTGGATAACCCACAACTGTACAAAGAGAAAAAACTTTTGTTTGTTCCATAATATCCACTTCCAGAGTCCCCTTGTCTACCTTGGTCATTACATGAGCCATATCAAGAAATGGCTTCCCTAAACAAAGAGAAATGTTTTAATCAAAATGCTTCACCATGCTACATTCCTCCTTTGCCTGTGATTGTTTTGTACTTCGTGGCATAACCATTTCAAATCTGTCATCTGCTATTCCCAATGTCAGACGGCCTCTTCCCATTTCCAGTATCATATCAGCAGTAGCCTGGAAGGGTCTCCCCAGGAGTATCTCATTCCCTTGGTCATCTTGCATTTCCATTACCACAAAATCAACTGGAAATACAAATATATCAACCTTTACCAAGACATCCTCACAAATACCATATGGCCGTACCACAGAATTATCTGTGATTGAATTATCATGTTGCTTTGTCTAGATTCCTTAAGACCCATCTTTTTGAATGTCGAGAGGGGCATCAAGTTTATACTTGCCCCGGAGTCGCACAACGCTTCACCGAATTTCACCTTACCAATGTAACATGAAATATTGAAGCAACCCAGATCTTGTCATTTTGGTGGTAATGTTCCCAAAATGAAGGCGCTAACCTGCTCTTTAAGAACCACCACCTCAGCATCAGGAATTTTTCTCTTCTTGGTAATTATATCCTTCAGAAATTTACCATAAGAGGGTATCTGCTCAATAGCCTCTATCAGTGAAATGTTAACAGAAAGTTTTCTAAAACTATCTAGGAACTTTTTGAACTGGGCATCCACTTTCTTTGCCTTCAGACTGTTTGGATAGGGAACTGGAACGGTCTGTGCCCTCTGATGTGGCGGCACATATGGTGTCCTCTTTTGAGTTTCTTCCTCAGCAATAGGTTCTTCTGCGGCTTTCTCTACTTCATCCTCTATTGGCTCTGTGATTGTGACCTCCTCTGTAGCCTCACCTGTGGTTTCTGGCTGGGGTGTGCTTGGTTCATCGGCTCTAGAGTTTAAAATATTCTTTCCACTCCTTAACAGAATTTCTTTGGCTTGTTGATTTCCTCTTGGAACATTTGTATTTCCTGGAAAACCTTTCTATGTTGGTTTCTTCAAGCTTGAAATCTCTGCTGCCATCTGTGCTAAGGATGTCTCGAGTGTCCTCATCTGAGCCCCATGGATTTGTAAGGTTTGCCCAAACTGATTTATGAACTCTCCCTGTTGCTTGATTTGTTGACCAAACATGCTCATGAGTTCTTGATTCTGTTTGATTACTTGATTGAGCAACTCACTGCTCGTTTCTTCTGCAGTGGGTTGTGGCTTAGCTTCCGGATCCTGCAAAAATTGTTGGGATCTTTCCCGGAAAATTTCTTATCTTTCCTCTAAGAATAGTTGTTATAACTATATCTCTGTTACTGACGCATGAATTTCACCTGTGCTTCATCATCAGACTCTTCATTTTCTTTTGCTAGAAGTTTCATTGCAATAAGATCCATCTTGTCATTCATCTCTTTAATGGCTTTAGCGTCCCCTACAGATCTAATTTGTTTAGCTGCATCTCTGGTACCTCAGGACTTCTTCTTTGCCATTTCTTAAGAATCTCCCAACACCTTGTATCAGTATTGTTCAGAAAGAATCCTGATCCCGCTGAATCTAAATTGCTTCTGTCATGCTCATTAAGTGCGAAGTAGAAAATCTTCACCTATTTTTCCTTGTCTAACCCATGATGAGGGCATCTTCTCAGCATTATCTGATATCTTTTCCAGGTCTCTGAATAAGTTTCACCTATATTCTGAGTAAAGTTGTGGATTTTCCAGATTAAATCATTAGTCTTCTCAGGTGGGAAGAAGCGTTTGAAAAAGACTTCGATCATGTGATCCCAAGTCTCAACAATCTCATCATTCAGATTATAGAACCACTCTCTTACAGTTCCTGCCAGAGAACTTGGGAATAGTTTCAGGTACAGTGTCTCCTACGGAAAACGATCGATCTTGATCATATCACAATTTTCCACAAAGGTGCTTATGTGGGCCACTGGATCTTCGTTCTTTAGTCCATGTAATGCTTGATTTTTTACTAGATTTATTAGTGTCGGATCAATTTTATAAGTCAGGATGTTAATTGCCTGCCTCTTGATTGGCCCTTTTGATGCGGAGGAAGAAGATGCCTTGATCTTTTCCCATATTGTCTTTTCTTCATCCATCTCTTCTTGTTTAGAATCTGAATTTACTCTCTCGGATTGACTCTGAAGGTAGTCCTCCTCGTCGTCTAATCCCGAAGATGGGACCTCTAGTAATGACTGCACGTAGTCTGTGCTACGCGTGCTCACCATGCACTGTTACCTAGAAAATGATATATTTAGTTAAGTACGGTGCTAGGCGAACATAGATTTCTGAAAAATAGACAATCAATTGCAAGAATTTAAAAATGTAATTACAAGAAAAAGGTAGCCTACAGTGGCCGCTTATAGCACCCGTAGTGCCAACAATTGTCGTTTCCCCGGCAACGGAGCCAAAAACGTGACACGAGTTTACCGTGTGTAAAATGCAAGTGCACACGTCAGAGTTATATAGGCCTTTGTGAGACCCGAGTCAAACTCAGGGAAACGTAATTATTGATAGACTACTACTAACTACTTGCAATTAGCTAGACCGATTAAAATGATTTGAGAGTTGTTTGAAAAATAAAAGAAAAATAAAAGAGAACATATCAATCGACTAAATGTTTGGTTTAATCAATTCAAATGGGAATATTTAGGATTGCGGTTTCACCACAGGTTCTCGTTGTATTCATTCCTGCACAGTTAACCCAATCCGTCTCTCATTCTGCGCAGTGGCCTGTATTCAGAATTGCTCACTTTTATGATACAATTCACTAGCAAACTCTAGGTCGCTTCCACGGTAGTAGTAACCTATACCCTAAACTAGGTGTATGAGGTCCATACTCTGGGTTTCCACCATTAACTGTACATCGCCTTGTTCAAAGGATTTATTAGTTAATGTGAATTTCATCTCTTTTCAATCGTTAATTCTTCTTTCAAAGTAATTAAAGGTGTTATATTATCATTAGGGTGATCAATCATAATGATATAATTGAGAAAACAAAATCATACCACGGATTTAAAAGACAAATTATGAAATACTATGGTAAAGATATCATGCAACAATCACTCGGGCTACTCCCAGTCCTAAAGATAAAGGGGATTAGCCTCGTATGTTCATCTCAATGAAAGACATGACAAGAGAAAGGGAAAACATGGGGAAAATGTGGATAGAAGTGATGTAAACCCCTGAACAGAGGAGATTCGGGCATTCCTCGGCGTAGAATGAGCAATCTACAGCCTTCCGGCGGTGGAAAATGTCTTCTGCGGCTCTTGGAATGGTCGGGGCGTGGCTCTAGGCTCTGTTCTTCTCTCCTCTCCTCCTTGAGACTTGTGCAATGACTGATTATGTGATACCCTACTTAGGGCCGCCGTAATTAGGTATATGCACCACTTTAGATCGACAAAAGATCACCACCGTCCGATTAGCAACGATTTGTAACAAAACCTGATATGAGGATGTCGATACCATTGACGCGGGTCGATGGTATCGACCCGTCTTCCTTTTTATGACGTTCCATGTTGATGCAGACTCGATACCATCGACTTTAGTGTCGATGGTGTTGACGCCTTTAGGCGTCGCTTTTATTACCAATCCGATGCTGAAGCTGGGCGAGGTCGATAGTATCGACTTTGTGTCGATAGTATCAACCAATTGACTGTTGGCTCGCTGTAGGTATCTCGCTACCATTGACTTCAGTGTCGATGGTATCGACTCATCTTGGTTCCTTGTGGCCATCTCACTGTGGCCGAGTCGATACTATCGACAGCTGTCGATGGTATCGACAACTGCATATATTCGTTTTTCCTAAAAATTCAAGATAAATCTGAATCAGCCTTGCTAAAACACTTCCATATGATCATTTATAACCAAAAAGATGAAATACAAGAGATTTGATGCAAAATGAGATTATAGACTAAAGCGAGTGAATCATGTGATACTAACCACAAAAGTGACTAAATAACACATAAAACACAGGTAACATTAGTCTATAAAAGTGACTCAAAATCCTCGCATCAAGAGACATCTTTGACCTAACTAGGGTTTAGTGATGCATAAAACATCAAGTTTAGGGTTTGTAAGTTTAAAAGACATTAAAAGAGATAATTAGGGTTTGGGAAGTCAAAAACCTGATGAAACCCTAAGTTGACCCTAAAAACCCTAACTTGGAACTCAAGTCAGTTTTACTGGTACATTTTGGATAAAATAGCAATACTTGAGTGTTATGCACTAAATTTAGGGTGATATGCTTTCTTGCTCTCAATCTGCATTTATTGTTTGCCTTTAACCACTTTTGAGAAATGTATGTGGCTCCACCTATGACTACTTGAATTAAATGAGTTATGTAGTTTTTGAGGTTTTTCATATTGATTGCAAATAAATTGTTGCTTGTTTATGTAATTCCTACAATCTATAAACTCACTATGTATTTCACTATATATAATTGTAACATGCTCAAACCCTATATTGATCTCTAGTGAGTTAAAGAGCATGGGGTGAATGAAGTCATCATGGTGATGACTGGTGATCAAGCCTGAAATGGAAGGTCACCTCAAGCCAAGCCCGAAAGGGAAGGCCTATGAATGAAACCAAGTCCATCATAGGAAAGGTTATGAAATGTCCACGATAGGGTCCAAACCCTTAGATAGGGTTCCCCATAAATAGGCTCCCCTTAGATAGGGCACACCATTGAAAAAAGAAAATAACGGTGGTGAGGTTAGAACAAGAAAATGCTTGTTCAATTTTGTAATAATAATTGTCGCTATGGTTGACTATATTGTTACACCTATATGAAAAAAATTTGTTTCCCCCACATATCAATATAACTAGTTATATTGATCATGTTTTTATTTCATGTGTTTTTAGGTTAAACTTCTATTATTATGCAAGTTTGATGAAAAATGGACATCTAGAGATGAAGGCACCAAAACAAAAAGAGGTAAAGTAATTTTAGAGGATTTATATAGGTAGTCATTTGATTCATGTTACAAACATTAGAAATACATATCTTGTAACTCCTTTGTGGAGAGTTTATCTTTTATCTTGTTACCAAACTCATTTAAATTTAGTAAAGTTTGATCGTTATTCTTGGTTAATTGAGAAACCTCAATCTTGTAATATGGAAATGTCCTTTTCCCTCTTGGTCCACCTAAATTGGGATAACAGAGGGATGGGGTCATTACAATAGATTTTTCATGGTGTAGAATCGACAACATATCTTACAAGGCTAGAGGAGGAATATGGTGTGTAGAAGACAATATCTCTACATAGCCACCAACGTGTCCACATCTCTCTATCATTTACAAATATGATTGAGAACTCCACATTGTACTTCAAGAAAAAGTGTGGAAGGAGTAGCCTTTCTGTGGACAACATGCTAGTGTTTTAAGACTCTTTCTTTCACTCTCCTTGTCATTGATGATGGATGGTCCAAAATTTGTGACATAAGGTCTCTTAGTAACACTGGTCATCATGGCCCTATATATAAGAATCGCAAGGAAGCATGGTTTCTAATAGGTCTTGGGAAAGGGAAAGGTAGTAGATAATTTTCAATTGCCTACCCATGGATAAGCAATCGTCCAAATGGCTTATTCCAGCCATCTGACTGGCCTAGGTGGGATAATTTATATCATACCATCTAGGTATTCCAATCAACTGACTGGGCTTTACTGGTTCAGAATGGTATGGACTAATCCATAGATCTAGTCCACTTGGGTGACTGGACCAAGTTAGTCATACAATTGGCTTATCTAATCCCTTCAGCTAACAGGGCCAGACAGTCAACTGATTGGGTGGGTCTTGACCTAGTTTATAAACTTGACCATGTAGTCGATTGATCGGTCTGTCAAGTCCAACAACTAGACTTTTCAATTGTTTGGTTGAGCTTTAATCCGTCCATTAATGATTCAATTAATTCATAACCTTCTAGTAACCAACTAATCATATGTGCATGATTATACAACTCTTCCCTATGCATCCAATGTGTCTGACTCTATAGGATCCAAAATACTTTGGTAGTGATATCAATAATGATACTTGATTTCTTAGACAATGATTGGCATCTAGAAATACTTCATTACCTCCCAAGTAACTTGAGAAGTTGGAGAACGACTTTGACATGTAAAGTGGCCAATGTGACCAAGACCATATAATCTCTTTCTCATAGATATTCACATTGGAATTGAGGCATGGAATTGTCATCCTCTTATCATTTGATATATGTTCCTTGAACTAGAGGAAGCCATTCAAGATATTGTGGGAAAAATATCATCTATTGACCACATGAGAATGGACATGAATTTCCACAACCTCGCTCATCATGTATCTGGGATGTCACTCTAAGAGTGGCATATTCCATCTACATCACTCACAGTAATCCATAAATGTTATAATGAACCCAATCATCACCTTTCTAACAATCCTTATTTAGAGTTAAGTTGTAACAATCCTTATTTAGAGTCAAGTTGTACTCATGCCAAAGGACACTAAACAATTTGTGAATACTGTAGTGATTTTAGGTCTAAGGATCACACTTACCAATATCACATTAAGATATGACTCTTGCATTCTCAAGGTGGGTATGTCCACTACAACTTGTTCTCTAACAAGTACCCATGAATTTGAGTTGATATCCAATATCATGACTAAATAGATACATTCATTACTCACATTACATGCTAGTCTTATGTATTATTGTTAGCCTAAAATATCCACAATGATTACTCACTCTGAACATGAAAAGAGTGAGTACTTAAGTATGCATATGATCTCATATTCAGGTCCTCAACCCAAACCATATTTCATCGAGTAAAAACACTCTGACGATAATATTAGGTATATTCATTGTCTCAATACTGAGACAAGCATATTATGTGGAATTGCCTTTTATTAATAACAAGTAATATACAAAATATCCCTATTACAATCGTTACATGATGGCTCTCAAGGCATACAACCAACATGTATAACACAAGTAAATTGAATAAATGAAATGTGTCAATATAATTTTAACATCCATTCTACTCTCGGTCATCTCAATCATCAAAGTTTGTAGTACATAACAACAGAGCCATTCAATACATGATTCAATATAGCTATCAAATTTCATTTTCTATGAGTCACATGTGTTAATATATGAAAACAAACCACCAATATACCAAGCTAGCAAGCATGGTACTTGGATTTTTGTGATTGGTAATTGATTGTAAAAAATGTCAATCACCTCCAATCGAGATAATAACTATAAAAATATGTAACTGTCCATGTTAATATTCATGTTCGAGTTAAAAAGAATACAACATAATTCAAATTTTATATAAACTCATTGAAAGATCATTATTTATGGAACTCGTGTTTAACTAACATATATGTCATTAGATACTCCTATATTAAATTCTTGGACTTGTGACAGTTGATATAAGGAGCCATAGTAGGTGCTTATGTTGAGTGATAAACATTAGTTTGCTTCACATATCATGTATGCAATATCATAAACATAGCTACATGGATCCCAATAGAGGAAAAACCAAGAAGTAGGTAGAGGAATTAGTTTGTTCATACCACTGCATTGAATCAAACCAAATTTAGAGTTTTTGAATAAAAGAAACTAAATAAACAACACTTGATAATTATTAATTAGAATTCATTAAATACAATGTAAATTAGTTGTAACAAGTTGGTGATGAGTTATAGAAGTAAGAGCAATGAAATTGCATTTCTACTCCCCAACAAAATGTAACAATGGTACAAACATTTTAGGCTCTGAACATTCCCTTAGCAAGGCTTAATGCAAAGCTTTTTGGAGATCAAGGAACATCTATGTAGAGCAGTTGGGGTATTACACCAAAAGGAGGAGAGAAGAAGGACGAAACCAACCAAGGGTTGGTAATTTAAAAGCATTCCCTCGTTTTGAAGACATGATAATATCTTACATCAGAAATAATATTTTTACTTTTAAATCTTATAGGAATCATTTTAGAGAGGGATTGGAGCTATATATCATCCTCCAAATCCAGTAGTCTTAAAGTAATGCATTAAAATGCTATAAACATGTATTAATTATGTGATTCCCACTGATATATAATTATATTTACCATGACTAATGCTAGCATGCATATCAAAATATTAGTTTTAGAAGAAAATTTGTTTAAACGATCTTTTATTTAATGAAATATATCAACCCCTAAACAATATATTAGGTAAAAATGTTAATTCTGAAAATTCATATTTATATAATTCAACATGAAAATGAGATTTTTTTGGTGTCATGGGTAATTCACTTACATTGATTGATGCTTGTATTGTACTTTATAGATGCAAACAATATTTGTGAAATGTCACTATTTGTCTTTGTCAAGACCAAGACATCTACGACCTTAAGCTCCCTCAAGTCTTCAAGCATTGACACTCCTATTAGAAGCGACAACAGTACCACACCCAACATGGATCTCTGATCTGATGTTCCCAGATCCATGTTGTAGCTCTTGAGGCATACAACTTTGACCAGTGATGTTTCAGCTTCTATTCCTACTTGGCCTCAACTGATGCCCCACTCCTACTCTGTTGAATTGTCCATCTCTTTCAACAACAACAAGATTTAGCCCTCAATTATACAACAAAAACTACAAGAAAAAGAAGCTTTGGCTACAATTATTGTGGATACAAATATTCTAATTGTAGTTAGAATTATGTTTTACTACAAATAAAATATTATAGCTAAAATAAATGTAATTAATAGAATATTATGTAGTTAACTACAAAAAGTTATGATGTTGAATGTCAAAAGAGAATATAAATTGAATTAATAAAGAGCCAAGGAGGCTAAACATCCTTGTGGCGTGAAATTTTTTGCTTGATGCTCTTTTCAACTTTCCGCCCCCAATTCGATACTCCATTTTCACATACCATGACTCTCAACCCAGATCCCAATCCGCCTATCCGTCATACTTCTCCACCCCGTTAACAATCATCCGTTCCTTTCTCCTTCTCTCGTATGCCTCGTCCCTCCCACTCTATCTTGAAGATGTCGTTTGGGGCCCTAGACAGAAGATTTGGATGCCTGTTGATAGAGGGTCACAAGGAGAGCGCCACCACCAAGCTAGAGATGTAGCGGCTTTGTTACTCTAGGACCTTTGGTCGTGCTTAGTGAACGGGAAATGCATGCCTGAATAAAGGGAAGCAGCATTGTGCGCCCATTCAGGCCGCACCAATTTCAGATCAACTCTAGGGATGTGCAAAGGTGCCTTCTTATCTCTTTTTCATATATAGTTTGTTAGATTTGCTGGATAATCACTGCCCCTGCCAATTTTGGCACCTAGAATCGTATATGCATGGGTTAAAGGGTACTATCAATCGAATATGAAGAAAAAGTGGAATACATTGTAGTACGAAGATAAGGACATGGGGGAGGAAAAGGACGTGGAATAGATGTGGTGATTGGCATAAGAAAATGCTTTAGCTGAAATTGCTGTAAAACACGCATTATCTATGGAGGTATGATTGTTTGATTATAGTATCTTTAGTCTTTAATTTAAAGTTGGTCAAATGTATATATCCTTTTGATTTAGTAAACATGTGACTGAGATAAAAAATTCCTATCTTATTATTCAATTTGAGGTGTTAACCCAGGTGCCATCATGCAAATGGTAACAACACAAGATTGCAGAACACACAATTAAAGAAATATCAAGTTTACATTTAAAGGGGATTGGAGAAAACCCATCATCATCAGTAGAATTGTTTTTCTTAATCTTTTTTTTTGCTTAGATTTATAAAATATGGCCAGACCTTCTGGTCATATATAACCTTTATTGTGGCAAATGATATACATTGCATTTTTTATTCACTTGTTCCCTTAAGTCCATTGTTGGCCACCTCAACAATTGGTCCCTCTACATGTCACTTCTTAATATGCCCATGCCACAATCTTAATATGCATATCACAAGACTTTTAGGTATATGCTCATTTCATATCAATCACAACACTCTCTTATGACATTTAGCAGGAAATGGGAATGGTTATTTTTTTTATATTTCCTGGCCAATTTGCATGATAATATTGTTTTATCTCTAAGGAATGCATGCTGGCTGCAGGTTGACACGTGTGTCTGCAGTTCTCTAAATATAATTTAGATTCATAAAATGATGTTTATCTCAAGGCTCCATACTATTTTTGATCTGTGGATCCTTTCCTTTTATGTATGAAGTGTGAAGGCTAAGCCATTGGGAATATGTTTAGATGGCTAGCTGTCTTCTATTGATAAGTGCTTCTTGGCATTTTGCAAAGCTATTGCATTTATCTTTAAAGTGGTGGTTCTAGGCATGGAAACCTATTGTCTAGTTCAGTTGGATCCTACTTTTTCAATGAGAAGGGTTGTTACAATTTCTTGCTCAGATACAGTACTGATGGCTACAAACAAGATGCTTGAGCAAAGGTGATTTCATTCTTGACCTCTATTTTCCTTATTATATAAAGTTAAAGTAGCAGAAACAACTTCATTCCTGGCCTCAGTTGTGATGTGATACACACCACCCAAGCTCTATAACCATTGAGTTTTTTCTCTTTTTACATTGGCATACTCTGACCTATTGATCAATGCTATGGTTTATTCAGGCTCTTACCACTATGATCTTCACTTATACAAATACGATTTGCTTAATTTATTAGTGACTATCATGTACTATGTTAGGTTAGAAAATCTAGATGGAAATCACTTTTATGAATCATGTGGCATTGTGGATAGCATGCAGAATCTACTCAATGCGTTGGGCACCATGAACTTTCTACAATTCTTACTTTTCAGCTAGAGAATTCTAACTACCACCCAAAGGTAATTCTTACTTGAAAATTGCTATTCCTAAAACAAGTAAATCCACCAAAATGTTGAGAATTTTGGTTTTAGTCCTCATGGTGTGTGTGGGTACTCGTTTTTGGATCTTGTTTCACTTGACCCATCTTTTGGTTCTTTTTGGTGTTAACGACATATCTATATACAAATCAGTTTGAAATCTTGTACATCATTTTTTGTACTATGTATGACGTATCTTTATTTTGGTCATCAATATGACATATCTTATTGATCTTTCATTGTTGCAATTTACTTTGATGAACAACAATTTTGTCATGATGGTTGCAATGTGTGTATGGGGAGGTGAACACATTGATGACCAATTTTATAAAATGTAGAGCAAGTTTGCTAGGTAGATACTAGCAAGCATGTCATCGCATGTACAATGTATAAAACATATATAAATGGGTTCATATACTTCCTCAAGTTTTCTTTGATCAAATGTTCTGCATATTGGTCTTTTAATATGTATTTTTGTGGTTTCCTGTATGTCGTATTAATAAAAATTCCCCCATCCCAGAAAAAACATACTACAATATATCACCATTTTACCCATATGTTACATGTTACTTTCTATCAGTTGTGTGAGTGTATCTATTGTCAAACTTTTATATGTCACCTGAGTGCTCAGTAACTACATCTTGACATGTTTGGGGCAAACATAAAGTATATCTCATACATCCTTGCTAGAAATCCAACTTGAAACTATCTTTTAGTTTCTCTGTATTGCTGCATAGGGGCATGAAACAGAACATTGGTTTGCTGAAATTTCTTAATCAATATTCACTGAGACTGTACATGTCTATTTTACCCTGATGGCCTTCTTGTGTACTATTCTACTCGCTTTTCTTCTATCATAATCCACTTCTCTTATACCTCTTCTCTCCACTGCCTTTTCTTGCATCCTTTTCCTACCTTGTTACTGTTGCAACTTGTAAGAACCTATACAGAGATAGGAGGGGCACACATGTAGGAGGGAAAGAGACGATAGAGAGAGTAAGGACATGGGAAGCACCATCGCTCATTTTAGAATGTCTTATGAGCTCATGGAATTATTGAATAAGATGGCAATTCCTATAATGCTCTCATTAAAGTTTTAGTACACTATTCCAGCTTGCTTTAGCTACAAAAAGGACAATATCTTCTATCATCTGATGCTGGAGTGCCAATATTAGATCTGAAGACCTTATAAAAGAAGAGGCGGGTTCTTCAATAACATGCACCATATGTTTTGAAGATGTAGAGTCAGAGGTTGTGACTATGATGAACATCATGTGCTCAATTGATATTTGTCTCTTCTGGCTAGTGAATCTGATTGTCTGCTATCTTTTTTGATCTATAAGCTAGAAACACACATAACCCACAAATTCTGAATAAATATCAAAGATCCCAAATTACAAGCATATCCTTTCAATGAATACACATCAATGTCACAAATTCAAAACATCACTATTGTTTGTATCTATTATCTTTCTCTACAACTACTTCCTCACCATAGGAACACCCTGCCTTTGTCCAAGTATACTCATTTTATCAAGTAATTCATGTCTCTCTCACACACACATGATTAATTTGCTTTTACATAGTAGATGACTTTCTCTATTTGTTTGATTTATATTTGTTCAATGCTTAGGTCTTGCTCAAAAGTACTGAAGACCTAGAAGTATCACACAACTTATTGCCTAGCCCGATATATGCCTCAAGATATGAGAGAACACGATCTAGTCCACATAATCTTAAGGACAGTTCTCGCAACACATTGGTGAGTAGATTTTTCTCATTGATCATTCATTGACCATATAGTTGCATTTCTTTAAAAATAAGTGGTTGGCATATGTTACTGTTTGATCCAAATTTGTAACTTTGAGTTTCAAGTGCGGCAAGCGATGCTCCTTTGATCCTCACCTTAGATTTTGATGTCATCTGCAGTGATCCAAAGGAACCTCTCCAAGCAATTTGCTTCTTCTTCATCATGAGCATGGCTAAGAATCTGGCTTGATATACTTAAGACAAAATATGTTTAAAAAAGCAAAGAATCCCAACTATTAAGTACTGAATACTATGGAATTTCTTTGGAGGTTAGTATTATCAAAAACTTGATACACTTAAGACAGTGTATTCTCATTATACCAATTGCATAGTGGAAACTAAAACAGGTGTTGCTAATATGTAGAAATTTTTGAACTAATGTGAAATATGAAATGAGTGTGGGTGCTTGCTTGTTTAACAATTCATTTACTCATATCATTCACGTAGATGGTATGCATATAGATGTTTTTAATGGTGTCATAGTTTTCTGATCATGGTACAAGGACCAACACAGTTAGCTTTAACTTGTCATATAGATCTGATGGACTCCCTAATCCAACTCCACATCTTGTTCTAAACTCATGAATGTAAATCATCCATTCAACTAATGGATATGGATGTGGCAATGTCAATTACTAGTCTCTCACCATCTAGTGTGCTAGTTAGCATATACGTAAGTATTTCTAGTATTTATGCACCAAACACTGCCAACCATGTTTACATTTTCCCTATTAATTGACTATATACATGCAACCCATTTCTCAGATCAATCTGTAAATGACTCTAGTTGTAGATTCAGATAGAAAGTAGCAGTACCTTAGTTTTGAAAAGAATAGAAGTTCTTATATGCTTACTTCCTTTATAATTATTCGGTTCTAGTACTTAAGCATGATGTGCAAAGTTGGGAAGGGTGCATGTTGCCAAAGTGAGGACTGCATATCCGCTGAAAGGTGGACACATATCCCTTCACAATGCATTGACTATGCCAGGCAAGCTAGGAAAGATACACATGGATAAAACACCAAGCCCAGTTTTTAGTATCACCAACGATGTTGTTGACGGACAGAGACTCTAGCCTGGGAGGGATTGTGATGGTAGGTTGCATATCTTGAATAACTTGCCATTCACCCAGTGATTTAACGAGACAACTGTTGGCTAAATTGGACATTATGATAAATCCCTTTGTTTTGATGATGACAAACATTTCATTCTTGTCGATCTAACGTGCTACTTGAGTGTTGCAGGAATAAGGTGGATGGAAAAAGATTTGGGAAATCTATATGCTTGAATTGTTGTTATTTCATGAATGTAATCAATTGTAAAACTTGTACAAACATATAATGTACAAGTACTTAAACATCATGTAAATCAAGCGTTAGATCTTCCCTAACTAATCACCACACTTAGATAGGTCATCCCCTTCAATAGTGTCACATATGCAACACTCACATACACACTTAGTACTTTAATTGAAACATTGAAACAGGGTCAATCTCGGTCGACAAAATCCTCGACCGAGACACTCTCGGTCGACAAACTTCTCGATCGAGAAAGACCCAAGTAGCCGTTAGACACAACTGACAAGGTAGTTGGCAATTGGAGATGAACGTTGCAAACACATGCTCCAGAGAGCCTGTGGGTCGACAAACCTTCGACTGAGTAGGTATATCGGTCGACAATTCCTCGACCGAGATGAGTTCTGACAACACTTGCAGAATTAATTAACTAGCCGTTGCTAAAGCAACTAATGTGTACCTAACATCTAGTTAAGCACTTAGAACCCCCTAGAAAGTGTCTAGAACGTCCTTAAGCACTTGTAGGTCATTCCTATAAATAGGACATGCCTTAGGACACCTAAACTCATCAATCTACACTTGTGATACACTTGAGCTTACACTTGCAATTGTCAATCTGTTTTGAGAAATTGAGCAACACTTGCATTGGCTATTATTCTCCTTGCTCCAATTTTGTGTCCTATAGGCTAGCATCTCCTATCCACAGCAATTACACTTCTATATACATTGGTTCGGAGATCAAAACGCTTGATATAGGAAATCAAGCCTTCAGCTGCAAAGTGGTATTGTAATTTCTGTTTTTCCTTCTTGTTCCTTTTATCCTTTGTATTCTCCTTGCTACTCCTAGGGTTGGAGGCTGCGGATTGGAGAAAGTTCTTCTCGGTGGAGAAGGTGGACTTCGGACTACTTCAAGAAGGCTGTTGCAATGGGAAGCTACTTCAAGAGGAAGGCTACTTCAAGGGGGAGCTTGAAGTTACTTCAAGAAGGCTGCTTCAAGGTTGGTGCAACTACTTCTAGGTGAAGGCTGTTCGAAGGGTTTGGTGAAAGAATTGTAATTTTATGTAAAGTCCTTGCGAGGTAATAAAATTTGATTCTTTCAAAATCCCGGTTGGGTAAGCAACCGGGTAGTGGACTGACTTCCTTAGTATTTGCTAAGGTTGGAACCACTCTAAATCCTTGTCCCCTTGTCCAATATTATTGTGGTTGGTTGTTTGAGTTAAATAATTATTGAATTATCTATAAAACCCTATTCACCCCCCTCTAGTGGTTTTTCAATTGGTATCAGAGCAGGCTTCAAGGAGCTCTAATCGAGTCTTGAAGAATGAAGGGTGGTGGTGCCTACAACCGCAAGCAAAGGAGCAGCTTGGACCAACCATCAACAAGTTGCAATTGGTGCTTAGGAACAAGCCACACAACAATTGGTTGCCCATGGAGAGAAAAAAAGGAAGAGGTCCACAAAAATTGCCTTATTTCTACAACAAGTGAAGAAGAAGAAGAGGTAAGCCTTTTTGATTTACCTAAAGAAGATTTAATTGCTAGTCTTCAAGAAACGCATGAAAAATATATTGAGTGCAAGAAGAAATTAAAGAAATCAAATAAAGAAAATAATGAGTTACATACTAAACTTCTTGCTCTTACATCTGAAAATGAAGATCTTAAAAAGGTCATTGAAGATCACAATATTAAGCTAAAATCAATAGAAGCAGATTGAAATCTTCTTTCTCTAGAAAAGATAAACTTGCAAACTCAAGTAAATGATCTTCAAAAACAACATGTTTTGTGTACACATCTAGATTATGATACTATCGTGAAAGAAAGAGATTCTTTATCATCTAATCTAGATCAAGAAAAGCTAGATATCAAGAAGAGAATGGATGAGATTGCTAAGTTACAACAAGAAGTTAGTAGTCTAAGTAATAATGGCATTCTTGATAAAATCTTAAATGATTCTTACCATCAAGTTGGAAGGAGAGGACTAGGTTACAAGCCTAAAGTAAAATCTTATCAAAAACCTAGTTTGGGAAGAACACAAGTGCCAAAGAGTCAATCTATGTATGTACCTAGAAGCAAATATACATATGTACCCAAGAACAACCTAGAACAATCTCATAGAAAGAGACATGAGATTGACTCTATATGTTGCCATTATTGTTTGCGTCTTGAACATTATTCCTTCTCATGTCCTTACAAGAAAAAGGAAGTTGAGTTGGTATGGGTTCCAAAACTCCCAAACTAAATGAACAAAATTAAGTTGAGATATGATCAAAGACTCTAAGTTGTATATCTCTATGTCTATCTCAACTTAACATAATGAGATAACAAATTGATTCAAGTAATTAAAATTTCTAACTTGAAAATATACATTTTAAACTAATCTGCAGAGACACATCTTTGAAATTTTGTTTTAATTAGGGTCCTCAAAACATAAAAATTTGAATATACTTAGTTGAGATTTGATCTAAATATTCCTTTGATATTCATATGTTCTATCTCAACTAAACTGAGTTTTCCAATTGCATAATTAAATTGAAAACGATCCATGATTTTACTTGAAAGTAATTACTAAAAACAGTTCTGAAACAGTACAGAACCTTTCTCGGTCGAGACACTGTCGACCGAGAAGAACTTTCGGTCGAGAAATGGTCGACCGAGCATGTTTCTGTTGTCAAGTCTGAAATTAATCTGCTGAACTTGTTTTCAATTAACCTAGCTTGCTATAATTTGTTATAAACGATTGATTTAACATGCAAACCAAGAATAAAACTTGGAAGACAATTTTTGAAATAAAGACATATTAATCTTTTGCATCATATAACATTATGAATATGAAAAATATTGCAAAGATGTTATAAGAAGACTGATCTTGAACTAACCTTATTCATTGATTGAAAAAATTTATTAGTTTGATTTCGAAATTGAAAGCATGAATGAGATTATTTTGGTATTATCCTCTACATGGTTTGGCTTAAAATTATGAATGGGTTTTAGCAATGAAAATTACTCTTTTATCACAATCCACATGGTCTTTCCTAAGTACTCCTTGGTATATTTTTATAGGAACCATGTGTGTTGAAATGATCAAAATCGTTGCATTTATATACTTATATCTTGATCGTTGTATTGTGGATATGCTCCTATCATAATTTATGTGCCATGATCACTGTGTTTCATTGGTTTGTCTAAAACAATCTTTGATTCATATGTACAAACCATGAATGGATATTATTCTTGATCATTATGTTTCAGATCATTGAAAATGACATTAGCTTAAAAGCATCTTGACATAATAGATAATGATTATTGTTGCTATGACAAGCCAAATAGTATATCTTAGAGAAAGAATATTAATGTTTTATCTAGTTGTTTTGGTCTAAGAAATCTAACGCACAATCTTGACTTTAAGATATCAATCTTACTTTCAAATATACATGATTCTAAAAGAATACTATAATTAATCTAAGGAATTGAAATGCATACAACCATAGAAAAACGTCTTCATACCAGGTATCACTTATTGTGCTTCAAATTGATATCTATTTAAGCTATCTGCAGAAATTATACTTCAAAAAGGAGTGGTCAAATATGAAATCTGCAGAATTTGCCTCTTGGTTGAAATTAAAATTGACCAAGGGGCGCTATGGTCATAGTCAAGGTCGACCTAAATTAAGCTTGACACAATGCTTATTTGGACATCATTTTACTGCACTTAATCTTAGTATCTTGATTCAAAATTTGAATATCATATTGAAAACATGAAGCTTTAATAAAAGGTCAAAATCAAATCTTAAAAATCAATTTGTTACCTTAGAATCCTCAAATTGTCTTAATTATAAGATTAAGGGGGATCTCACAAAAACAAATTTAATTATTTGATTAAGAAGCTTACAAAACATTGTAAACATCATTTGAAGCTTGTTATGACCTTAGTATTTTTACTTTTGGTTATGAAGAAATCTACAAATTTCATATATCTTGTTCTTAAAGGAATTCTCTAAACAAATCTGGGCTTAAAATCCCGTGCATTTGGTTAGAGACATTTTTCATGTATTCTAAGATTAAAGGATTCTCATTTCATTTTTAGGGCTTAACATCCCTTGCAAAATGGATGAGAAATCAATATGCATCCATCATAAGCTTAAGGGAATCTCATATCATTTTCAGGGCTTAACATCCCTTGTAAAATGGGTGAGAAATCAATACACATATGCCATGAACTTAGAAGGAACTCATATCATTTCAAGGCTTAACATCCTTTGCAAATGAATGAGAAACAAATTGTGGCTAAATTTGACAATAAATGGCTTACATTAATCCCTTGATTTTAATTGGATCTCTCTTTAAGGGGGGGCAAAGCATAAAATTTAGAAAGAAAAACACAAAGTCATACTAAATGATTATCTTTGGATATGTTTTTGAAATGACAAAGGGGGAGAAATAATATAAAATCACAAACATAAAATTAAAATGAGTTTCATAATATCTCGGCCAGCAGTCACTTGCAAAACAAAGATGGCTACAAAGGTAAATTTTAGGTATGAAACTCACATGTTTTATATTTCCTTATTTTATATTTAGGAAATGGTTGTCATCTTCAAAAAGGGGGAGATTGTTGGCTAAATTTGACATTATGATAAATCCCTTTGTTTTGATGATGACAAACATTTCATTCTTGTCGATCTAACGTGCTACTTGAGTGTTGCAGGAATAAGGTGGATGGTAAAAGATTTGGGAAATCTATATGCTTGAATTGTTGTTATTTCATGAATGTAATCAATTGTAAAACTTGTACAAACATATAATGTACAATTACTTAGACATCATGTAAATCAAGCGTTAGATCTTCCCAAACTAATCACCACACTTGCATAGGTCATCCCCTTCAATAGTGTCACATATGCACACTCACATACAAACTTAGTACTTTAATTGAAACATTGAAACAGGGTCAATCTCGGTCGACAAAATCCTCGACCGAGACACTGTCAGTCCACAAACTTCTCGACCGAGAAAGACCCAAGTAGCCGTTAGACACAACTGACAAGGTAGTTGGTAGTTGGAGTTGAACGTTGCAAACACTTGCTCCAGAGAGCCCTTCGGTCGACAAACCTTCGACCGAGTAGGTATCTCGGTCGACAATTCCTTGACCGAGATGAGTTCTGACAGCACTTGCAGAATTAATTAACTAGTCATTGCTAAAGCAACTTAAGTGTACCTAATGTCTAGTTAAGCACTTAGAACCCCCTAGAATGTGTCTAGAACATCCTTAAGCACTTGTAGGTCATTCCTATAAATAGGACATGCCTTAGGACACCTAAACTCATCAATCTATACTTGTGATACACTTGAGCTTACACTTGCAATTGTCAATCTGTTTTGAGAAATTGAGCAACACTTGCATTGGCTATTATTCTCCTTGCTCCAATTTCGTATCTTATAGGCTAGCATCTCCTATCCACAGCAATTACACTTCTATATACATTGGTTAGGAGATCAAAACGCTTGATATAGGAAATCAAGTCTTGAGCTGCAAAGTGGTATTGTAATTTCCATTTTTCCTTCTTGTTCCTTTTATCCTTTGTATTCTCCTTACTACTCCTAGGGTTGGAGCTACGGATTGGAGAAAGTTCTTCTCGGTGGAGAAGGTGGACTTCGGACTACTTCAAGAAGTTTGTTGCAACGGGAAGCTACTTCAAGAGGAAGGCTACTTTAAGGGGGAGCTTGAAGTTACTTCAAGAAGGCCGATTCAAGGTTGGTGCAACTACTTCTAGGTGAAGGATGTTCGAAGGGTTTGGTGAAAGAATTGTAATTTTATGTAAAGTCCTTGCGAGGTAATAAAATTTGATTCTTTCAAAAGCCCGGTTGGGTAAGCAACCGGGTAGTGGAATGACTTCCTTAGTATTTGCTAAGGTTGGAACCACTCTAAATCCTTGTCCCCTTGTCCAATATTCTTGTGGTTGGTTGTTTGAGTTAAATAATTATTGAATTATCTATAAAACCCTATTCACCCCCCTCTAGTGGTTTTTCAACAACAATGTTTGTGGCATTGTTGATGTCCTTATTACATGGCATCTAGATATAAATGGATTTTTTCTTGAGGTAATCTAGGAAGATCAGTAGGTTTTATCCACCATGTATCATCCATAGGTGGTTTTATCCACTGGTATCAATTATTGTTATTAAGTAAACAATGACACCATTGCTATTTGTAAGACTAAGACTCACATCTAAGTATTAGCTGCATTTACAGTCACTCATAGTTGTAACTTTCCATATGTGTTTCATAGAAACCTGAGAGTTTAATCTTGTACTTAGTCATGTGTTATACCATGTTATGTGAGCATGTGTGTAGGTGAATAAGCATGGTGTTGTAACGGTGGGCTGGGTCAAAACTAGACTGAGTCATAGCGTGAGTTTAGCTCTTATTTAGTTGGATCGTGTGTATTGCCGATCGTGTAACAACCATGTATTGAATCGTTGCATCAGTTGCAAGCGATATATATAGAAAATTCCAAAAAAGAAGGCATGTTGCGCCGTGCTAACAAACACTCTGTTTTCTCCTCTGTTCTGTGTTCTTCATTCTCCTGTGCAGCCAGATAGGTAAACAATGTGTGTGTTCCTAGTGTCCACCGTGAAATCGTGAGCACGAGTGAGACTCTGGCCAACATTGGAGCAGTGCCTTGATCTGAAATCACTGACGATGGAGGATCTGTTCGAACGGTTCAAGGCACATGAAGAATGTGTCCGGATGAGGTTCAGTGACCCAGTGACGGTCAACATCTCATGTTGACCAAGAGGCAATGGTAGAATTACTCTGAGAAGAAGCCCGGAGGAGATGGTGCGTTTGGAGGCACAAAGCAAAATCCTGACCGAGGCAATGGCAAAGGGAAAGGTGAGAAATCCTCTGCTGTCAAGACTGAATCGAAAGGGAAGAAGAAGTTCAGATGTTATAACTGTGGGGAAAAGGGTCATTTTTCAAAAGAATGTACACAACTGAAGAAGAAGAAGAATGAGAAAGCCATGTTAGCTGAGAAGCAGATTGATGAGCCTGCATTGCTACTGTCTACGAGTGTTAAGAGTTGAACGCGAGAATACGACGATTTCGCTGCGGAAGAACAAGAAACGAGAAACAATCACACAACCAAAACACAAGATTTACGTGGTTCGATCGAGATGACCTACTTTCACGGGAGGGAGTGAGATTTCTACTATTTCAGAGAAAAGATTACAAAGGGACACCCTGTGTATGGCGGCAGCCATCAAAGAAGAATACAGGATGATTATCGAACCCTAACAAGGGTGTACATATATATAGATATAGAAAGGGTAATCGAATTCCTAATCGGATCCTAAATCCAAGTCATACCATACCACGGGGGGCTTCACCCCCCACACCCCTTGGCATTGGTGGGCTAAGGCCCGCACAATGCCCCGTAAACGGGTCGGTGAAGATCCAATTAATTTTCCAAATTGGATATGCAGTCGGATTAGGACATTACTTTGAGTCACATAACAAAGAGTTACATTATTGTGAGTGCTTCAGCAGAGGTCAGAGGCAATGTTTTCTTCAATGAAGAAAAGGTAAAGCCAAAGTTGGGAACTGATGAAAGGTATGATACAAAGTCTTGGTACTTAGATATAGGAGATAGTAACCATATGATAGGGTCTAGAACTATGTTCACTAGTCTTGATAATGTTGTTACTGGTGTAGTCAAGTTTGGTGATGGGTCCTTGGTAGAGATTGTAAGTAGGGGCACTGTGTTGATTACAGCAAAGAATGGGGCTCACAAAGGCCTGACCGATGTATATTACATTCCTAAACTTATAGATTATGATGAAGTTTTTGCACCAGTTGCTCGACTTGAAACAGTGAGATTACTCATTACATTGGTTGCACAGGAAGGCTGGGAAGTTCATCACATCGATGTAAAGTCAGCGTTTTTGAATGGTGAGTTAAAGGAGGAAGTATACGTTTCTCAACCTCCTGGTTTTGTTGAAGATGGCAATGAGAAAAAAGTATTGAAGCTCAGGAAGGCTTTGTACGGTTTGAAGCAGGCTCCGAGGGCATGGAATATAAAGTTAGACAGTAGTTTAATCTCCTTGGGTTTTGAGAGAAGCCCAGTGGAACATGTTGTATATAAAAGGAATAATGGAGTTGCAAGATTGCTAGTTGGTGTCTATGTCGATGACTTAATCATTATAGGCTTGGATGTGAAGGAAGTGAAGAAGTTCAAGGATCAGATGTTGAATCTTTTTAGCATGAGTGATCTAGGCTTACTATCATATTATCTGGGTATTGAAGTGAAACAAAGTGGAAATGGCATCACTTTGAGCCAAGCAAGTTATGGGATGAAAATCTTTGAGAAAACTGGCATGGAAGAATGCAACTCCAGTCAAATGCCTATGGAGTAGAGATTGAAATTGAGTAAAGTTGGTGAAGGAGAAGAGGTTGATCCAACATACTATCGAAGCGTTGTGGGAAGCGTTAGATACCTAGTGAACATCAGACCTGATCTATCCTTTTCTGTGGGTATTGTCAGTCATTATATGGAGAAACCTACATCACAACACATGGCAGTGGTGAAGAAAATTTTGAGGTATGTTTGAGGTACTCTGAACCTTGGATGCTTTTACAAGCGAAATAAAATTGCAGAATCCCGGTTGTGTGGGTATAGTGACAATGATAATTCTGGAGATATAGATGATCGGAAGAGCATTACTGGTGTATTATTCTTCCTTGGTGAAAGTCCTGTTACATGGTTTTCACAGAAGAAACAAGTAGTAGTGCAGTCTTCTTATGAAGCTAAATACATATCAGCTGCTACTGCTGCTTGTCAGGGAGTTTGGTTGGCTCAGTTGCTTGTTGAACTGAAGGGGGAAGAGGAAAGCCAGTTTGAACTAAAATTTGATAATAAGTCAGTAATTTCACTTTGTCATAATCATGTTCATCATGATCGGAGTAAGCACATTGATACACGATATCACTATATTCGTGAATGTGTAGAAGCTGGTCAGATTGCAGTGAGCCATGTCGCTATAGGAGAGCAAATTGCAGACCTCTTAACTAAACCACTGGGAAGATTGAAGTTTGTGGAGCTTTGTGAGAAGGCGGGCTTGGTGGATGTCAAGGATGTCCAACAAGTTTAAGGGGGAGAATGTGAGAGTTTAATCTTGTATTTAGTCATGTGTTATACCATGTTATGTGAGTGTGTGTGTTGGTGAATAAGCATGGTGTTGTAACTGCGGGCTGGGTGAAAACTAGACTGAGTCATAGTGTGAGTTTAGCTCCAGTTTAGTTGGATCGTGCACATTGCCGATCATGTAACAACCATGTATTGAATGGCTTCATCAGTTGCGGGAGATATAAATAGAAAATGCCAAAAAAGAAGGCACGTTGTGCCGTGCTAACAAACACTCTATTTTCTCCTCTATTCTATGTTCTTCATTCTCCTGTGCAACCAGATAGGTAAACATTGTGTGTGTTCCTGGTGTCCACCGTGAAATCGTGAGCACGAGTGAGACTCTGGCCAACAAAACCTAATTCATGTGTTCATGGTGTAAAGCATTATGGGATTTCACCCATCCAACATTTGGGTATCCTCATAACAATTGAATTGAGATGCTAAGATATTGTGCCAATTGTGGGGTAGGATCTTCATCCCTTGCATAGTAGATATTGAGCTTTTGTACAAACATCTTGTCCTCTAAGAAATCTTGATTTCTGCAATAGTAGAGGATCTATGCTCCAAGACTTAGGAAATAGTATATGAGCTCTGACTCTTAAGCTGGATTTGTTCTTGTCTAATATGTCTTGATGTCTGGGCAGTAGCTTATGAATGGATTCTAACCCATGTGAAGTTTTCCCTCATTGAATTCACATTCGTTAAAGGTGGAACTGTGGTGGAACTGTCTTCTCTTTTGCATTACTTTCATATCTCACCATTACGAGAACAAGATCTGAATGAATTTGAGCTAAAGATGTTCTGTTATGCAAAGTTGATTATATCTATATAGTTCATTTTTTTGAAACCCTAGCTCTATTTTGTTTTTTTATTTTAAGGTTTATTAAGCATCTATATATAATTCAATCCAACCATCGCAGGGAAGTACACAATTACTTTCATGTATACCAGCATTAATAAGAGAACTTGCAGGTCTGCATTCAGCCACAACCTACTGTCTTAAAGCCAAACTGAGGTAACTATGGTATCATAGTGACTACTCATTCTATTTATTTTTGAAGAGTTTATCATTTCGGCATTTCCACATAAAATAGAGTACAAATTTATAGAAGCAAGCACCTACACCTTTTATTCTATTACCAACCAAAAGTAGCTACAAAATCCACTGCCATCAGTTCTCAAACAGTAGCAGTTTGGCATGGGTCACTCGAGTAATATAGGTAAACTTATTTCAGATTATTGTGTGCGCACATCATAGTGATCAGTCTTTCTTGTATGAAGTTTGAATAGGTATGCACTAGTAGGGATCTGGATGGTACAACACATCAAAAGAAAATGTTTAATCATGAGAGTAAAATTTAAGTTCCTAGAGGAAAACTTAATAAGCTTCATCATACGTAGCAACCTCTTATACATAGAAACAATAGAAGAAGTATTTCTATGTATTGCATATATCCCTACTTCACATGTTTAATTCATAAATGTAGGTTCCAATCCCATATTTACTATCATTAGAAGCAAGCTACTAAAGAAAAACATTACTCTGTCACACACGCAGGAGCAAAATCTAAAATTTGGGCCATATTTATGCATCATGTACTATCATCTTATGTTATGTCCATTCTTTCAGAAACTCTTTTCTTGACTGGGAGAGAGAAATTTTATCCTTTTTATTTGTTCATCCTTTTCACCTATTTTGAAGTTTTTTGGCATCATAATGTAACTGACTCAGCATCATAATGCAATGTCCAACAATAGCAATTCCTGAACATTTCCATGGAGGATATCACAATGAATTGTTGTTCCCATGGAAACAACCTCATCTAGGTTCACCCCCTTGTTTGGAATTTTCCCAAAACTCTATTGAGAAATCTTATGAACATTTGTAACTCTGGTCTTTAGTCCAACCAGCACTACCCATCTACTTCCTTGGTTCGATATTCTAGCATTCTTCAAGTAGTTCTTGCATGTGTTCTCAGTTCTCTAAATAAAGCTATTCACCAAGGTCTCAAGTTAAGAAGGAGAACCACAAAGTCAGATATCTATATTTATATAGATGGTCACATCACATTTTCTCCACATAGTAGAATGTTAAGAATTAAAATAAAAATCATAAGTCTGAAATACTACCTAGATTGCAAATTTTCATCCTCCTTGTCCCTAAGAGAACCAGTTTTTATCTCTCCAACATATTAATATCAGCCTTAATTAGTACACTAGTAATTATTTTTTTTCTCATGTTGGACAGTTTGAAAGTTGTTCTTCATTGTGTTATATGATCCATAAATAAATATTAGTACCCTCAAGAAGTACATTGGCAGATGCTAACTCATCAGTAGCCTCAAGACTGTTCTTCAAGACTCCCTGAGTATCATAGCTTCATCTCAACAGCATATCAAGAACAACATATCATTTTATGGACAACCATGTTAGGATCATCACACTTGAAAGAAAATGTCCATCGTAGCTTCAAAATAGATAGAAATGTCAAGCACATTCTTTCTATTAGATGACCCACTAACATTATATCGCAAACATCCACCTTATTAGAGCATAAGTACCCATCCAAATGAATTAAGTGGTAGAGCGACAGGTAGATACTAAATTCATATGAAATACATGTCCATAGTCACATCATAGTAGGTACACACATCTAATATATTCTATTTAGACAAGTTGTAAACTTTATATCACTAAGGTTCCACCTCAACACAACATGTCAGTACATACCCATGAGCTAAATCACTGAGGAATGAAGGTTGATCTCATTGCATCAGGATGAAACATGATTTGATCATATGCTTGAAAACCTATCCATAGCAGCATCATAATAGATACAAACAAGCACTGCAAGCCTAAACGAAATGAAAGATATTGCAAGGGAAATTGGGAAAATATCAGTCATTGGAATTGTTCTGCTTGCATCCTCATGTTTCAGTCACAAACAACTTGGATTGTTCAGGGGGCATTTTGTTTACAGGTCAACTAGACATGTAAACCATTATCAAGATGCCTCTTGAATGTGTTATGGAGCTGGGACGTTCAATTGATTGATTACACTCTCACACAAGATAACACACAACATGACACATAGGTCCACTTGATGCCGCCATTGCATCAATTACTAAAATGCAGGTTCCTCATTTAGCATTTGTAAAGTTCTCTAGTTCTCAGCCTACACTGAACCATATGAAGTCATTTGGTGAAAGGGTGACACTTGAAAAAATGTTCCAAGTATCATTTCAGAAGGAAACCAAGCCATATATCTTGCCATGAAGAAAGGAATGAAGGTGCCATACATTCTTTTCCTTTTTCTCAATAAAATGATCTTGTATTTTACTATGTGTCAAAGGTGATTTTGGTATTTGCTGACCCAAACCTCTACTATCTACTTCATGAACCAGAATCTCAGAATGTAACTCAGTACCCATAATATTGTCATCTACAACAATATTCACAATTACTTCAAATTTATTAATAATGAAAAAACAATCAACACTCTTCTCTTCCATTCTACTTCAGCAGATAGGTGACAAGCTGGTAAATCATTTCTCTCCATCAAATCATGAATGTGGCACTTGTGGACATTGATCTCATTTTCAAGTTTCTTTTGATCGTTAAAGATCAGAAGCATGTGTAAGCATGTGGTTGAAGGGACTAGTTCTCTTTGCTGATGTCTTTCTTTTATGTAAGTAACCTGTCAGTTCTTTTGTTATGCCTCTAATTTGAATGTTAATTTTCTTTAAGCATGACAAGCTCATAGACACGCTTATGTTCCTCATCAATAATCTTATGATAATTTCCATATTTTTCTTTCTTAATCGTCATGGTTTGTTGATTTTTCAAATCATTAATTGCTTAGAAGAATTTCGTTAATATGAATCATGAGTAGGCAGTAATATCCTCCTCCAATGACAAACTTCTTCTCGTGCAAGTATTAAGAAGAAAGGGCCATGTTGTGTCTATTATTGGGGATGGAACTAATTATGCTCCTACTAGCATGAGGTTAGTTCTTTCGGAGGCTTCTTTCATACTTGTATCTTAATTGTTTCTTGTAAGCATTACATTTGTCTTAAGCCTGGAGCTAGGCTGATATCGGGCTTGCAATGGGCATCACAGGAAAAGAAGTGGCTAAGAAAGTTTAGACATAATTAGTTATCCTAGATGATAATTTTTCTTCAGTTGTTAAGGTATATGGCATGGCATTCTTCACATCTTTGATGTTACTATATGCAGTGGTTTCTGAATGTATCCATCATTTAGGTTGTGAGATGGGGTAGATCTATTTATGCAAATATTAAGAAGCTTTTTTCAGTTCCAACTTACTTTGTATGTTGCTTCTCTGGTTACCAACATGGTTGTAGCATTTTCATCTGGAAACGTTCCTCTAAATGATGTTCAGGTTAGTGGTCACTTTTAGACCTTGAACCCTACCTTGTCTCACATATTAGGTTCAGAACTTATAACATAACATGTCAACAACTCCTCTGGGTGAATCTTATAATGGGTACACTTGGTGCACTGACACTTGGGTCTAATGTACACATGTTGTATTTCTAGGAGTCCTCTTATCACAAATATCATGTGGAGGAACTTAAGCATCCAAGTATGTGTTCCTATCAATCCCATTCACTGGAAACTTGAGGGGTGTAGAAACAATACAACATCAGAATAAAAAATTATGTTAAGAGGTTCTAACAGAAGTGCTTTCCCTGGTTCTGGGTCATATCCCAAGATACCACTCAGGGGTCATTCCCACTATCACTACTGCCCCTGGCCTACTAATCCTTACTGTCTGATTGATAGTGTTCCATATGGAGTCAAAATCCACTCTTATAATATTTCATGTGATTACTTTAACCTTAGTCTCAACATGACCAGCTGAGTCTTAAATCAATCCCTAAATCTCTTTACACCTTCATTAATGGGCATCATATCGGTATAAGTTGTAGTAGAATCTATCTAAGAGAAAATTGATCAAAAACCTTATGAAGCATTCATAGTATAGACACTTTATTTCTGTCCTCGTGGCTCTATTTATGTATGTTACATAGCATTTGCATGATATACTAACTTACTATTGATTTGGCATCACTTCTGCTTCACAATGGAACCATGACACATCTCTATAGCTGGCAATAAAAGATGACTACTGAACTATATGTAACGGTAGTTGAAATCTCATTCGGTAACTATTTTGGTATAAAGACTATTATTGAGCCATTAACGTGATATTGCCTGCCATTGCAAGGATAGTCAAAATCTCTTGCTGCTAGTGGTTCAACCGATAATTAATATTCATAAGTTTCAGTATTGATTTACCCTCCATTGCAGTGATCATGCCCGCATTATCCTAAATCACCATTTCCATTCTGAACTGTTATATACTAAACTATTTCTACTAAAAGGCTATATGAGATATGTTTTGTATACTTTTCAAACTATTTATAGCTGACTGTAACTTGGTTGATATGGTGTGACCTTTGTTTATAAATCACGATTCACTTTGTCCTTTGAAAAGAGAAGCTTTTGCTTGATATGTTGATATGTTGGAATGATTCTAAATTATTTATTCATTTGAACCCCAATTCTATGGCAATGAAGCTCTATTTGCTGAAATATATTAATTGGCTTGTTGCTAGGTTTATAAGAATGGGTCAATTTATGTTTGCCTTCATATGTTGTATGTACATTTTGGCTACCGATCCATTGTCTTCAGGGTTCAGTTTGGGGTAATCCATGATTCATTTTTCCATTTGAAAAGGAAAGCTACTGCTTGTCTCCTTATGTTGTTGGTTATCCACATTATGTACTCTATACCTTCTCTAAACTTATTTTTTTAAAGGACAAGAAACAAAAATTGGAGGTCAGGCTACTGGGTCGGAATGTGAGTGTCTTGATTTGGTAAGTATCATTTTAATGCATCTTATGGGATAAGGATTTGCATTTTTATCACTTTAAATGGTTGTACATTGCTAGAATTATAAGATCTATTAAGGTTCAAACTCCTTTATGTCTATTTCATATTATTAAATGATTTTTGAACAATCTCAACTTGGAAGGGGGCCTATGCAAACACTTGTCTTTCCTGATCTAAAGGCGAACTAGCTAAGAACTGAGCAATGAATTTTAACTTCTGTAAACAAAACTTGTAGTAGCAAGAAATAAAAAAGAGTGACATTTCTTAGTATTCTTTGCATTCCCTTTTATCTTCCAGATCGTTAATAGCCTTAGTTCGTGTGGCTGAACCTGATTTGAGTGTAGTCCTTGCCAAATCCATCTATGTTGCTTTCATTATTCTGTTGTGGGCAGCTAATGCCTCAACAATTTCCATGTCAATCATAAATTGTAGGTTTTGAAAATAAGCTTCTCAAAGTTTTCCTTTGAAGTATTAGAAAGCTGAACCAAACCCCCCACATTTGAATGTTGTGTCCGTATTGATTTTTACAATGCATTGACATGGAAGTTGCCATTTTTAAGTATTCACTTATGTGCTCGCCTTTGACTGAATATTGAAAAGAAAATAGGTGACTATCTTAATACCAACATATCTAAATATTTGTTTAAGAATGTTACTGATGCTTAATGCTAATATAATTTTGGATTTTAATCATGAAGTTCAACATATATCTTGGTATCTGAATATATTATTTTTGCATTTCTAATTAGAGTAGGGAGATACATATGAGGAGCATTTTAAGATTGTCCACCAATGATTCCCAAAAATCTGCAACTTTCAGACATGGTGCCTTTTCCCAAAATTCTAGCTAGAACCTGGAGTAGAATGTGGTTTGAAAACAACTTGTTTCAAAACAATTATCATAGATTTTTCTTTGGGTAAGGATGTATTGAAACACATTTTTATTGTATTTATGCACTGCATTGAAATTTAGATCTTACTTTTGTATCTTTCTATCCCCTTCCCTGTATTATGACGAGTTTATTCACATATTTGCAGGATTATACATTCTTGCTGCATTTCGCAAATATTATGCAAGGTGATAATGGTCCATACTATGCATATTGTTGATTTCAAGAACTCTAAAACATCCGCATTGGGATCAAAGGTGAGAATCCAAAATTTAGTTGTCTTCTAAACCAATAATTATAAACTAGTGGTACATACATAACAGTAGAAGAGAGCAATCAAGTATATAGTTTTCAGCTGTATTAATCAATTGACCAATAATTATAAACTAGTGGAAGGGAACTAGTGATTGCTAAGAAAGAGAAGTCAAAGAGGCATTTGTTTGCCGATTCAATCAATTGATTGCACTCCTCTTTTCTCAAAGAAATCTGATCTTTAAACTCCTGTTGAGGATGTTATCCAGTACACACTACGTTTGTAGCTTTGGCAGGAAATCCTAATAACATGTATCCTTAGTATGGCCCTTCCAACCATAGTGAGAGCACTCAGGGCATCAGGATGGTGTACCACGTCGACCACTTGTGCCACCATCTCTATTAGATGCTTGTTCATCTGGTATAATTTAGAACTAATAATGTTATTGGGTTGTACTTTCAAATGGTCTAAATGAATGACATTATTGGGCATGTTATAGATAGAAAATTCTGGACATGGCAAGCCTCAATGGTGCAAGTGAACTATCTTACAACTCTCCCATAGAATGCTTGGGCTGCAACAAAACATGGATAAACTACCTAGATACTTCTTGTCTCCTCAAGGTACTAATTCTATCATCTTATTCTTATAGCAACCTTCATTTATGCCATGTATGAATGCTTATATATCTTTATTAAACTATTTGGATGATCTTTACCTTATTTTTAATGCCTCCCCATTTCTAAAACCTTATTTTCAGGATTAAGAGAAGTACAAGTTTCACAATCGTAGCAACTTCCATTACTTGAATCAGAGATTGAGCTTAACAATGTCAAGAATTCAGATACATAGTATAAGAAGTATCTAAGACAGCCTCAGCGTAACAGGTGCTCTCCTGTGAAGCATGATGATGCATCTTCATTTGAAGCCCAGGTCCGCCCAGTCACAGCTGCAACAACAACTACAGACGCAACAATGTATCATTCTACGTTGCAATTTGATATGGCTCTTTGCTGCTATGAGAAGGCTGCATTTCATAGACCTATATATATAATTTAAACAACCATTGTCACCATCTGCAAACATAGTGACCAACTTCATAGGGACGATATTCCTTCTATCTCTGGTTAGAAGGTTCTTTTCATATTCTTATCTCGGGTTCTTTTGGACAATGTTGGCCGAACAACAAGAGCTGGAACAAAAGAAGAAGACAATAAGGATGTTAAAACTGGTCGAGAAAGACACAACTCTTTTGTAAAGATGTTAGTAGACCACTGAATCATTGATATATGTATATACTTTTCTTTGTACACATTGTGTAATAGGGGCAAGATATACGTCCTCCCCATGTACATTCGACGTTTCATGATAAATGAAAGTAAGATTGTTGGGATAATGTGCATAACTTGCTCTAAATACTACAATTTTGTTACTAAAAGAGCTTGTGTACTAACAAATTACACTATATATATATATATATATATATATATATATATATATATATGGCCCATCTTTATTGCCCGCGCCGGTAGCTACCCGCCCACCCTTCCGACCACTTTTTTTCAAAAAAAATTCACAATTGTGGAGGACTATTTTGTCTAGCTCTCCAAAAAATTTTAGCCAATCATAATATCATTTGCCCCTCCAAAATCAAAAAACCCGTCCTTATATATATCTGTTGTATATTTTGTACAGAGTTACTTTTTTGGCCAGCAGAGTTACTTTTTTGACACCTTTTACAGCAGAGTTACTTTCTTAGCTAGGAGAGTTACTTTTTTGGCTGCCAGGTAGAAAAAATCCAGGCTATCCGCGTGGGCAATGAATGAACGCCCATATATATATATATATATATATATAT
This sequence comes from Alisma plantago-aquatica, assembly GCA_963693085.1. Taxonomy (NCBI): domain Eukaryota; kingdom Viridiplantae; phylum Streptophyta; class Magnoliopsida; order Alismatales; family Alismataceae; genus Alisma; species Alisma plantago-aquatica. Next base: position 53,579,193 of record OY856412.1, read on the forward strand.
ATATATATATATATATATATATATATATATATATTTATATATATATATACTAAATGGCACTACATATGTAGCTAGATGCATAATCAACTACATATATATGCATATAGTAATTGCTGTCTTTCCCTACACACTAAATACATATAAAATGTATTAACTTCATATTTTTGCTACATACTGACTATATATGCAATTGTAGTCATACATTTATCTATAATTATACTTATATTTAAATATATAAGGACAATATCTAGCTACGCTTTTGGATACATATGAATTTATAGCAAATGGATTATCTAACTACATATTTGAAAAATATAGTTAAAGGCTTTATCTATACGAGCGTATACTACACCTTGCATGTGTAAAGAAATATGTAGTTAAAGCCTTTAGCTACAAAATATGGGGCTTTTGCTACAATTTTTTTTATAGTTAAAGACCCTTTTTTGGGGTCCAAATCTTCTATTCCCCAAGTTCTATCCCAGCCTTTGTGCCCCCAGTAGTTGGCCGACACCTGTCTTGGTACGCCTTCACTTGCCGGTCTCGCGGCCCGCATAGCAATACTCGGCTCAGACTAACCCGCTGCATATAGACCGGAAAATAAAACCACTCCCTCTAAAAATATACCGGTCAACAGTTTTGAGGAAACCCTACAGACTAGACTCCGATAGATACATATAGCGGCAGCAACTTTTTGCAGTAGATGCAGCAATTTTCTAGACGGCACTCCCGGTGACCTTGCAGGAAGGCGTATGTGAAGAGTTGCATGTTGTTACAGTGTAGAACACTAAAAAGACTACCCGGTCACCTGTTTCCATCGTTTCTATAAATGCACAGCTGCCTTTTGGTTAACTCGAGGTAGAAAATACTAATAGGAAAAACTATTATAAAGTGGCAACGTCAAGCCTGCTCTATTGCCGGTTGTGGCACACTTCGTCATTTGCATCTTATACAAACCAATAGATAAAAACTTATGTCCTCCACTTGTAGGCGTAGAGGTGTACGATATTTATGTAAGTCTTGGCACCTCTTGGGTTTGGGACCGAAATAAAAAAGTTGAAACTGGATTAGTTAAGAAATCAAGATTAGTGTTCGATTTTGTTTGGCAATTGAGTCCCATTGGAAGTACTAATTAGATTGAACTGACATCGATACTAACATTTTTCAGCGTTGTACATAAAATAAACTAACAAATAGAAAAGAGCTAAATCTATATTTAGATTCTGTAATCCTGCTGATAGCAGGCTTGACTTGGTCTGGATAAAATGGTCACAATATCTGTAACAAACTCTGTTAGCCAAGTTTTTGCCAATAAAAATACGATCAGAGTTAGACTGGGTTAGTCAAGATTTACACTTACGTGACACAAAATGACAGATCCTGATCCCGATTAGATCTAAAAACCAAATATGACCTTAGTATTTTAAAAACATACAATAAATCCCATATGCGACAATTCAACGTCTTGTTTGAGATTAACTTTTGTTAATATGTACATTCTAAAAGTCTTGTCGCAAGGTTAAATAGAACAAATAAAAGAGTATAAATAATGCTTACATTCTGAAAGTTGAACCATTGACCAACATTGTCACCCTTAAAAATAATATCGAGTACTTTAGACAATAAAACAAATAAATATCTGATATCGACATGTGGGTATCTTATGAATAAGCATATAACGAGTATAGATAATTTCATTTGGGTGCTAAATTTTGATTATCATCGGTCTTTTCATGCTCAAAGATATCATAATCACGCCCATTGTCTTCAACTTGAGTAATACTAGAACCATTCGCCTGTATAGATAGAAAGTGTTACGATTATATGAAAAAAAATAAACAAAACATTAATAAGATATGATAGTGAATGCAACCGAATAATGTGCCTTTTTTTATTACCTATAGTAAGAGTGACATCATGCTCCCATGTCCAAAAGTGTTATTGTACTTAGGCATCATATTTGATTCAAAATTCTTTTAAGAAAATACAAGATAGTTTAATTTCTTCCCATTAGAGGATGTTTTATATGTAATTTGATTTATATATAAAAAGAATGAAATATGTTTACCTGTGTAAAATTAAGATTTTCGTATGTTGAGTATGTTCTGTGAAGGTTGTTAGATGCACAGTCTGGTGGAATAGATTCAAAACCCTACAAAAATAAAGATTTTGATGTTATCATAAAATGTTAGTCATGATATAGAAAACGTCACGTGATATGTGATGGGTCAATTGTTTTTTTACAAAGAACAAAGAAACTAAGGGCAATACATCAACATAAAACTCAAAGATAAAATAATAACACGTACTTGTGGTTCTATATGGTCTGATGGAAGGCAATCATCTTCATACAAAGAGATTAGTTAACTACCTTGATCACATGCCTTTTTATTCTGTATAAAAGTAATATTTTTGTTACGTTACAAACATACTTCATGAATAATGATAAAAGTCTAATGTATACTTCATACCTTTTGTGGTTCTTGACTCTTTGCACGACCCCTCTTTCTACATGCTTTTTCCAAACTACTCTTTAGTCTATTTGACGAGGTAGACATCAACTTTTTAAATTTTATCCCCTTTATGCTTTTGTCTATACCTTGTTGGCATGAAGAATTATTTGCATTGTTGTCATTTCTTTTGTGACGTATGACCTTTGTAGCATCATCATTGACCCCGATTTTTTTTTATTCCTTTTGTACAACCTTAAAAATATCATCATGGTTTCTCAATGCCATTTTATATGTATCCTCAGATAATGCAGCTCTGGCAGCCAGTTGAGCATATAGTTGAGATAGATGTTTGTACCTACTTGTGATATCAAGTTTCTCATCATGTGACCTAGAAAGAGCATGAGTTTTCCCATGAGTAGACTTTGCATATTTTTTCCATCTCATTAGTATGTACTGATTAGGTATCTTCTTCACATTATTGATTGATAAAACTTTCAAAGCATGAGCACATAGAACCCCAACAAAAGTAAACTTTTTACAACTGCATTGTACTGAACAATTTATTGAGTCAAACACTACTGTGTGGCAATGGTTCTTATTAGGTGGAGTAACAACATATTTTTTAATAGATTCATGACTATCGAACATATGTAACTCGCAATCATATGCCAACCACAATTGTGCATGGAATAACTTAAAAATTGAAGATGTGTATATTTCAGCAGCATGCTTCAATATCCCGATAGGATGCACCAGAGAAGGGGTACTTTGGCTAGATTTAAAATCAGCCTTTAATTCCTCATAATGCCTGTCATCAATTAACCTTTCAAAATTCTCAAAAAACCGCAACAAATCATATTGGTAGCTAATATATCTTTTCACTTGGCTATTCATACTTTCCCCACGTTTTGTACTGGACATGTCTGCACAAAAAGTGTCCCTTCCATAAACTAATGCCCACTTTTCTTTAATTTCAAATTGTCTTTTAAGCCAAGAATTTGATTGCAACCCATACTTTTGTATCATTCTTTCTTATGCTTCTAAAAATTCAACTTCTTCATCATAATCGTATATGCAACTGCTGAAATCCTTAGAAAAAAGTTTGAACTTTTCAAAAACATGGCTTAAGTGTTTAGCTGCATTTTGGTACATGTGCTAAATGCACAAGCGATGAAAGGTATTAGGCCATTGAGAACTGAGTGCCTTTGCCATTGCAGCGTCTTGGTCTGTAAGAATAGTTTTTGGCATTTTTCCTGCCATTGCTTTTGCAAAAGTATCAAATAACCAAGAAAATGATTCAGAAGTTTCATCATATAGTAAGGCAGCTCCAAAAATTATACTTTATTTATGATGATTAACACCCACAAATAAAGCCAATGGACGTCCTTCTTTATTTTTCTTATATGTGGTGTTAAAACAAACAACATCCCCAAATATTTCAAAATCAAACTTCATTTTTCCATCTTTCCAAAAGATATTAGTCACGAGATCATCAATATCAACTTGTATAGCATAGAAAAAATTGGGATCATTAGATTGCATATTCTGTAGGTATTCTAGAACACCACCGGTATCTCCTTCTCTAATTTGTATTGATCTTTTCTTGTTTAAATAATTATGATAGTCTTCTGGTATGAAGCCTAGATTTTCTCTACCACCAGCTCTTTTAGCCGTCAATGTTATACTTGCTTTAGGAGCAATCCCAGATTCATCTGCTAAGTCAGCTTCGATGCCTTGAGTCATTGAAATACGCCTTTGAGATCTTAAAAACATTGTTTTACGAGGAGAAACCACCTGATGTGTATGCACATGATTGAAATGCACTACATTGTATTTTCCAGTAGGTTGTATAAATATCTTCATCTGTGCTAGACAACCAAACCTTGTCTCATTATGATGCTTTTTAACATTAATGTCTCTCTTATCTTTCTGTCGACGCCCTTCACATGAACAACAAAATATTCTATCTCTACAATTACCCAATGCATCATTGTGAAATTTGCTCTTTCTAATGCTAAATCCCATACATTTAGCATACTCATTATAAAAAGTATAGGCTGCATCTTCAGATTCAGACTCCATTCCAAGTTTTGGAATTTTGTCTTCATCTATATTAGCATGAGATCTTTCAGTATTATTCATACTGCAGTTAGCATTAGGTGGAGTCGTGGTGGTATTTATAGTGAATGGTTGGTTATGGCCTCTTTCCGGAGAGTGATCAGGACTCAAATTTGAATGACGAACATTCTGACTCTGTAAATGATTATCTCCATTGTCCATACTATAACAAATGTAAGCATAAACAATAATTAATATTTGTTTCTTGTGACGTGCATTTATAATACAAACTAACTACAATGTATCGTGCTATTGTTATTGTGGAAGTATAGAATGACAAAGCTTGTTTGGCCATTAGAAATGAAATAACATTGCGAAACAACTCTAAGGGAAAAGATGATGACAACGATATACGTCTTGCCGTGAATTTTATCATATAATATGCATGCGACAGAAGTTCATGCAGAACATACTGATCTTTTGTCATTAATTGTTTACAAGTTTAGAAATTATATACTAATACTTCATTCCGGAGCAACTAGTCGAGTAATTACCTTGGTCCAGTTCTGGGACTTTGCGCGACACCTTTGTCTCTTTCATTAGAAGAGGCGCGGCACACGTCTACCCTGTAAGAACATGCAACTCTTCACAGACGTCTTTGTGCAAGGTCACCGGGACTGCCGTCTAGAAAATTGCTGCGATTACTGCAAAAAGTCGCTGCCGCTATATGTATCTATCGGAGTCTAGTCTGTAGGGTTTCCTCGAAACTGTTGACCGGTATATTTTTAGAGGGAGTGGTTTTATTTTCCGGTCTATATGCAGCGGGTTAGTCTGAGCCGAGTATTGCTATGCGGGCCGCGAGACCGGCAAGTGAAGGCGTACCAAGACAGGTGTCGGCCAACTACTGGAGGCACAGAGGTTGGGATAGAACTTGGGGCACAGAAAATTTGGACCCCCTTTTTTTTGTAGTGCCTATCAGATCAAGCAACAGTTCAGTGTGCTACAAGAGCAATGGGTTTAGGGCATGTCAGGACAGTTTGTAGAAGGTATGACAATAAATTCGGTGAATCAACAAGAGGAAGAGGGGAGGGAGAGGAAAAATGAAGCGTCTAATTGAGGAGTCCAAATTCTTTGTTCCAACACACTGTTCCCCGACGTATTGCATTTGAAAACACCCAGTTATTTTTTTAAAAGTGGATCTTTAAAGTAGATGTAACGTTAGAATTAAAAACAAAAAACAACATACAATAGCAAAGTTGAGCGCCTAGTTGAGGCGAGGAGAAAGGGGGAACCGGTTCGGATGAAACGGTGGAGATATTTGGGTCCCGAAAAGCTAGGGTGCGGAAGTAAAAGAATTTATCTGATTCAGCTGTGCTAAAGCAACTATGATTCATTGAGTGTGGTAAGAGAGAGAGAGAGGAAAGAGGAGGGGGGGGGGGGTGTGGTGGTGAGTTTGCGTTTAACGGTGGAATGGGGTTACTGTTTATGTAAGAATTAACAAGTTGCTTTAGTTACCTATCTCTATAGGGGCAACAAGACTCCGTAGCCATTGTTAGATTACTAATTACGACCCAAAATTAAACTTATTGTTACTTTGATCGTTAACTCCTTCCTTTCTTGTAATGGGATTTGTAAATTTGGAACTTCGTGTAGCATTTAGCGTGTTGTTATGCGTTTGGGTACATCGGCTGAAACACGCACCCCTTCGCACGCACGTCCCATCATTATTTTACATGTTCAACTTATTTCACTATTGATGAGTCAACAAATTCTCACATCCTGTAAGATTCTAGCAACACTTGGGGCAAAAGACTGAAATATATCTTTTGCAATACTAAAACACGTGAAATGAGGTTTGGTTTGTCATTTGAACTGATTCTCTTATACATAGTTAGTCCTATATTACAAGGTTTAAGACCAATCTTTCTGTAGACAGTACTACGTACACATATTTCTCTCCGACACGCAAGTCTTCTTGGGACAGGGGCCATTAACCAGCTTGAGTTTAGGTTTATTCCATATATTTGGGATCAACTAATAGACTTTAGCGACGCCCATTCGGAATAATCTTAGCTTTCCCTTCGCCCAGTCTAACGATATAGACCTACCACAGATGAGACCAGCCGTTTGAATTCAACCCAACAACGCCCGGTCGTACGGGAAGGAGCCAGGTAATTAATTAAGAGTAACGCTAGACATAGTTGGCTTTATACCGTACCACACACTTACTTTTTGGAGAGTCCGCAAAAGTCTGATCCCAACTGTTTCTTCTGATACGAATTAAGTCCATACCGATTAACTTCATGCAGAAGGCGAAAAGTGTCACAGTAACTCCTCTCTCTAGTTTGGATCTATCTCACCAGCGTTCTCGCACTAGTATAGTACGTCTGGAAGACGCATTACATCCCACCAGTATTCCCGCACTAGTACAGTATGTCTGATTCTCAACTCTCGCCAATCCTACCGGTTTGTTTCGTTCAAGCAAAAGCCAAGCATCTTATATTCTTCATCCATCGTGGAATGTTATTACAATATGTCGTGCACTGTACTTCTTGTACTATACATTTTGTATTTTAATGACGTGTAAAATAAAACATGTGCACAATCTTTTGTACATAATTTTCTGAGGTACTGTATGTGGTTTATGAAGGTATTTTATATGGTTAGTATTATACTTCTTGTACAATGTGTCTACTAGCGATGTATCTTTTCTACGCAATTTTGACAAATGATCGTGTCATTCATATTTGAAAGAACTGTTTAGCATTATTATGCATAAGAAAGATTATCAGAAGATATTAATATTATACGTCTAGTACTGTACATAAAAATTGAATGCAAAATGATAATGACTATGCATGAGCAAAAACATAAATGGTATTGTACCTCTTGAGCAAATAAATATATACTGTTGTGTATATAACAACATTAAACACAACATATGAAATAAATTAGAAATTAAAAATCAACAAATGTACGTACAATATGTGCCTATTTGAGAAGCAATATGCACTAAGGGTTTGATTGGTTTGAAGTAACTTCCTCGGAAAACAAGGGAAGTGCACTTCCGGAATCGTTTACGTTTGATTGGTGCCTTAAGTTCCACAGTTTTCCCCTGACTTCTGAGATTATATATAGATCTCGCTTCTTGACTTCCGTAAGAAATCAGAAGGAAAACGACTTCCAGAGTCCACTCGTTCCAGGTGCCGCTGGCCCGCTACTGTCTGCCCTATCTTCGCCCTCTAGATCACGCCGCCGACAATAAGTTGTCAACCAACCTGTCGCTGCATAGCCGTGGGAGCAAGAGAGCTTCGATCAAGGCCTCTGGACTCGAGAAGAAACTGCTTCGTGCACACCGCACAGAGCAGCGCTTGCCGTCCAGGAAAGCTTCCGTCACGGCCATAGTAGGTATAGTCGCGTCTTGCCCTATTCCGTCAAGCGGTGCCCCACAAAGCAAGCCGCTGGAAAAGACAAAAGATAAGAAGGAGATCAATTTTTCTGTATAGATTTTGACGGAGATCAAAAGATGAGGTGGCAATTGATTTTGCTGTTGTATTTTTCTATTCAGATTTGTCAACGATCTTCGTTTAAATTGACAGAGGTGTAAACTTTAGGGGAGTTTAGAACTGAAATTGCCTCAAATAGAAAGGTGGCAACGATTAATTTACTCAGGTGTGAAAGCTTTTTTCCAACAGAATTCTAATTCAAGCCAATCACCAAGAACTTATTTTCCTGAAACTCAATTTCAATTCTGGGAAATAGAGTTCCAGGAAAATTACACTTACAAGGAACCAGTCAGACCCTAAGAGAAATCGGGAGGCAACAAATCTTTTTGAAAAAAATGGAGGGAATACAAATCAACAAAAAAATAAATCTAACTGATTTTCGTAATTGGTGGATTGAGATATCACAAGTACAATTCGTTGGGAAGTTGATAGAATATATGCACTTTGTATGGATTTGCACGGCTTTTTCATGGCCAATAATACTGCAGGTTGAGCATCTGTGTCACTCGTTAAAACTCGCGTTTTTTCAACTTCCACACAAGTGGGTAGGTAGGTGACCGTGGTTAGAATTATTCTTAATTAATGGAGTACTGAGCTAGCGCTCTTATCGTAAATACAAAACGAACCACTTTTCTCTTGGTTGGTGAGTAGGGTTCATGTATAGCTTGTCCGGTTTCACCCGACCTCTTTAATTCGGTTGACGTTTGGTGTAGGGAGGAGACGGAAGAAGTGCGTTCTTGGAAGACGTTCGGCGGCGCGCCAATGGCGATTCCACGGATGGTTCCAAGCGTTAAACACAGTCAGCGCCACTTCTGCTACTTCTAGGCAAATTCAAGCCCCGTGTGCACCTAGTCGCTGACCTGCAGGCCTATGACCGTGCGTGTAGCTAGCTTACATCACATGATATCAGCGGCTAGTCATGAACTTAACAGACAACTTGATCACTAGCATATACAAGTAAGTCACTGACTCTCAACTGGAATTTACTGGTGACCTTTAATTTGAAGAAACATCAGGGATCTCTATATTTCGATTTTGAGTAGACATAATCTAGAATGCAAATGCACCACCTTTTAAGGAGTTCCCTTCAACAGTAGCCCCACAGATGAGATACACAGAAATACAATAATAATGTTTTTCTTATCTCTTCTCTTTTTAAATAGTGAAATAACCAGAGATACAAACAACATGAACCAAAGATGAACGTATAGAGATGTATAATATGACATCTTCAGAAAGGTTTTCAACAATAAGAGAATTATTGTAACTGTATATTATAGCTTACTATATATGCAAAAGTACCAAGAGAGGCATCATTACTCATTGTCATCTAACCCTTTTTACCCCTCCCTCATCCCCCCCCCAAACAGGGGCATTTCTATATCCCTTTCAGCCTCCTCATCCGATGTCCACACCCACCCCCCAAGGGACTATTATTAGTAGAGCAACAGCAACCAGAAGGAGGAAGATTGACATGTGCACTTCCACTTCTAAATACTGATACCTAGAAGATTTCCCCCCTTTTCCTCTCACCATCCTAATCTCCCATCCGCTGCTGCTGCTCAACCGGTTGCTGCTATCTACTACTCAAACACACACAGCAAGCCAGGCCAGAAGAACGATGAGGACAGGAAGAAGAGCGATAATAGCACTAATTAGGGGAGAGGAGGAAAAAAACAACAGTTACTCCTCAGTTTAGAATCCGCCAATCGAGGAAAGAGATGAGTGGGACGGAGAAACGAGGGTATCTAGTGATAGATTCGAGTTTGCGTACCTCAGACTTGCGCGATACTCCTCAGTACACTTGCAGATCTCCGCGGCGGGTGGCCTCTTGGTGCTTGGCTTCTCCATGCGGAAGCTCGATGACGTCTCAGATCCTTGGCGTGGGCGGCAAGTAGAGAAGAGATAGGGAGAGCAGAGTCGCCGCGCAGCCACGCTTCCAGTTTGCCAGTCTCGACGCTTAGCTTCTCCACACGACAACAGCAATCTCGGCGCACAACGCAATGGCGGAAACTCAGGGCGGCGGTGGTAACTCGGGGCAAGTGGCGTCTCAGATCCTCGGCGTCGGCGGCTAGCAGAGGGGAGACGTTGCGGCATCGCGCTTCTAGGTCGCCAGGTTGGGAGCCGCGAGGGGCGAGGAGCGGAAAGACTAATCTGATAACTAGGGTTCGAGGAATCGAGGGAATGGGGGATAATAGAGAGTAACGGGGGCCCGCGTGATACTGGAGTCAAATTGGGCCTCCCCAATTAGAACGTAGGATGCGAATCAGGCCCATCTTTACCCATTATTAATTGGATCTGGGTTGGGTTTATTGGGTTATGGGTTTTTTGGGATATTTGCCATCCCTAGAAGTAACCGGCTACTGTGGCTTACGAGGGGGCGTGGATATTATACAAGGTCAGGGACCACAGCTACGTACGTAATCAGCTCAGACTTGCCTATAAATGAGCACCGGAGCTCCTTGTCCCTGATCACAATCCCATATATTCATTTGGAACTCGATTGGCTTCGATCTGCTCCAATTTCAGTATCATATAGCTAGCTTAAGCCAGACCAAGCAAGGCAACAGTTTAATTCTGTTCTCCTCTTCCTTCTGCAACTGTCCTTCGCGGCTGTCCAGCTAAGGCGCCCTAAAGCTCATGGCCCTGGTAGGTTTCGGTACCAAACCTGGCTATCGATCAATCGATATTTATATACAGATGAATTAAATTAAGGAAACATCAGCCTTTTTTATTTTTATACAGATATTTTCAACCGAACCACTGTTTGGTTCCATTGTTCCCTCCGGTTGCATGCTCAATCTGACGAGCTCGTTCTCCTCGTGCTGTGTTATGTAGGCTGTCACTCTGAGGGTGCCCTCTCTGACGGACGACCGCGCCAGGCGGAGAACCATGGAGACTGTGGCAGACATCCTGGGCGTCGATTCCATTGCCGTTGACATGAAAGACAGGAGGCTCACCGTTGTCGGTGGGGTCAACGCTGTGGTCATCGTCAAGAAGCTCAGAAAGTACGGAAAGATCGAGGTCATCTCTGTCGGACCAACAAAAGAAGAGAAAAAGGAAATAAACAAGGTTGAGGAGGCAAAGAAGGGAGTAGAGCAGAAGAGAGTGGGCGAGAAGAAAATAGAGAAATAGATAAACTGCAAAGATAAATGATATAAGTTGCAGCTATTGTTTTTTTTTTTCTCGTCCAAGACGAATATTGTCGCTGTAGGTGCGTCCAGCTAGTAAAGCCTCTGTACTGTAGTTAAATTGCTGGTGACCGCAGAACGAGTGTAGGAGATCACGATCAGGCAAGAAGTTGCCGCTGCTGGCTGTGGTGAACTTGAAGTAAGAACTACGGGGCAGGCTGATAGGCTAGCTATGAAAGGGCATCAGGGAAGAAATTTTGGTCTCAGTTATATTTATACAAAAGGGTCTAATAATTGTTCCAGGAATAATATTAATTTCAACTCACTTCTGTCAACTGTTTCGAGATTTTTTGAATTTATCCACAGAACAGCCCCAATAATTGGCTTGGCTTTCTGACAAGCTTGTGAAGTTAAGCTTTAAGTTTATTTTTCAAAACCCCAATGATAATTTCCTTTAATGCATACAACCCTCTACAATCCAGTTCCGCGCATACAACCCCACCTCCTCTCTTATCACCTAATGTACCAATTTTATTTTACAACCGGAGAAATATGACAATTGTGTTGGTTGTGTTGTAGGATTATCATACTTATCACAACAAGTCTATTTTTGTGTTGTATATTGTATATTTTATACAACACAACTTATTTACAACATGTCAAACAAATTGTACTATGTGTGACACTACAAACGGTATTAAATTGTTGTAATATATTGTAGTATCACAACAAACTCAAACATGTTATAAAAGACCTTAAATGTACAACACACAATGATTCGTTGTAATAGTCGCACATGATAACATGTTGCAATAGACCATCATTACACAACATAGACTAATCTGTTGTAATATATCATAATCATACAACATGCGTTCACTTGTAGTAATAGGTACATGTTGTAACATACCACAATAATACAACGTGTTAAAATTCGATGTTATATACCAAGATCACACAATAGACATTGATATGTTGTTATATACTTTAATTACACAATATGTTGTGACCCATTGTAATAGCCACACATGAGAAATTGTTACAATAGACCACCATTACACAATATAGACTAATCATTTGTACTATACCATGATCACACAACACGAGTTTACCTATTGTAATAGCTACATGTTATAATAGACAACAATCATACAACATATTGTAACATGTTGTTATATACTAAGATCATACAACTTACTCTGACTTGTTGTTATATACTATAATTACACAACATACTCCAACCCGTTCCAAAATCGCATATGTCCTTATTATTCAAAAAATCCCCTTTGTACAAACAGACAAAATCTTTCGGTCACCTTGAGCCATTGACTTCCTCTTTTCTTAATTTGATACGATGAATATGTCCTCTCTTCCCCTCTGATTCATCTTTTTAAAATATGTTGCTAGGGCTTTCGTGGTTACATATCCAATTATAATATTCTTTGTCAGTAAAACATCATTCCCAACTCTTAATTAACCGAATGACTATAAATATTATAATAAAATTATTTTCCAGTTACAAAAAACCCTAATCAGTAAATATATATTTTATTCAAAATTTATATATTACATATGAAAATTATTATAGACAAATGTATTTTAATTGTATTTTTTCTTTAGATGTGTATTGTAAGTCATTTACCAATATTCCTGCCCAATGCCCAACCATCTCGTGCGAGGCGCAACCCATCTATCCTAAAAACCCCATTGGCTATCACAGTTGAATAGGAGAATAGGGCGCGATTCAAAGTGTTGGTGTGTTGACGATGCACAGGAATTTAACATCGCACGCTATGGGAATCATACCAAAGTTTAGTTCAACAGTCATGCTTCCAACCTGAGCACATTGTTGGATAAATGGGACATTATGATAAATCCCTTTGTTTCGATGATGACAAACATTTCATTCTTGTCAATCTAACGTGCTACTTGAGTGTTGCAGGAATAAGGTGAATGACAAAGTACTAGGGAATCTATATGCTTGAATGATTGTAAATGTCATGTAATGTAATCAATTGTAAACTTGTACAAATATATAATGTACAAGTACTTAGACTTCATGTAAATCAAGCGTTAGATCTTCCCTAGCTAAACACCACATTTAGATAGGTCATTCCCTTCCATAGTGTCACACATGCACACTCATACACACACTTAATGTCTTTATTTGAAACATTGAAACAGGGTCAATCTCGGTCGACAAACTCCTCGACCGAGACACTCTCGGTCGACAAACTTCTCGACCGAGAAAGACCCAAGTAGCTGTTAGACACAGCTGACAAAGTAGTTGGCAGTTGCAAATGAACGTTGATCCATAGAGCCTGTCGGTCAAAAAAACTTCGACCGAGTAGGTATCTCGGTCGACAATTTGTCGACCAAGATGGTCTCTGACAGCAACTGCAGAATAAAGTAACTAGCCGTTACTAACGCACCTAACTTATACCTAACGGCTAGTTAAGCACTTAGAAACCCCTAGAAGTTGTCTAGAACGTCCTTAAGCATCCATAGGCCATTCCTATAAATAGGACATGCCTTAGGACACCAAAACACACCTAAGCTACACTTGTGCTATACTTGAGCAAGCAATTACATTTGCAATCTATTTTTGAGCAATAGAGCAATTCCTACATTTGCTATTCATTCCCATTGCTCCCATTTCGTGTCCTATAGGCTAGCATCTCCTTACCACAGCACTTACACTTCTACACTCATTGGTTAGGAGATCGATACGCTTGATATAGGCAAATCAAGCCTTGTGCTACAAAGGATAAGTTGTAATTTCTATTTTCCTTCTTGTTCCTTTTATCCTTTGTATTCTCCTTGCTACTCCTAGGGTTGGAGGCTGCTGATTGGAGAAGGTTCTTCTCGGAGGAGAAGGTGGACTTCAAGCTACTTCAAGAAGGATATCGCACGGGAAGCTACTTCAGGAAGGCTATTGCAACGGGAAGCTACTTCAGGAGGAAGGCTGCTTCAAGGTGGTGCAATTACTTCTAGGTGAAGGCTGCTTCAAGGTTGGGCGATTACTTCTAGGTGAAGGCTTCTTGAAGGGTTTAGGAAGAGAATTGTAATTTTATGTAAAGTCCTTGCGAGGTAATAAAATTAAATTCTTTCCAAATCCCGGTTGGGTAAGCAACCGGGTAGTGGACTGACAACTTTAGTATTTGCTAAAGTTGGAACCACTCTAAATCCTTGTCCCCTTATCCAATATTTTGTGGTTGGTTGTTTGAGTTTCAATAATTGTTAAAATTATATTTAAAACTCTATTCACCCCCCCTCTAGTAGTTTTTCAATTGGTATCAGAGCAGGCTTCAAGGAACCCTAACAAGGTCTTGAAGAAATGGGTGATGGAGTGCTCAACAACCTCAACCTCAAAGGGACACTTGTTGCTAGGCCTCCAGTGTTTGATGGAACAAACTACCAATATTGGAAGAAAAGGATGCAGTTTTACTTCCAAGGTATAAATTGGGACTTATGGAGGATGGTGTCAACACCATACGAGCTTCCTCAAATACAATATGCAGAATGGGATGCAAACACGGTAAAATCGGCTCAAATGAATGCAAAGGCTGTAAGTATTCTTTATTGTTCAATTTCAGTAGGAGAATTTAATAGAATATCAAATTGTGAAACAGCCTATGAAATATGGCATAGATTGTCCATAACTTATGAAGGTACGGTTCAAGTTAAGAACTCTAAGATTAGTATGCTTAAACAGAAATTTGAACACTTTCGTATGGATCCAAATGAATCCATTAGTGAAATGTTTGCAAAATTCTCTTCTATTGTTAATGGTTTGAATGCCTTAGGAAAAACTGTACTTGAAGAAGATCAGGTGTCAAAGGTACTTCGATCACTTCCTCCCAAATACAAGCCCAAGGTGACAGCCATTGAAGAAGCCAATGATCTCACTAAACTGAAAATGGAGCAACTCATTGGCAATTTAGAAGCTCATGAGGCAACTCTAGAAGAGGAAGAAAGAAGAGAACGTGAACGTCAACATGGGAAAAAGAAGGATATTGCATTCAAAGCTTCAACTAAAGACAATCATGACACAAGTGAAGATGATAGTGAAGAAGAAACTCTCGTTGTAAATGGTAAGCAATATAAAAGTTTTAAAACTAATAAAACTTCTAGTGTTTCTTCTTCCAGGTGCTTTGAATGTGGTAAGAAAGGACATATGAAAGGTGATTGTCCAAAACTCAAGAAAGGGAAGAAATCATCTCACAAAAAGAAAGAAAGAGCATATCGAGCTGCATGGGATGATTCAAGTGATGATAGTGATGATGGAAAAGAAGAAGTAGAATGCCTCATTGCTACAACAAATGAAGACGAAGAAGAGGTAAGTCTTTATGATCTACCAAAAGAAGATCTAATTGCTAGTCTTCAAGATACTCATGAGAAATATATTGAGTGCAAGAAGAAACTTAAGAAAGCAAATAAAGATTTAAATGCTAAACTTCTTGCTCTTGTATCCGAAAATGAAAATCTCAAAAAGGAAAATGAAGATTATGCTCTTAAGTTAAAATCGGTAGAAGCTAATTGCAATCTTCTTTCCTTAGAAAAGTTAAACTTGCAAACTCAAGTGAATGATCTTCAGAAACAACCTATTCTATGTTCACATTTAGATTATGATGAGGTTGTCAAAGAAAGAAACTCTCTAGTATCCGATTTAGATCAGGCAAAGAAAGATATTGCTAAGTTACAAAGAAATGTAAATGAGTTAAGAGGAAATGACATACTTGAAAATATTCTGAAAATTTCCTCTAGTTATAATGGAAGAAGAGGATTAGGATACGATCCAAGGAGAAATAAACCCAAAAGAGTTAAAGCATCCAAGATTATATTTGTACCTAGGAACTCAATTCCTAGAAAGAGAAATGAAGTTGATGCTATTAGTTGTCATTATTGCATGCGTCTTGGACATTATTCATTTTCATGCCCATATAAGAAAAAGAATGATGAGTTAGCTTGGATTCCTAAAACTTAGTAGCTTAAAATTAACTAGTTGAGATTTGACCTAAACTGATTCTTGATATCATAATGTCTTATCTCAACACAATCGAGCTCTAATTTGCATAAACTCTTTTGCTTGAAATTAATTAAGAGTTCTGAACATATTCCAGAAACTTGGTCGGTCGAGAATCTGTCGACCGAGTGAACAGTCGGTCGAGAAATTGCCGACCAAGCATGTCACTGATTTTCAGACTGCTGTAGAATTGCTGAATTCTTTTGAAATTGATCCAGATTGCTATCTATTTGTGGTTAATGACTATACAATAAAGTATAAATTATGGAAATCATCCTTGAAAGTTTATACGAGATTCATTTGGTTTAATTCTAAGTAACTTAAGTCAAAAACTAAAAAATTATGCTTAGTTTAAAGAAAATTTCTGTTTTTATGCTTTTATCATTACATAGGCAAGCAAATGATTCATTGGTGATATATCTCTTAGAAATGCTTGCAAAGAGCACAATGTTATAAAAAAAATTTCAATTGGTATCTTTAAAAGATTTTTTCGTGCTTTCATGCTTTTATTGAGTATCACTTAAACATGCTTCAAAAATTGATATGAATGCTTAATTGGAAATCTGCAATTTATGCCTCTTGGTTGAAATATAATTTGACCAAGGGGCGCTATGGTCGTAGTCAAGGATGACCTAAAATAAGCTTTGACAAAATGCTTATTTGGACATCATTTTATCTTAGTATATTTTTGATAAAGGTCAAAATCAAAATTTAAAATCATCTGTGACCTTAGAAGCTTTAAATTGCTTTAATTGTAAGATTAAGGGGGAGCTCATATAAAAAAAATTGATTATTTGCTTAAGAAGCTTACAAAAACATTGTAATCATCATTTGGAGCTTATTAAGACCTTAGTATTTTTACTCTTGGTTATGACGAAATCTATGAAATTCATAAAAATGATATATCTTGTTCTTAAAGGAACTCTCTAAACAAATCAGGGCTTAACATCCCATGCATTTGGTTGGAGACATTTTTATACTTTAAAATTAAAGGATTCTCATTTCATTTGTAGGGCTTAACATCCCTTATAAAATGGGTGAGAAATCAATATACATTCATCATAAGCTTAAAGGAATCTCATATCATTTCAAGGCTTAACATCCTTTGCAAATGATTGAGAAACAAATTGTGGCTAAATTAGACAAAAATGATATTAAATCCATGTTCTAAATAGAATATCTATCTAAGGGGGAGAATAGTATAAAATTAAGGGGGAGAAGAAATATAAATATTCAACTTGGATATCTTTTTGAAATGACAAAGGGGGAGAAAGAATTTAAAATCAAAAATATAAATGAGTTTCATAACATCTTTGCCAACACTCACTTGCAAAACAAGAATGGCTACAAAAGGTAATCTTCAGGTATGAAACTCACATGCTTTATATTTCCTTATTTCATATTTAGGAAATGTTTGTCATCTTCAAAAAGGGGGAGATTGTTGGATAAATTGGACATTATGATAAATCCCTTTGTTTCGATGATGACAAACATTTCATTCTTGTCAATCTAATGTGTTACTTGAGTGTTGTAGGAATAAGGTGAATGACAAAGTACTAGGGAATCTATATGCTTGAATGATTGTAAATGTCATGTAATGTAATCAATTGTAAACTTGTACAAATATATAATGTACAAGTACTTAGACTTCATGTAAATCAAGCGTTAGATCTTCCCTAGCTAAACACCACATTTAGATAGGTCATTCCCTTCCATAGTGTCACACATGCACACTCATACACACACTTAATGTCTTTATTTGAAACATTGAAACAGGGTCAATCTCGGTCGACAAACTCCTCGACTGAGACACTCTCGGTCGACAAACTTCTCGACCGAGAAAGACCCAAGTAGCCGTTAGACACAGCTGACAAAGTAGTTGGCAGTTGCAAATGAACGTTGATCCAGAGTGCCTGTCAGTCGACAAAACTTCGACTGAGTAGGTATCTCGGTCGACAATTTGTCGACCGAGATGGTCTCTGACAGCAACTGCAGAATAAAGTAACTAGCTGTTACTAACGCACCTAACTTATACCTAACGGCTAGTTAAGCACTTAGAAACCCCTAGAAGTTGTCTAGAACGTCCTTAAGCATCCATAGGCCATTCCTATAAATAGGACATGCCTTAGGACACCAAAACACACCTAAGCTACACTTGTGCTATACTTGAGCAAGCAATTACATTTGCAATCTGTTTTTGAGCAATAGAGCAATTCCTACATTTGATATTCATTCCCATTGCTCCCATTTCGTGTTCTATAGGCTAGCATCTCCTTACCACAGCACTTACACTTCTACACTCATTGGTTAGGAGATCGATACGCTTGATATAGGCAAATCAAGCCTTGTGCTACAAAGGATAAGTTGTAATTTCTATTTTCCTTCTTGTTCCTTTTATCCTTTGTATTCTCCTTGCTACTCCTAGGGTTGGAGGCTGCTGATTGGAGAAGGTTCTTCTCGGAGGAGAAGGTGGACTTCAAGCTACTTCAAGAAGGCTATCGCACGGGAAGCTACTTCAAGAAGGCTATTGTAACGGGAAGCTACTTCAGGAGGAAGGCTGCTTCAAGGTGGTGCAATTACTTCTAGGTGAAGGCTGCTTCAAGGTTGGGCGATTACTTCTAGGTGAAGGCTGCTTGAAGGGTTTAGGGAGAGAATTGTAATTTTATGTAATGTCCTTGCGAGGTAATAAAATTAAATTCTTTCCAAATCCCGGTTGGGTAAGCAACCGGGTAGTGGACTGACAACTTTAGTATTTGCTAAAGTTGGAACCACTCTAAATCCTTGTCCCCTTATCCAATATTTTTTGGTTGGTTGTTTGAGTTTCAATAATTGTTAAAATTATATTTAAAACTCTATTCACCCCCCCTCTAGTAGTTTTTCACACATCACCGACTAGCATGTATGCAAATGTTGAACTCTAGTCAGCTTTGCATTTTTGGTGATTCTGATTCCAGTAACTGTCAACACATATGTGATAAAGTGGATTTTTCACCATGTGATGTTTAAATCTAGTTTTATATTTCTTCTACCTAATTATCCCACTTTTTCATCTTCGAGGTATCAAACACTGATTTTGGAGGAATTTTGCATAATTTGAGAACAATGATGACACTTGATTGAAGAATTTGGTAGCATTATATACATTGAATACATGAACTTCTACTTATTTTAGACTTATTAATATTTTATCTTATTCCATTACTATCCCTATGCTTTGGATCCCAAAATTTTTGTGAATATTAGACCATGTTGCTAGCCACGTTTCCAAATTTCAGCCCAAATGGAGTTTACTAGCTCCCTCTAAAAATTCTTAAACTTGTTTCTTGAGTCACCTTATTCTAGCTAAATGAGCCAGGTTTGGCCTTTTGGGTCGCACCCCTAGCCGGCCCGGGTGGGTCACCCCTACCTTGGGCGGCTGTTACAATAATCGCTGGTAGGGGAAAACTTTAGACCTTTAGGCTAGCGGATCTCCCTCATTTTAGCTTTGTTTTGTATGTTTAAGGCCGGTGTTGGATTCATCTCTAGAACCTACACAAGATTTGTGTATAACTTCTCTCGTATTCTTAACTCCATGAGAAGTTTTAAAGCCCTCTTGGACAACCACCTCCATGGAGCTTCCACTCCTAAAATCACCCTCACCCTAGAATCTTACACCTATATAAGCATGAATTTGAGTTCATTTTTGATCGACGAACACAATGCAACTCTTGGTTTTCACTGTCATGCCCTCTAGCAAGTTTCCCCATCGTGGAAGAAAACCTTAAAGTCACGATATTGTAGCAAGTTGCTCCATTTTCACAGTCCTCTCTCTCCTTGGGTGTACTCATCTCTCGTTCTCTCTCAAGAATCATATTTTGAGCATTAACTCCTTCATCAAATGTCAAAAACACATAAACCTATGCTCTGTGTCAATCGTAGAATGATCTAGATGCAATAAAACTATTTTTGTCACATATTTCCTGACATTTTTCCAAAAGATAGTTATCTAGTTAACTTTGATAGTAACTTGCAAATCAAGTTTGAAACTTTATCTAAATATTGACTATGTTAACTAATCAAACCTTGAGGTTTGAAAACCTAAGTCATTAGATCTACACCTAGGAATAACTTTTGATGTCTTACATCCTACTATGCTAATATCAATATCTAAGACTTTTGATAATCTCTCTTGATACTTGCACTCATGGAATCTACGAAATCCTATTATCGATCAAAATCTTATGATTATATACTCTATTAATGATCAAACGTTTGAATCTAATACTTTTTTGAATATCTTTATCTTATCTTATTCTTATATCGTTGTAAGTGGGTTGAAAATGATAAGGATGTATGTAATGAAGATGAACTGATGTTGGTGAACTTGGATACAGAGGGATGTAACCACAACCCACTTATAATGGCATTACAGGAAAAACAAGTTTTCTATGTGACAGACACAACTAATAAGGACCGCTATGTAGTCTTATCACACAAAAAAGGCCTCATAAAGGAGATGATGATGAAGATGAAATCTTTTTAGAAGAAGAAACCTCTTTGTCTCAGATCATTCTAGGTATGTCTGCAAACGATTATGTTATTGATAATGAAGAAGAAATATGTGCTTGAGATGATCAAAATGATGGGACATTTGTTGATGATGTCAGTGTCCATAAAAATTAAAAAATGACGTATGTCCAGGTGAGAGTAAGTATTAGATGTGCATAGTACCTTTTTTAAGTCATTTAAATTTTAAATAACATTTTATGTTTTTGTTTGTAATCTATTCTTTTTATATGGTTCACTATTATGTATGTATGTATATATATATATGTGTGTGTGTGTATTACTTTCATTTTAAGTCTTTAAATATAACAAAAAGCTCTAAACCAATCGGAAGATAAGAGTATTTTTATTCCACACACGCATTGACCCAACTGAAACGCAACCCTCATGCCCATATGATGGGTCTACTCTTAACCTCTAGACTACATCACCATTCACAGACCTTACTATTTCCTATTACTTTATCTCATTGTCGTACTAAGTCCATATGTTAACATTTATGTTCTTTCTTTTTCAACTCTTTGAGTTAATCTAGTGTCGTTATCTAAATGTTCATGTAGTTTCTTATTCAACTCTTATGCCAATGCTAATGGATACAATGTTAAGTATATATGCAAAGTTCTATATGTAAGATTGATCTCACATTATAAATCTCTTAGTTGAATAAACCAAGTAGTTCAAGAGAAAAATGTTAGAATACTCTTGAACCATTAGAACATTAAAATTTTATTTCTAAACTCTCATATTTATTTTATAGTGTCTAAAGTAGTCGAACAATATAGATTGCAAGTATTATGTGCTAAAGTACATGAGAGACATTGTTGATGTGAGATTTAATATTCCTCAATGTGTAATATACTAATCTTTATATTCTATTAGTTTGTCCTAACTTCCAAATACATTATATAAATGACAATTTGATGATATATTTGGCATACGATGTCAGTATTATGTGAAATATATTGGTTTTTGCTTTACCCATGAAGAGATGGATGAGGTCTAAACCAAGTGGGTGACATGTGTTCTTGATAACACATAATATTTTGTGACATTAGGCAGAGACTTTTGTTCTTTAGCATAGACCAATGAGTGAAATCTATGTAGTTAATTTTTTGTTTGATTCTAGAGTGTGTACTCACTACTTTGCAATATTGAATCTTTGTATGAATGATTGATTATTTATTGAATATAGTGTAATTTTTTTTAGGTTTGATGAAAATTTTGTTCAATATTGTGCCTATTTGTGAAATGAAAAAAGTATAATTTCATATTTATTATAATTTTATTGAAAATGTAGTTACTTTGATAAGTAAAATTGGTTCGGTGTGGCCTGCCAAACTCCAACCAATTACAACAGTTAATGATATGTTGTAAAAGGTGTTATACTACACCAAACAACACGTTGTGTTATCCTCACCTATTACGATGGGTGTGTCTAGAAAACAGACCCTTATTACCACAAGTGTGTCTAGTGAACTACAACATGCACCACCTATTGTTACATCCTTGAAGTTTGTGGATTTCAAGCCTAATTGAAACTAGGGAACATATGATAATTAAGGGATCATGGTGGATGATTCCAAATCCTAGATTCATAGTAAATGTTCAATGTAAGTCAATAATGTACTTTCGAACATATGTGTTCATACAAGGCTAATGTAAGGTGCATTGATGATATGAGCCTTAGATTGACAACAAAGGAATGTGATTTAGATCATGGAGCCTTTGGAAGACCCAAGATGTGATTCATGGGCCTTAGGGTCACTTCTTATCCCAATTGGATAATCAAAGTGTGCATACGGGCCCATGAGACATGATTTTGGATAATGTGGATATTCATGATCATCATAGGTATAAAAAATAGTCATGGATGTTGGATAATTTGAATATAAGATAATGAGAGGATAATTTGAAAGATAGTCACGATGTGCCCTCTTCACATATTTCTTATACACAAAGGATGAGTTTGGAAGAAAAGGAAAGAGGAGATTTCTTTTGTATGTCACAGAGGCTTGTGAGAAAAGGACACAAATTCCATTAAACCCAATATAATTGTATTAGGTAGGGGGAAGAGTATAACGTGATTCTTATGGGAGACTGTGTGCCTTACTATACTTTTCCTCACACTTGTGCACCAAGAAAGGGAGGAAAAGAAACGAGAAAAGGATTTTATGAGAGTACAGGAGTATGTATATATATACATAGGGTACAAGCATAGTCGAGGGAGTTTGTACCCTCTCCCCTCAACTCCTTCAGCAACATCCCCTTCAGAGGACGTGTTCCTTCATGGTAGGTTAGGGTTTTGCTTGGTGACTCGATACCATGCCGCTACTGACCCCAATAGCCTCATCTCAAGGCTGGTTTCCTGCCCAGACCCGAGTCCTTGACGTGGGACCTGGGGAGCCTGGACGTTGGTCGCGTCAGACATCAATAGGTAGTCATGGAGGTCCTATGGAAGAGAGACGTTAGCGTGTGGGGTTACACCGCGCCTAGAGGATGACTCCCGATAGTAATAGGGATGGTTCAGCTATAACGATGGAGGTGTGCAGAGGTAGCACTCTGGCGTCCCCCCCCAATCGTGGCACTGACTGACTGACTGACTGACGCACGAGGAAATGTTAGTGCATGAGAGAAGAAGAGAGACAAGGGCTATCAGGTCTCGATGCCAGTAAAGGATGTAGGAGGGATATGACAGATCTCACAGAGGTGGTCACATGTGGCTCAACCTTCAGCCACCCATAATTCGGAGCCATGGGATCCTTGCACGGCGTTGTGTCACGGAGAGGGAGGAGGCGACATAGGGTGGGAGATGGAGTTCAGGGAAAAATACTCGCATGCCCCTATGTTGCTACAGGCCAGGTAAGTTGATTCTGATTTTAAGTCACACGCCTTGCTAGCACTGATCCGTGATGGCCGCTGGCCGTTGTCCAAGTCTGGCCTGGGTGGCACGTATAGGGTAGGATATACTGTTGACTTGTGAGGTTGCGATTGGGCATAGTAGATGGATTCTTGTTAAATTTATAGAAAATTATTGGTAACTCGGATTGCAATGTATAAGATATGAAAATTTATCAGGAGAACGAGAGTAATCCAAATAAAATATCAAAACCTGATTATTTATCATGTTCTAAAAGTATGGGAAATACATGTTCTAATTTGTTAAATGTATAAAGGAAAGCCTAGATTTAGGTTAATATGATGTTTAATTGATTATATTTTGGTTATGTTGAGTTGATACCTGGTCTTGTCATATTTAATAAGGAAATCCATGATAATGATGAATAATGGACGATTCCAGATTAGTAATCTTATGTATGCTGATTTAGGGTTTTGAAACCAATACGGACATCTTACTATGATCATAATGTTAGTAATATGATTTAGGTGTCATGGGTAATCTAATATGCTTAAGTTGATGATTAGGGTTTCACCTAATATGCATAATTGAAATTGTAATATGAGAAACCACGATATGATGGAATTAGGGTTGGTATCACTAATTCCTGGTCCAAACATGAGATAGTCCTAAACCCTAGTTTAGGAGTGCATCTAGATCTGATTAATGTAATGTGAATACATGGTGACACATATGTAGTATGCTTGATTCAGATTATGTTGGTTGAATGCTTGTTTCTTGGATGTCTGGATATACTCTTAAAGCATATGATGTTCTTCATGGTTTCTGTGATGGCATAAGGTACGTGGTTACACTTATGAATACATGTATCGAATTTTTAGATTGCTAATGTTTCTTGATGAGATTGAATGACAAATAAACTTCTTTCTTGTTTATTTACTTCTTGCAAACTATAAAGTTCCTATGAGTATCATGTAAAGTAAATAATAATATTCTGAACCCTGGGTTAGAATGATCTTAAGGGTAATGCACACGAGCCCCAGAGGGATAGTGATTACACCTGAGGTAGTAGACCATATATGGGTTAGAATATGAAAACAAGTTTATGTTGTTATATGCAAGATAAAGATGTTTTCTTGTGTGTGTACTCGTGATTATTGGTTGAACCCACGTACCCATATACCAATATACTGACTGCGTATTTGTTTGTCGGCTTTTTAGGTATCAGATATACTTGATTCGTGGACATGAGGGTACAGATAAAGATGTTGAAGACATTATAGTATAACGATGAAGGTTTAGTCTTAATGGTTTATCTTCACACATGTAAAAGTTAATCCTATTTAAAATTTATGTAACTCCTTAGAGGAGCTTTTTATGCAAACATGTAAGCATTTGATCATTAATGGAAATTGTTTACTATTCTGTATTATTTCAAGAATCTGATCCTGGAATTTATGAGTGGCGATTCGCGACTTCAAGGACTTTAAGACACTCAAAAGTGCGGGTCATTACATTTGGTATTAGAGCACAGATTCATCAACTAATACTTAATAGTTTATAATTTCAAATCATCCTTAGAAAATTTAAGAGAAAAATTAGTAAATCTTAAGGTATCTTTTAGGTTTCCTATCTCACATTTTGTCTACTTCTCATCTCTTGCTTAAAAAGCTTTGAAAATAAAATGTTAATTAGAGAAGTAAAATGTGAAAAGATATAACATTTTGTGTGGGTCCCTCTAGAGAGGGTAGACACTAGAAAGATACATGTATAGGTAAGCCCTTTCCTAAAGGAAGAACTTGGTTTAGGGTATGAAAACTTTAGTGGGTCAAGGGATATGGAAACTCTAAGAGGTAGAGTATAGTCCCTAACCCTAACCCTAACCATAAAAACCTTAATCTCAAATAATGAACATGGTGTGGTGGTATGGGACACTACCCATGTGAAATTTGAAATCGGGAGTAAGAAAGATAAAGGGATGGGTTTAGGTAACCCAATCTCCCATGCGTGTGCACATGAGGAGCATAAAACTTGTGTAAGATGTCTTAAGATAAATATGAACCCAAGAGGTATATATATGAAGATGAAAGTGAATATAGCTTTCTGAAACCCCTGATGTTGTCTCGAGAAGTTTAGTGATGGTGGCCAAGCCATTGGAGGGGAAGGCCAAGGTAGCACCAAGCCCCTGGAGGGTAAGGTGGCCCAAGTTCATTTAATGGATAGAGACCATGAGAGGGGTATTCCAGAGATTGAGCAAACATGGGTTGATATGTTATAAGGATAAAAGTTATGCCTAATGAATAATAAAAAAAGATATCTGTGAAACATTTAGGGTTAGTGAGACAACCGGGGGTGGGTCAACCCAAAGAGTGGGAAGATGACCTATGAAGGAGGCAAAACCTAGATCTTGGGATGAGGTTGTGGCTACCGAGCCTAACCCCCTCCTATGAGCCAAGAAGGAACCCTAGGCTAGGACTTTCCCTTAAAAGGTAAGTGAATGAATGTATGAGATAACCTTAATCCTCACCTAGAGGGGTGAAGAGTTAAAGATATAAAAAAGCACTTATATTCTTTGAACCCAAGGATGCCATCTCTGCGTAACAACTGGTCAAGCCTAGGATTGGGAAGACCAGTAAGGCACCAAGCCTAGGAGGGAAGGTGGCCTGAGTAGACGACCAAGCCCAGGAGGGAAGGTCATAAAATGGTCAAGTCCAGGAGGGAAGAACATTTAGCCACCAAGCCCAAGAGGGAAGGTAGCCTAAGTGGACGACCAAACTCAGGAGCGAAGTTCATGAAAAGGTCAAGCCTAGGAGGGAAGACCAGAGAGGCACCAATCCCAGGAGGGAAGGTTCCAAAGTCCACAATGTAGTTGTTTAGGGTCAAGCCCCTGGAGGGGAAGATCACAGAGGTTAATCCCAGGAGGGAAGATCGACATGGAACCAAGCCAATGAGAGGTCACCAAGTGAAACTGAAATCACAGAGTGAGAGATGATAAAGTGTGAATACTAGAGATGTGGATATACTTGAATTTCAATTCAGGTACCAATCTTAGTAATAAAATGAAAATTTACATAGATATCTAAGTGGGGTTCTAACCCTAAGTTTTGAACATAATGTGGGTCAACATTCACCTAGGCTTAGTATGCCTAAATTTTGAGGAAAAAATTCCTCTTAAGGAGGGGTAAATGTTACATCCTTGAAATTCATGGATTTCAAGCCTAAATGAAATTAGGGAACATATGAAAATGAAGGGTTTTGAGGGATCATGGTGGATGATTCCAAATCATAGATTCATAGTAAATGTTCAATGTAAGTCAATAATGTGCTTTTGAACATATGTGTTAATACAAGGGTAATGTAAGGTGAAATGATGATACCAGCCTTAGATTGATATCAAAGGAATGTGATTTAAATCATGGAGCCTTTGGAAGACCCAAGATGTGGTTATGGGCCTTATGGTCACTGCTTAGCCCAATTGTATAATCGAAGTGTGCACATGGGCCCATGAGACATGATTTTGGATAATGTGGATATTTGTGATCATAATAGGTAAAAAAAATAGTCATGGATGATGGATAATCTGAATATAAGATAATGAGAGGATAATTGGAAAGAGAGTCATGATGTGCCATGCCTCTTCACATATTTCTTGTACGTAAAGGAATAGTTTGGAACAAAAGGAAAGAGGAGATTTTTTTGTATGTCACGGAGGCTTGTGAGAAAAGGACACAACTTCCATTAAACCTAATACAATTATATTAGGTAGGGGGGAGAGTATAACTTGATGCTTATGGGGGACTGTGTGCCTTACTATACTTTGCCTCACCCTCGTACACCAAGAAAGGGAGGAAAAGAAACAAGAAAAAGGTTTTATGAGAGTACATGAGTATGTATATATATATACAGGGTACAAGCATAGTCAAGGGAGTCTGTATCCCTCTCCCCTCAACTCCTTCAGCAACATCCCCTTCTAAGGACGTGTTCCTCCATGGTAGGTTAGGGTTTTACTTGGTAACTCGATACCATGCTGCTATCGAGCCCAAGAGCCTCGTCTCAAGGCTGGTTTCCTGCCCAGACCCGAGTCCTTGATGTCACACCTGGGGAGCCTGGAGTTGGTTGCGTCATACATCTACAGATAGCTGTGGAGGTCCTATGCAAGAGCCACGCTAGCGTGTGGGGTGACACCGCACCCAGTGGATGGCTCCCGGCAGTGATGGGGATGGTTAAGCTGCAACGGCAGAGGCGTATAGAGGTAGCACTCTGGTGCTCCCCCCCCCAATCGCAGCGCCGACAGACTGACTGACGCACCAGGAAACATGAGTGCACGAGAGAGGAAGAGAGACCTGGGCTATGGGGTCTTGATGCCAATGAAGGACGGAGGAGGGAGAGGAAAGATCTAGTGGAGGTGGTCGCATGTGGCTCAACCTTTGGCTGCCCAGAAGCCAGAGCTGTGGGATCATCGCACGACGCTGTGTCATGGAGAGGGAGGAGGCGACGCAGGGTAGGAGACGAAGTTCAGGGAAAACACACGCATGCCCCTGGGTTGCTGTAGGCCTGGTAAGGGCATATTAGTCTTTTAATTCTGATTTTAAGTCACACACCTTGCTAGCACTGAGTCGAGATGGCCGTTGGCCATTGGCCAAGGTTGGCCCGCATGTCACGAATAGGGTAGGATATATTGTTGACTTGTCAGGCTACGATTGGCCAGAGTAGATGGATTCTTGTTAAATTTATAGAAAATTATTGGTAACTCGGATTGCAATGTATAATACATGAAAATTTATTAGTAGAACGAGAGTAATCCAAATAAAATACTATTAGAACCTGATTATTCTTCCTATTCTTAAAGTATGGGCAATACATGTTCTAATGTGTCAAATGTATAAAGGAAAGCCTAGATTTAGGTTAATATGATACTTAATTGATTATATTTGGTTATGTTGAGTTAATACCTGATCTTGTCATGTTCAATAAGGAAATCCATGATAATGATGATAATGGATGATTCCATAATAGTAATCTTATGTATGCTGATTTAGGGTTTTAAAATCAATATGGACATCTTGTTATGTTCATAATGTTAGTAATATGATTTAGGTGTCACTGGTAATCTAATACACTTAAGTTGATTAGTAGGGTTTCACCTAATATGCATAATTGAAATTGTAAAATGAGAAACCACGATATGATGGAATTAGGGTTGGTATCCCTAATCCCTGGTCCAAACATGAGATAGTCCTAAACCCTAGTTTAGGAGCATATCTAGATATGAATAATGTAATGTGAATACATGGTGACACATATGTAGTATGCTTGTTTCAGATTATGTCGGTTGAATGCTTGTTGCTTGTATGTTTGGATATACTCTTAAAGTATATGATGTTCTACATGGTTTCTGTGATGGCATAAGGTATGTGGTTATGCTTATGAATACATGTATCGAATTCTGAGATTGTCGATGTTTCTTGATGAGATTGAATGACAAATAAACTGCTAGCTTGTTTATTTACTTCTTGCAAATTATAAAGTTCCTATGAGTATCATGTAAAGTAAATAATAATATTCTAAACCTTGGTTTAGACTGATCTTAAGGGTAATGCAGACGATCCCAGAGGGACAGTGATTACACCTGAGATAGTAGACCAGATATGGGTTAGAATATGGAAAAAAGTTTATGTTGTTATATGCAAGATAAAGATGTTTACTTATATGTGTACTTGTGATTATTGGTTGAACCCACATACCCGTATAGCAATATATTGACCACATATTTGTTTGTCGGCATTTTAGGTATCAGATATACTTGATTCATGGACATGAGGGTGCAGATAAAGATGTTGAAGACACTAAAGTTTAACCATGAAGGTTTAGTATTAATGGTTCATCTACACTCATGTAAAAGTTAATCCTATTTAAAAGTTATGTAACTCCTTAGAGGAGATTTTTATGCAAACATGTAAATATTTTATCATTAATGGAAATTGTTTACTATTCTGTATTATTTCATGAATCTGATCCTGGAATTTATGAGTGGTGATTTGCGA
This sequence comes from Alisma plantago-aquatica, assembly GCA_963693085.1. Taxonomy (NCBI): domain Eukaryota; kingdom Viridiplantae; phylum Streptophyta; class Magnoliopsida; order Alismatales; family Alismataceae; genus Alisma; species Alisma plantago-aquatica. The sequence continues at coordinate 53,608,810 of OY856412.1, forward strand.
CTTTAAGGTCTTTTAGACACTCAAAAGTGTGGGTCATTACATCTGTTGTATAAAATGTATATATTACAATAGGCATACCACATGTTGTATAAACACCCCTATTACAACATGTGTATTTATCAGAAGACAACATGCTTCAACTATTTTATAAATATATATATTAGAATAAACACACTAGATGTTTTTAAAAACATCCCTATTACAAGGAGTGTGCTTAGTGAAAGACAACATCCTTCAACTATCATATAATTTATATTACAACGGGTGCACCACATGTTGTAAAAGACACCCCTATTACAAAAGGTGTGTTTAGTGAAAGACAACATGCTTCAACTATTATACAAAATATATATTACAACGGGTGCACCACATGTTGTATAAAACACTCATATTATAATGGGCCATTCATTGAAAGACAACAACATGTTTCAACTGTTGTATAAAAGATATGTATTACAACATGCACATCACATGTTGTATAAAACACCACCCACAATATCAAGCAATCAAATACTACAATTAACACCTATTGTAAAATGGAAAAATGAACTTTTATAAAAAGGTTTCTATAGTAATGAGGACATTGTTGGTGAATATGGGCACAGAGGAAGGCAGTAGAAATGAAAATTTTGTCTATTCATATCCCATAACAGTAAGATTGTGTCATAACTATGAAATGGAAATATTGTTTAATGATTTTATACCTACTCCCGGAGCAAGTCCAGCGACTACAACTCGTTGCAATGCAGCTACCTTCCAGTTTCTCTTGGACAGTGTTTGTGTAGCTCTTGGTCTTCACCACAGATAGCAGACTCGAACAACATCTACAACAACTCCTGTGATCTTGCCATGGACTGCAAGCTAACGTTTCCCTACTAACGACGAGCAAAGGCCTCCTTGTCTCTAGAGAAGTCCACATGAACCAAGTAGAACTCATGTCGTTTGACTTGAACAAATAGGAAGGAGTTGTCCCTCCCATTGGTGTACTATTCACCAACTTGTTCTCCCACAATTGTTTCTCCCTTGTTATCCCTCCCTTTAGCGGGTAGGTCTTGCTTGGACTTTATATTGGTCATCACAACTAGAGAGGACAACAATTATAAGAGGTAATTGAGTTATGTTCTGGGAAGACCCTTGTGGGCTCCGATCTCCAAAACCACGCCGTAAATTCAGCGGAAGCATTCGATTAACAGCGGAAGACAAAAATCACGGGAAATTAAAACTTTTTGAGATAAGATGTTGAAATCATAAAAACTTCTTTCATAGAAAGGAAATAAACGGTTTACATCTCTATTGAATTACTTTTTGAGTAATTATATACAACATGATACAAAATCTCAAGAGTCAAAACCAAAATCTCAGACACTAACTCCAAGACCTGAGAGTACAGAGATGGCATAGGACTATCTAACTACAAACTTAGCAGTCAGTATCTCCACCTGAGATTCACTGCTGCTCTTGGTGTTGCTACTGGTGTTGGTCACCTGTAGGCTGGTTCCTCCGTCCTCGATGACCACCTAAAAAGTTGAAATCTACGGGGTGAGACAATTTTAAATAATTGTCCCAGCGAGAGTTATAACTCTCCACTAGAAGCTTTATATAGCAAAACAAAGAACAACATAGGCAATTACAGCTCTTTAACAGAATCAGCAGCAGATTGATATTAAGAAGAATATCAGCATATAGATAATATGAAGAACATATCTACTATGCAGTGTAACATCATTCAAGTATCTCGTAATTCAACCTAAGCAGATATACTACGCGGTTGATTATGTTTTACAAACATCTTTATGCCCTGCGGAGATGAGGTATACCGCTCATACTCCAACCGATCACTATTAAGTCGCATCGGTATCATACCTAGGTCATCAAAAGAGCCGGATTCTTATGACCTCAACTTCCTCAGTCAGAGTGAGGATAACTTGCAGGACATCTTGTGTCTCTGCTACTATAGCTCACCAGGGTAATCTGGTATTTCGCTATTTTAGAGTCACAGTGGCATTCTGCACTCTCTTTGTCATCGAAAGATTTCTTGATTATCTCTCATCGATGCGGTATAAGGATTTCCTTGAGTGTTACAGCATAAACATATAGTGAAGGGTTGATGGATTAAGATACATCTACATAAATTCCTACACTAGGATGTAAGGATTTACAAATCCATATTCCCCCACATACTCAAAAGTATGTGATCCAAGAATTCCCTTAGGAAAACCTGTTTCACCATCATATTGCTTCTGACAATGATGGATCTATGATCAGGGCTCTACATGGTATGGTTATACTTGATTAGTTAGGTCATTTCAGTATTCTTTTAATATCATACATGTTCTCAAACATTAATCATTAGCATGGCAGCTATTAAAGTAGAATACTAAATGTAACATGTCTAACTCACATCAATTATCATTTCTCAATCATATCATCACAAGTCATCTAATATGCATGACCTTGATGATACACATGGCTCTTACAGCCTAACAATCTCATAAGATGGTACTTTACTGAGCAACATGATATTTCACTATTCATAAAGCTAAAGCATGCTTTCAATGAATATTATATCATAATCCTTACCTGGATATGATCATCACCACATAAGAACCTGCATAGTTAATTCAACTAATAACAGTAAACAATTCATCCTCTTATAAGAGTTAAATTCCCTGATTCATCAATTAGGGTTTACTATTCACATTACATGTTATCACCCTAGAATTAGGGTTTACTATTCATTCCATTGGTTAATTGAACTCATAACATCATCATATATGAGAAACATCACCATTAATGCCCTTAGACTAGGTTAAGATTCATCAATTATCACAATTAGGGTTTCCATGATCTCACATAGGTGGATCATACCCTAATCATGCACATTTATATGTATTGAAGGTACATTATGTGAATCTCATCCATAATTGGTACTTTCTCTCTCCTCTTACTAGTAGATGGTGATTACACCACTCTAGATTAGGTTGGGTCAAGTCCTCGTTGACTGTCATAAGCCAAATCACCACTATCAAGTGATTAGGGTTTGATTAAAAAAAGGTATCCTTCAATTGAACACTTTAGGGGCATCTTGGTAAATTACACCATTGATCACCATCATGGGTCAATTCATTAGTCACTTAGTCCCTTAATGTCCTAGGTTACCATTAGGGTTTAGATTAGCTCACCATTGAACCAATTACACCTTCAATTGATTAAGTATGATCAACCTTGAAAATCTCCAAACGGTTTCAACCTTTAACCACCAAACGGTCTTGAGACCGTTTGGGGTGCGTTGACCATTTGGGGTAGGTTGACTTCCAAACTGTTTGAAGCTTATGTGGTTTGAAACCGTTTGATCAAAACATTCCTGAGATTGATTAGTCCAAACGACCTTGAGATCATTTGAGCCCAAACGGTCTTGAGACCATTTGGATCCAAACGGCCTTGAGACCGTTTGGTCCAAATGGGCTCAAACCGTTTGGACCTCAAAATTGGTTCAAAAGTTACAATTGTTTATGGTTATCTATGTTGAAGCCCTCAATTATCCAAATCCATGTTAACCTCTTACAAATTGAGTCAAATAGGATGAGCCTTAATCAATTGGACACCAAATTGACCCTCAATTGAAAGCCAATTAGGGTTAAATCCAATTCAATTAGGGTTTCAATCGGATAGTCATCAATGTTCAACAATGTGAATCAAATTGAGGTTGAACCTATCAATTGACCTCCAATTGGGCCCAAACATGGCCCAAACGGTCTTGAGATCGTTTGGATAACCTCCAAACGGTCTTGAGATCGTTTTCCCAAAGTTTGACCAAAAACCAAGTCGGTTGGATAAGGGTTGAACCCTAATTAGGTCTAAAATCAGCATTTTTATCAATTCATCAACTTATTGCAATTGGACCCTCAATCCATAAAATTAGCTCAACCCTAGACCTCCAAACGGTCTTGGGTTGTCACCAAACGGTCTTGAGACCGTTTGGATGAATCCCCAAATGGTCTTGAGACCGTTTGGGTCCTTCAACCCAAAACTCAACAAGATCTATGCTTGAAAACAGCAATTTCAACCCGATTAGAGTTAGGGTGTTGAAGTGCCTTCAACTCTCAATTGGCTTGGAATTAGATTATGATTCTTTGTAGGAATGAAATTCAATATATTAACAACAGACCCTCAAATGGTCGTCCCTTGGTCAACACTATCAAATGGTCTTGAGACTGTTTTGATCCAAACGGTCTTGCAAGACCGCATGAGATCAAACAGTTTGAGACCGTTTGATTTCAAAAGGTTTGCAACCGTTTGGACCAAAAGGGTCCAAGGTCGGTTGATTAAGTTGCTTAGGAATTCACACCCATCATCTTCAGCCTCTGTTCAGGTCGGTTACTCCACCGTTTTACTTGCAAAAGTGCAAGGAAGAAGAGAGGTAGAAGAAGAACTAAGCACAAATTGCAAGAACAAAGATATGCATAATAAAGCAAGAAGTTTAGAGTTATAAAACCCGCCTCAAACGTTGTTCCTAGAGCTCCAAGCTTCCAAGATTCAAGCCTCCAATGGCGTCTTTAGCTCCACAACTCGGCCAGAGGTGATTCTCCAAGGAAACGATGGGGATGGTCGGCTAGAACAAAGAACCTAAGTGAGTTAACCATAGAACCAACCTTATATGATGAATTCATCCAAGAATCCGAGCTTGAAGATGGTTCTTTCTCACCTTAGTACTACTTGGTCGTCTCCCTAAAGTACAAATCTCTGCCTTGGCCGTTTGAGAAAGATGATAAGTGAAGAGGATAAATGATACGTTCACTTGGTTTGCAAGGACAAAGGCTTGTATACTTTAGGCTATTTTTCACCTTAAGAACCTCTAGAACATAGAATTCTCATCTAAGTCCCTCCTTGTTTATAAGGCACGCCCAAGCTATCAAAACTTATGTATAGTTCATCAAAACTCAAGATCTAAGGGTAAAGGAAACTAACATACAACTAAGGTACATGTATGAAGGTCTCCTTACTCATATTAGGTGATTTTTTACCACAAAGGTCATTTTTCTTATCTGATTATTTCATTGAAGCGCCCCTTTCATCATTTATACTCCAAATGATGTCAAGAGTCATAAAAGATATTCTAGAAGGTGTATTTTATAAGTTGCACCGCACATTTGGGTAAATTGCACTTTATTCCAAATCAGGGTTTTTAAGCACAAGGATCATTCCACAAGCTGCATCTTGATGCCCAAGCTTGGGAAATCCATCATACCTCATCATATTCACTCATATGATGTATCATTATCATAGGAACATCTTAACCTGTGAAAATTGCAAGTTAATCCCCTTAAATGGGTAATTTTCACATAGGTCCCTGTATTACAAAACAATACTACAACTTTGTTTACAAAGGAGCAAAAATTGAAAGTATATGTTCCTGAGGAACTTAATTACATGTCAGGGAGTATTCACAAGTATATAATTACATATTTAGGCAAAACTTCTAGGGTTATTTTATAACCCAGGTCAGGGATGTTACAAATTATCCACCCCTTACAAGGATTTCGTCCCCGAAATCGATAAAACATATTAGGTGAAAAGAGAAGGGTATTTCCTCCTCATCGCATCGTCTAGTTTCCATGTGGCTTCTTCGACACCATGATGATTCCAGAAGAATTTTACAAGGCTTATATCTTTCTTCTTTAGCTTTTTAATTTTGTTATCAAGGATTGACACTGGTCCTGCCTCATAAGTTATATCTTCATTCAATTCTACTTCCATTGGTTGTAGAACTGACTCGGTGTCTGGGTGACATTTCCTCAGCATAGAAATGTGGAACACAGGGTGTAACTTCTGCAACTCTGAAGGTAACTCTAGTCTATAGGCTACCTTTCCAACTTGTTCAATAATTGGATAAGGCCCCATAAATCTAGGAGCTAACTTCCCTTTCCTTCCAAAATGAAGGACTCCTTTCCAAGGTGAGACCTTGAGGTACACTCTATCTCCAACCTGGAACTCTAAGGGTTTATGACATTTGTCGGCATAAGACTTCTGCCTATCCTGTGCAGTCTTAAGTTGTTGTTGTATTACATTGATCTTCTCTGTAGTCTGCTGCACAAGATCAGGACCCAACAACTGATGCTCACCAGTCTCATACCAACATAAGGGTGATCTACAACGTCTACCATACAAGGCTTCATATGGTGCCATATCAATACTATGTTGATAGCTATTGTTATAAGCAAACTCTATTACACTTAGGTGTAGATCCCAACTTCCGGTAAACTGGAGAACACATGCTCTCAACAAGTCTTCCAAGGTCTGTATAGTCCTTTCTGACTGTCCATCAGTCTGTGGGTGAAAGGCTGTACTAAACCTTAACTTGGTGCCTAAAGCTCTATGTAACTGCTCCCAAAAATGACTTGTAAACTGGGGACCTCTGTCAGAAACTATAGTGATAGGAACTCCGTGCAAACGCACTATCTCTTGAACATACAACTGTGATAACCTTTCAGCAGAATAGGTCGTTTTGACAGGTAAGAAATGAGCTGTCTTTGTCAACCTATCAACAATTACCCAAATGGAATCATGTCCTTTGCTTGTCCTGGGTAGGCCAACAACAAAGTCCATGGTCACATGGTCCCACTTCCACTGTGGTATGGGTAAAGGTTACATTGTCCCTGCAGGTTTCTGGTGTTCAGCCTTAACTTGCTGACACACAGGACACCTCAGAACAAACTCAGCTACATCCTTCTTCATCCCTGGCCACCAATACATATGTTTCAAGTTTTGATACATCTTGGTGCTCCCTGGATGCATAGCATACATCAAAGAATGAGCTTCTTCCAAGACTAACTTCCTCAGGTTATCCACATCTGGTACTATCATCCTCCCATGATAGCATGCCACTTGGTCATCTGAATCATGAAAACCATCTCGCTTCTCATCACCATACTCAGATCTGATCTGCTGAACTGCAACATCAACTTTTTGTGCCTCCTTTATCTGCTTTCTTAGGGTAGGTTTAATATGCATTTCAGCTAACAAACCGGCTAACAATGACACCTTCAACTGCACATTGTCTTGCCTTAAAGAGATAAGCATATCTCTCCTCGAACATACTAAGGAACTTAGTTGTGCTCTATCCATGGTTGATGTTGCTGATTTCCTACTCAAGGCATCTGCAACCACATTGGCCTTCCCTGGATGGTAATCAATTGTACAATCGTAGTCCTTGATTAACTCCATCCAGCGACGTTGCCTCATGTTAAGTTCATGCTGAGAGAAGATATACTTGAGATTCTTGTGGTCTGTGAAAATCTGGAAGGTTTCTCTGTAGAGATAATGTCTCCAGATCTTCAGGGCATGAACCACAACAGCCAACTCTAGATCATGTGTCGGATAATTCTCCTCGTGTTTCTTAAGTTGTCGGGAAGCAAAAGAAATCACTTGTTTATCCTGCATCAACACACATCCAAGTCCATTCTTGGAGGCATCACAATATACCACATATCATTTACCTTGCTCAGGTAGCACAAGCACAGGTGCACTCGTCAACCTCTCCTTCAACAGTTGAAAGGATTGTTGACACTTATCACTCCAGACAAAAAGAACATCTTTCCGGGTAAACTTGGTCAAAGGTAAGGCTATAGAACTGAAGTTCTTAATAAACCTTCGGTAATAGCCAGCTAACCCCAAGAAACTTCGAATCTCCGTCGGCATCTTCGGTTGTTCCCACTGTAGAACAGACTCTACCTTTTTAGGGTCAACACGAATACCCGCGGCAGATACCACATGTCCAAGAAAAGACACTTCTGGCAACCATAACTCACACTTGCTAAACTTAGTGTATAGCTTATGTTCCCTTAGCAAAGTTAGAGCCTGTCGAAGATGTTGTTCATGTTGCTGAGCATCCTTACTGTGAATCAGAATGTCATCTATGAAGACGAAAACACACTGATCAAGGAAGGGTCGAAAGACTCTATTCATGAGTTTCATGAATGCAGCTAGTGCATTAGTTAGTCCAAACGACATAACTGTGAACTCATAGTGACCATATCTTGTCCTAAAAGCAGACTTGGATATGTCACTGTCCTTAATGCGGAGTTGATGATATCCAGACCTCAAGTCTATCTTTGAAAAGACTGTTGCACCACGCAACTGATAAAAAAGATCATCAATCCTCGGCAGAGGGTACTTGTTCTTTATTGTTACTTTATTGAGTTGTCTGTAATCAATGCACAACCGCATTGATCTGTCCTTCTTTTTAACAAACAAAACCAGAGCACCCCAAGGTGAAGTACTCGGTCGGATAAAACCTTTCTCAAGTAACTCTTGAAGTTGTTTCTTGAGTTCTGCCATCTCGGCAGGCGCCATCCTATACGGTGTCTGGGCTATGGGTTTTGTATCTGGGACTAAATTGATTTCAAAATCAATTTCCCGAGGCAGTGGTATGCCAGGAAGTTCTTCAGGAAACACATCTTCGAATTCCCTGACTATAGGAACTTCAGCATGGTTGGGGCTCTCCTTGGTAACATCTACCACATGGGCCAAGAATGCATAACATCCTTGCCTCATCAGCTTATCAGCAACCATAGCTGACACAAGACAGGTGGACAGAATCTTTCTTTCTCCTTGAAAGATCCATGTGTTGCTTCCATCAGCAAACACAGCCAACTTGGACTCACAATCCAAGACAACTCGATACCTTTCTAAGGTATCCATCCCGAGGATTATATCAAATCCTTGCATATCAAGTGGTATAAGGTCCACTTGAATGCGATGATCAGAAAAGAAGAGGATGCAGGGAGAGCATACCTCCTGCAAAACAGCAGACCCATTCAACGGAGTCTCCGAAAACAAGCTATCTGCCCTATGACTGACTGTCATATTGCAGTTGCGAATCACCCTTCGAGTGATAAAAGAGTGTGTAGCACCCGGGTCAATCAGAACAGATACAACACAGGATTTAGACATATCAGAATATAAAAGTTCCATCTGACCTGCCACTACCTGTGGATTGACCACTGCATCTGGTGGATTCATAGCATAGAACCTCTTTGTCGCCTGGGGTTGAGTTGGTGTAGATGATCCAGCTTGAGACGCTTGCCCACGTCCTTGAGCTGCTCCTTGAGATTGCCTTCTCTGTAATCCATGTTGACCTTGTCTCGGAGGCTGTGTCACACTGACAGGCCTAGACCGGCAATCCTTCATCAAATGTCCCACCTTCCCACAGTTGTAGCAGCTTCTCTCCTGTTGCTGTGGTCTTAGTGGTCCAGTAACTGACATTGATGTAGAACTGTGAGTCTCTTGAGGTGGTTGACCCTGTCCTCTACCTCTGCTTGGAGACCACTGAGTCTGAGAACTAGATCTAGGTGGTGGAGGGTTAGGTGCAGATAATCTAGGTTTCTTAAACTCCCTAGATGAAGAACCCTGGAACTGTGGATATCTTTTCTGGGTTTTCCTCTTCTCAATCACAGATCTCTCTATCCTTCAGACTGACTCAACGAAGGTAGAGAATCTCTCCCGGTTTTCTAAGGCAGACACAGGGGTAGACATGTCAGCATTCAAACCCTTCTTGAATCTCCTGATCCTTTCCTCTTTTGTGGCAGCCATGTGCGGACAGAACCGCAACAACTCCATGAACTTAGCTTCATACTCACTAATGTTCATCATGCCCTGCCTCAGTCTCTCAAACTGAGAGATCTTCTCGTCTACGAAGGTCTTTGGAAAATATCTGAGGACAAATTCCCGCCGAAAGTCTTCTGACGAGATCTCCATTCCAGGTCTCTTCTGCTCTTCCATTGTCCACCAGTGACCAGCACTTCCTTTGAGAAGATAGATTGCATGTCTGACCTTCTCAGCTTCAGGGATATTGAGAATCCAGAAAGCTTTCTCCAACTCTGTTAACCACAGATCAGCATCTGCGAGGTCGGCTGTTCCAAAGTACTCGGTAGCTCCGACACGACGAAGTCGCTCGAACGTCTTCCCGATACCTTGTCCTTCGGGCTAGACAGGTGCCCTCGGTATAGGCATAGGCATCCTGTCGGTGATATGTGTCATGGCAGTCATAAACTGCCCGAACATCGCTTGCACAGCTGGGTTACCCAAGTCGGCTGGGTCAAACTGGGGTGGCTCCCTGGGTTGCTCAGGTATTGGTTTCTCTATTTCTGGAACCCTTGCACCGCCTTGTGGTGCAGCTACGCTACTCTCCGCCATGTACTCCTCATGTCGCTCAGACATCCTTATATATCTTCTTCTCCTGAGGAGCAGAAGATTCTATTAGATAAGGAAGAACACTAAGGATAGACTCAACATCCTAAGTCCTATGTCTCTGTAGACTCGGCAAACCTAGAGCTCTGATACCACTTTACTTGTGGGCTCCGATCTCCAAAACCACGAAGTAAATTCAGCGGAAGCATTCGATTAACAGCGGAAGACAAAAATCACAGGAAATTAAAAATTTTTGAGATAAGATGTTGAAATCATAAAAACTTCTTTCATAGAAAGGAGATAAACTGTTTACATCTCTGTTGAATTACTTTTTGAGTAATTATATACAACATGATACAAAATCTCAAGAGTCAAAACCAAAATCTCAGACACTAACTCCAAGACCTGAGAGTACAGAGACGGCATCAGACTATCTAACTACAAACTTAGCCGTCAGTATCTCCACCTGAGATTCACTGCTGCTCGTGGTGTTGCTGCTGGTGTTGGTCACCTGTAGGCTGGTTCCTCCGTCCTCGACGACCACCTAAAAAGTTGAAATCTACGGGGTGAGACAATTTTAAATAATTGTCCCTGCGAGAGTTATAACTCTCCACTAGAAGCTTTATATAGCAAAATAAAGAACAACATAGGCAATTACAGCTCTTTAACAGAATTAGCAGCAGATTGATATTAAGCAGAATATCAGCATATAGATAATAAGAAGATTGATATTAAGCAGAATATGCAGTGTAACATCATTCAAGTAGCTCGTAATTCGTCCTAAGAAGATATACTACGCGGTTGATTATGTTTTACAAACATCTTTATGCCCTGCGGAGATGAGGTATATCGCTCATACTCCAACCGATCATTGTTAAGTCGCATCGGTATCATATCTAGGTCATTAAAAGATCCGGATTCTTATGAACTCAACTTCCTCAGTCAGAGTGAGTATAACTTGCAGGACATCTTGTGTCTTTGCTACTATAGCTCACCAGGGTAATCTGGTACTTTGCTATTTTAGAGTCACAGTGGCATTCTGCACTCTCTTCGTCATCGAAAGATTTCTTGATTATCTCTCATCGATGCGGTATAAGGATTTCCATGAGTGTTACAGCATAAACATATAGTGAAGGGTTGATGGATTAAGATACATCTACATCAATTCCTACACTAGGATGTAAGGATTTACACATACATATTCCCCCACATACTCAAAAGTATGTGATCCAGGAATTCCCTTAGGAAAACCTGTTTCACCATCATATTGCTTCTGACAATGATGGATCTATGATCAGGGATCTACATGGTATGGTTATACTTGATTAGTTAGGTACATTTCAGTATTCTTTTAATATCATACATGTGTTGGTATATGTATGCCCGTAGAGCCATCCCAAGCAATTGCATGGAGTCGAATATTAATTAATCAATTAATGCGATTATTTGGTTAATTAATGAATTCTGAAATATTCTAATTAATCCACGAGCGTTTTAATTAACGCAACGTTTCTGTTTACCGATGGGTTTAGGAAACCCTACTTCTCTTCTTATCCTATTTAAAGGAGGATAGACGGCCGATATCTATATAAGATATAGAGAGACGCTTTTAGGTTACGCTCACGTACGTAAACCTAGCCGTCGCCGTCCTTAGGAGAGAAAGGAGAGCAACGCGCCGCTAGCACGCCGCCGCAGAGACACGCTCCTTCCCGCCGGCTTGAGAAGCGCGACGTGGAGTTCCGTCCATCCGCGTGGACGAAGTAGAGACGCAGACGCCTTGACGCATGCGTTCGGAGGACGTCAACGACCACCTGTACGTGCTGCGAGCAACGTACGTCACTGCCGCAAAGGAGCATCGCCGGATCAACCTGCAACAGCGAACGGGAGAGAAGATCCGTCCGTGTTTGACAAGCAGTGTTGCACCGTCATGCAGCAGGACATCGCCGGACTTGCTCCGCGATAAGGTATATCCCGCAAACCTATTTCCGAATACGCTGTTATGGACGAGATCCTGTTACGGGTTGCGTGGATTTATCGCTTCCGCCGCGCATGTTTTCTCCACAAAACCCAACAACATGTTCTCAAACATTAATCATTAGCATGGCAGCTATGAAAGTAGAATACTAAATGTAACATGTCTAACTCACATCAATTATCATTTCTCAATCATATCATCACAAGTCATCTAGTATGCATGACCTTGATGATACACATGGCTCTTACAGCCTAACAATCTCATAAGATGTTACTTTACTGAGCAACATGATATTTCACTATTCATAAAGCTAAAGCATGCTTTCAATGAATATTATATCATAATCCTTACCTGGATATGATCATCACCACATAAGAACCTGCATAGTTAACTCAACTAATAACAGTAAACAATTCATCCTCTTACAAGAGTTAAATTCCCTAATTCATCAATTAGGGTTTACTATTCACATTACATGTTATCACCCTAGAATTAGGGTTTACTATTCACTCCATTGGTGAATTGACCTCATAACATCATCATATATGAGAAACATCACCATTAATGCCCTTAGACTAGGTTAAGATTCATCAATTATCACAATTAGGGTTTCCATGATCTCACATAGGTGGATCATACCCTAATCATGCACATTTATATGTATTGAAGGTACATTATGTGAATCTCATCCATAATTGGTACTTTCTCTCTCCTCTTACTAGTAGATGGTGATTACACCACTCTAGATTAGGTTGGGTCAAGTCCTCATTGACTATCATAAGCCAAATCACCACTATCAAGTGATTAGGGTTTGATTAAAACAAGGTATCCTTCAATTGAACACTTTAGGGGCATCTTGGTAAATTACACCATTGATCACCATCATGGGTCAATTCATTAGTCAATTAGTCCCTTAATGTCGTAGGTTACCATTAGGGTTTAGATTAGATCACCATTGAACCAATTACACCTTCAATTGATTAAGTATGATCAACCTTGAAAATCTCCAAACGATTTCAACCTTTAACCACCAAATGGTCTTGAGACCGTTTGGCCTCAAATGGTCTTGAGATGGTTTGAACTCAAACGTTCTTGAGACCGTTTGACCTCAAACGTTCTTGAGACCATTTGGGGTGTGTTGACCGTTTGGGGTAGGTTGACTTCCAAACCATTTGAAGCTTATGTGGTTTGAAACCGTTTGATCAAAACGTTCCTGAGATCGATTGGTCCAAACGACCTTGAGATCGTTTGAGACCAAACGGTCTTGAGACCATTTGGCCCCAAATGGTCTTCAGACCGTTTCGCCTCAAACGGTCTTGAGACCGTTTGGATCCAAACGGTCTTGAGACTGTTTGGTCCAAATGGGCTCAAACCGTTTGGACCTCAAAAGTGGTTCAAAAGTTACAATTGTTTATGGTTATCTATGTTGAAGCCCTCAATTATCCAAATCCATGTTAATATATTACAATTGATTCAAATAGGATGAGCCTTAATCAATTTGACACTAAATTGACCCTCAATTGAAAGCCAATTAGGGTTAAATCCAATTCAATTAGGGTTTCAATCGGATAGTCATCAATGTTCAACAATGTGAATCAAATTGAGGTTGAACCTATCAATTGACCTCCAATTGGGCCCAAACTTGGCCCAAACGGTCTTGAGATCGTTTGGAAAACCTCCAAACGGTCTTGAGACCGTTTTCCCAAAGTTTGACCAAAACCCAATTTGGTTGGATAAGGGTTGAACCCTAATTAGGTCTAAAATCAGCATTTTTATCAATTCATCAACTTATTGCAATTGGACCCTCAATCCATCAAATTAGCTCAACCCTAGACATCCAAACGGTCTTGGGTTGTCACCAAACGGTCTTGAGACCGTTTGGATGAATCCCCAAATGGTCTTGAGACCTTTTGGGTCCTTCAACCCAAAACTCAACAAGATCTATGCTTGAAAACAATAATTTCAACCCGATTAGAGTTAGGGTGCTGAAGTGCCTTCAACTCTCAATTGGTTAGGAATTAGATTATGATTCTTTGTAGGAATCAAATTCAATATATTACCAACAGACCCTCAAACGGTCGTCCCTTGGTCAACACTATCAAATGGTCTTGATACCATTTTGATCCAAACGGTCTTGCAAGACCGCATGAGATCAAACAGTTTGAGACCGTTTATTTTCAAACGGTTTGCAACCGTTTGGACCAAAAGGGTCCAAGGTCGGTTGATAAAGTTGCCTAGGAATGCACGCCCATCATCTTCAACCTCTGTTAAGGTCGGTTACTCCACTGTTTTACTTGCAAAAGGGCAAGGAAGAAGAGAGGTAGAAGAAGAACTAAGCACAAATTGCAAGAACAAAGATATGCATAATAAAGCAAGAAGTTTAGAGTTATAAAACCTGCCTCAAACGCTGTTCCTAGAGCTCCAAGCTTCCAAGCTTCAAGTCTCTAATGGCATCTTGAGCTCCACAACTTGGCCAGAGGTGATTCTCCAAGGAAAAGATGGGGATGGTCGGCTAGAACAAAGAACCTAAGTGAGTTAACCATAGAACCAACCTTATATGATGAATTCATCCAAGAATCCGAGCTAGAAGATGGTTATTTCTCACCTTAGCACTACTTGGTCGTCTCCCTGAAGTCCAGAGCTCTGCCTTGGCCGTTTGAGAAAGATGAGAAGTGAAGAGGATAAAGGATACGTTCACTTGGTTTGCAAGGACAAAGGCTTATATACTTTAGGCTATTTTCCACCTTAAGAACCTCTAGAACATAGAATTCTCATATAAGTCCCTCCTTGTTTCTAAGGCACGCCCAAGCTATCAAAACTTATGTAAATTTCATCAAAACTCAAGATCTAAGGGTAAAGGAAACTAACATACAACTAAGGTACATGTATGAAGGTCTCCTTACTCATATTAGGTGATTTTTTTACCACAAAGGTCATTTTTCTTATCTGATTATTTCATTGAAGCGCCCTTTTCATCATTTCTACTCCAAATGATGTCAAAGTCATAAAAGATATTCTAGAAGGTGTATTTTATAAGTTGCACCCCACATTTGAGTAAATTGCACTTTATTCCAACTTAGGGTTTTTAAGCACAGGGATCTTTCCACAAGGTGCATCTTGATGCCCAAGCTTGGGAAATCCATCATACCTCATCATATTCACTCATATGATGTCTCATTATCAGAGGAACATCTTAACCTGTGAAAATTGCAAGTTAATCCCCTTAAATGGGTAATTTGCACATAGGTCCCTGTATTACAAAACAATACTACAACTTTGTTTACAAAGGAGCAAAAATTGAAAGTATATGTTCCTGAGGAACTTAATTACATGCCAGGGAGTATTCACAAGTATATAATTACATATTTAGGCAAAACTTCTAGGGTTAGTTTATAACCCAGGTCAGGGATGTTACAACCCTTGTACCCCTCTCTTTATTGGAGGGGTTAGGATCTGGGTTCCCAATTTGTGTGGGAGTGGAAGGGACTGAAAGATCATGAATTTTCTCAACCTACGAGTGCCAAACCGGTCGGTTCACAACCGACCCGGTGTGTACAATGCGAGACGATCGGTTCACAGCCTGAGATGATCGTTTCACCTTGTTTTCCAATTGAATATGAATTAGCAAATTCATTTCCAATTAATGTGCAACATTAATTCCTGTACAAATCAAATTGAACAAGTGAAACAATCAACTTTTCTCACATATTTGAGAAAGTCACAAGAACCTTTGATTGGTGCAACTGAGTCGACCGGTTCACTAGGTGAATCGGTCGTCTCACCCAACGTAAGTCGATTGGTTCACTCAATGAACAGATCGATTGGTGTTCAAATTTGTGTATAACTCATCCAATCCAATTCTAATCAACTTGGCCCTCCAAATGAGCATCTCAACACTTGAGTCATTCATTGGCAGTCCAGTCAATTGATTTGTTACTTGAATTGAATACCTAATGTAAGACCCATGACCTACGTTTTGGGATAATCCTATTTTCTTTGGCTTGATTAAGTGTTTAGAACTTTTCTCTAAACCTTTGTGATGCCCTTGGAGCTTGTGGAGAACTGAAGTATCCAGTTTGAGCATGTTTGGATGACGTTTGTGCCTAGTGTGCTTATTTTGGTGCAAATTGCAATTTATCCAAGTTGTGGGGTAATCTTGCAATTTGTAACCTTTAGAGTGTTCCTTCTCTCTCTTGGTTTCATGAGAGAGGTTGTGGTGCTTTGGAGCCTTGTTTGATATTTGGTTGTGTGGTGGAATCACCTTGGGTGATTAGGGTTTTCTAGGGTTTGTGTCCCTTATGTGTTGTCGTAACCTAGGGCTTGTTGGGTGGGTGTTACAGTCGAGACACCTACCCTAGATGTGGTTGTCACTACCGAAGTGGTTTTGGGTGATCTTGGGTCGAGATAGTTGCCCTTGTATGGAGTGCCTCGACCTAGGAGGAGTTGGTGACCTTTTACCACGACCTTGTGGTGTTTGGTGGTGTTGTCATGACCATGGATGGTGTTCCATGGTGGCTCACGACCATGACCGTGTTGGTTAACCCAAGTGGGTCAAGACCCAACAAAGACTGTATCAACATCTCTTGCATGTGGTTTTTAAGTGGTTGCATGTTAGTTTCTTGGGTCGACAAGTGTCCCTTTGGAGCCCTGTCTTGTTGACACCTCATCGCTTACCCATACAACTCTCCTTCCTTTGCTATATAAACCCTTTTCTCTCCTTACAAGTGACCTTTTTCAGCCTTCATTCTCCTTCCTTGCTTGGACGTTCTTAGAGCTTGGTGGAGCAAGGGAGTTCTATTCTTGGTGCCTTGAAGGAGGATCGACCTTGCATGTGGTGCTTGTGGTGACCTTTGATCAACTTTTACCTTGGTAAGTATTTACCTTTCTTTTGTGGTGTTTTCCTTGGATCTTCCACCCCATCTTCTTCCCTTTTATTAGCCTTAGACCATGTTTTGAAATGTTGGTCGTTCTTGAGAATTAAATCCACCTCACAAAGGGTCATAGGCCATGTTTTGACAAGGTGACACCCAAGTGAGAGGAAGTTTCTTTTCTCTTTTCCCCCTTCTTTCTTTTGGTTCGTGTCAGGACATGTAACACTAAATGAGATTACTCAAAAAATAAAACACAATCAATCACTAATTAATCACATACCCAAAAATATGGGTAAATTAAAATCAATTTCAATGTCATCACCTTCTCTGAAATATTTTCATAAGACCCCAACATCTTTTTTTTATCCATACTAGGCCAAGAATTTGATACAAATGTTCTATTGCCTTAGCCACAACATATATACATAGAAGAACAATATTCGTATATATCACACAAACAAGCATTAACAAGCTAACAAAATCCTAATTCATTTGAAACACCATATACAAACTTTTTCTGCCTGGACCTGAGAGTACAAGGACGACTCTAGGACAAACTAGATATCTAATCAACTTTATCAATTATTCATTGCTATAGCTCCTCTTTTCTGCCACAAGTTTGTTTTTGTCATTTCCGATTACCTAAAAAATGTGGCGAACCACAAGGGTGAGACCCATGTCCCAGGAAGAGATATAACCTCCAACAACGTTTATTGATTACAACATTTTTAAGTAATTAAACAATTAAGCAGTTTAATTAGATATAATAACTAAGATCAACAGTACTGATGATTAACAAATTACATAAAGGAGTAGATAATAACTATCATCATTATCCAGACTATCATTCTTTATCTTGTTGACAATATAAGCAATTCAGTAGCATATGCAGTTCTAACATCATGAGCAAGTCTAGTAACA
The DNA here is from genome assembly GCA_963693085.1 of Alisma plantago-aquatica. NCBI lineage: Eukaryota > Viridiplantae > Streptophyta > Magnoliopsida > Alismatales > Alismataceae > Alisma > Alisma plantago-aquatica. The sequence continues at coordinate 53,626,765 of OY856412.1, forward strand.
CAACATATCTAACAACATGAGCATGTCTAATTGGTTGAACATATCAACATTATAATAAGAGCTAACAACATAAGCGCAACTACCTGTACAAGCATTATTAGCAGTATATGCATCTCTAGTTACAAAGGCATGGCTAGCATGCTAAACATAACTAAAAACATGAGATATCTAGCATCATGATTATAATCACCAGTAGCAGTATAGTTATCAACATAATCATGGCTACTGTATGTATGCATCTACAATCTTAAGCATATCAACAACATAAGTATATATACTATCTCTTAATTGCACTAAGCATCATCTTTATGTAAAGAGAACAAACAAGGGTTATCATCCAATGTGAAACGTTGTGTATAACCCTACACAAATATGTTACACAGATGTATTACATCTTTTATTATGCCCTGGGGAATTTTAATCGTACCATTCAAAGTCCAACCGACCCCTATGAAGGGCTATTTGGTTTCCTACAATATCTAGGAGTGTCGGTATCCTAAGATCTCTTCCCCTCAGTTACTATGAGTAAAAAGGCAGTGACATATCAGTCAAAGCTGCCACTACAGCGACATATAGTCAAGTTGATAACCACTAGTCTGACCTTGGTACAGGTCACGACACTAGAAACATGGGAATTCAAACCCAATCACTGAGGTACCACCACAATTGTCCTCTAATCACATCATGTTATAATCACCGAGACACGACCACAGTCGTTCTCAATCACATCAGATGTATGAGGCATGACCATAGCCAACCTCCACAATCTGCATTGTGGATGACAAGGATATATCCTCAACCTGCCACCCCTACATACTCAACAGTATGCGCTCCGAGTTTCCCTTAGGAATACTCGTTTCACCATCCAGCAAGTTTTGACACTGAAGTTAGCTCTACGGCACAGGGCACAACATGATTAGAGTTGCACTTGATTAGTTATGCCAATTGGGTGAATTAAGGTTGCATCAAACAAGTGGACATACAAACCCTAATTCACTTCTAGAAAGCATATAAATATCAAAACTTGAAAAGACATAAAACATATGAAACATTATTTCTCATCTCATCATCACATGGTATTATTCACTTGCCATTGATGATACTACACTAGTCATCATATTATCACAAGATATAAATCCTTTTCACAATATCATAGGGTATCAACCCTTATCAACAGAAGAGGAATACACCTCATTCAGTGCTCAATCATGCCCAAAGGTCATTATGACCATCATACTATCACATGATATAAATACTTGTCACAATATCACTGCCTTATCAACACAAGAGGATTACACCTCATTCAGGGCTCAATCATGCCCAAAGGTCATTAAGACCTTTATATTATTATTCCCTGCAAGATCATCATTATATTTTCATGCATTATAACAAGGCACAACAACATTACTTACATATAATACACCAGATCAACACAATATTGCATTAATGAGCTAGGAGATATTCATAAACAATCATAGTAGGGTTATATCAACATTAAGAACATTCCTTTATTACATCAGCATGCAAGGAATCTAGATATGATTAACTCTCATCATATTCATTATGTACATGTTTAGCATAAGAAAGTATCAACCATGTGGCTATAATAACCACCAATTAACATATCAAGGTTATGATCATAGTAAGGAGGTTAGTCTACCATCATTCCATCATATAAGAATGTTAAACATGAATACTCATATTTATCTAATTGCATTAGAGTTAGATTCAACATGATAAATTATATCAATGTTACTAATCGTCACTTATACCCAAACCCTAACTCACGGTATCCCCATTGGATCATGGATGCATAAGTAGAAGCATCACCATCACATTCCATAGTATTCTCAAGTATGAACCCACACATAAATCAAGGTGTAACCATCGGGCAATAGCATACTAAGGTTTCAATAACAATAACAAAGTCTCCATGATTGTATTAGTCATTCAAGGACTATTCATACCCAATTACCATCATTTAGTTATATGAAAGCTAGGTATAACAAGCTATACCTTATTAGGGTTACATATCAACACAATATGGTAATCATCGATTCTATACATATGAGTGAATAGGTAATACTACCTTATTAAGGGTAACCCTCCATTTGTTTCATCATCATTCAACCCGTATTACCATACCACAATGTCACCCAGAACCAATGGATGTTTAAATGGTAAGACCTTTGGTTGTTTACATAAGTAAACACCTTGGATAAACCACCTATGAAGTACTTGATTTGTTCTTTATAAGCCGTCACCATCTAACCCTAGGCATCCCTTGATTAACAACACAAAAAGTTCCATTGGAAGTAGGGTAAAACCCACAATCGACTATTTATTTAGAACAAGCCATCCATTGTACACAAGTAAAATCCTTAAGTTGATCATATAAAGGAAACCATTTAAATAACATTATTAGGACCAACATATTACATTAGCCATCATTTCAATTTATTGGAGGAATAAACATTAGATCTTGACCATTGGGTCAAGTTCATATGCTAAAACCATCAATTACAGTATAGGTCCGACCATTGCATCAAGTGACCCAAGAAACCATTGGTATAAGGATTAATTGATGATACAACTACAATGATTAACTCAAAATAGGTTTTAGAGACCTGATCCACCATCATTGGTGATTATGAAATCACCATAGGTTGTTAGATCAACACTATATTCATTAATCAACATCAAATATTAAGCTAATGTCAACATTGATTGATAGCATCAGTAAGGTGCTTAATGGTTGATCATTATACTTCTAATTGATCCAAAACCTGACCTAAGGGGGTGAACATAGGTTGTCACCATCATTTGACACCCTTTATCACGACCATCAGTTGTTATGAAGACAACACCATAGGATTGTTGCAATGGTACCATCATTGGCTCATGGTTTATAAAAGAAATCAGCTTTAAACCCTAAAATTGACCATTGGTTGATAGGTGCTTAGCACCATAGGTTGTCAAACCAACCTGATCCAAGTCATATTGTACCTTAGGAATAATGTACAAATGATCACAGGTTCATCTAGAATTCAAATTATAACAGGGAACATTATAAAAATCGAAATCCAAGTCAAGCATAGCTTTTTAGTGCATGAATCATCATTTTCAAGCAAGAACATGATCCAGAAAGCTTATGGTAAGCAATAAACGTGGAGCAAGTTATAAAACTTGACTCTAATGTGAAGATGAAACCTCACACAGAAGAAATCTCAAGCAGGTAGGGTAGAAAATCCAAGAATAAACTATGAATTCATCCATCTAGCACCTTTCTTCATCAAATGAGCAAACCCTAAGCATAAGGAGCAAGAAAGGTAGGGTTTTAGAGCTTTAGAGCAATTTCTACCACTGAACAGAAAGGTTACGACCTGGAGAAAGCTAGGAGGAAGGATAAAAAATAAAAATACGGAGGAAAGAAGGAAATTCGTATACTTTTAGGTCAAGATCACTAGAAGGAAGCTTTTTCAACCCTAAAATGAAGTCATTTCAACCTTAGAGCCTTTCTCCAAGAAGATCCCCACTTTCTTCTTCCTTGGGCAGAAAAATTGACATATGAACAGAGGGAGAATGATATTGGGAGAAGGAGAGAGATGGTGGAGAGGAAATGGCTCGTTTTGGTGCTTGTGGATAAGTATATGACACTTTAATATAAAGAAAAAGAAAAAGAAAAAGTCGAAATTCTAGTATATATCCAAGTGTCCATGGCTTTAAATTATTAAGAATATATAAGCACACACAAAAGAAGCTCTCCCACCATCTCTTTCCTTTGTCGAAATTCCCATCCAATCACAAAATTCCTTAGTTGATAGCTACTAAAGGTAGCTCATCCGTGATGGGGAAAACCCTAAAATACCCTTGGAGCAAACACCTTCAAACCAAGGTTTAAATAGGTTCCCCATGGCTCAACAAGCTCACGAATGATGATAGAATATACAAGGAACATAATGCAAGTGATAAACTGCAAAGAAAACCTCTCAATTGGGTAAATTGTAGAATAGTCCAAAATGTGCATAAAATTGCATAACTTGCTCAAACAATGTCCAAATTGGACCAAATTTGAAATTTAATCTTGTCTAATGATTTAAAAGCATATAACAAGGTTATATTAGGATTATAAACATTCAATTATGATAATTAATCTTGTTCAAATCATTAAGCAAGTTTAGGGGCCTTACAACTATAAACCCCTAACAGGGATTCGCCCATGAAATCCAAGGTAAACATAGATGGGTGCTTCCTATGCACCTCATCCTATTACCTTCACATGGTTACTTTCATATCATGGTTATGTACATCATTCATACATATCTCATCTTGGTTCAGCAGAAAACCCCCCACATAAGAAGACATTTGCAAATATGGAACATAGAAATTTGTTGTGCCACCTGTACAAATCTAATAGTAATATTCAACTTTAAATTCTAGCTATCATCCTAAAATTATATCTATTATATCAACACCTTACTCAAAAGTCATACTTGCTAGCTTTTTACCAATCATGACATGTGTCCCATACCATTCCTTGAAGATAAAAAAGTCAATATATCCTTATTTTTTTTATACACTGACACTAGAACTCTTGTCAGTTCTTTTTTAGCATCAAAAGAAATGTTGACACTGGCAGCTGTCCTTCCATACAAGGAAACATCATTCCTAGTCAACCTTGTTAGAGGTGAAAGAACAACACTATCTTCACCTTACTAGGATTTATACAACCTACTTAGAAGACATATCATGATCCCATAAAGAAATGTAATCAACCACATCTCACTCTTGTTCAACTTGTCTCATGGCTATTGCTTCTTCGACAACTCTAAGGTTTTGTTTAAGAAATATTGATCATATTTTTGATCATATTTGAAATACTTTGACATGTCATCATTCAAAGATTGCTACAACTTGTAAGACATTACTTGAACACTTTGTTCATCCTATTCATAAATTCTATTGGTACATTGGTTAGTCTAAAGGACATAACTCTAAACTTATCATGGTCATGTGGATTATGTCATCCAATCTAACTCTTATGCATTGATATTTTATCATAGGTTATTTTAAAGGAACATGGTATTACATATTTATTAGCCAACAAAACATATATCCTTGATAGTGTTCTTTCCCAGCTATCACTGAACCATACACAACATTATAGAAACACTTTTTTTAAACAACATTTAGAGGGTCATCATCAACTCTCTCTCTCTCTCTCTAAGGGATAGGAATACTTGGAATGTTCATTTAATAAACATCTCCTACCTTCACATATTTCTCATATTATTAATACAACTTGGATACTAGGATTCATTACCTTGGTATCCACCTCATGCGCTATAAGGAATTTACATCCTTATCTCATCTACTTTTACCAACATAACAAATTTCAAAACATATAAGATGAGTCTTCCTAATTATTGGAATGCTCAAAAGAAAAATCATCACAAACTTTTTGACCATGGAACCATAGTCCAAACAACCTTATTCTATAATAAGATATCCATCCTCATGTTTAGAATGAATCCACACATACCAAGTGGCAATGGTCCACTTGAAAGATGTTCCCTAGAAAGGAAAGACACAAAGGGAAACACATTTCCCATACCATAGTAGTATTTTTCAAGGGTCACTAGCAAAAAGGTAACTAATTCTATTTTCATTATGTAGGTTACAACTTCTTATGTATCATTTTACCTTTTTCATTTTGGGTTCCTTGCCATTAGAATAGGAATCATCATGATAACATATCTCATTACTCCTTCCTTGATGACTATTTATCACACTTGGGTATGTTCTCTTATTTATTATATTTTTCAACAACTTATCGACAAGTAAATACTCATATTCCACATTTGCTTGATTAAATTGGGATCATCTCCCTTAATTTCTTTCACATGCCATGCTGATTTTTCATTAACACTTTCTTACACACATAGTTTGGTCTGAAATTAACTCAGGTTCCACCTTATTTCTTTTCCATTATTCCCATTCATCTTCTCATTTTGTACTTTTTATAAGAGTTCTTTCCATCTTATGTGGATTTCATACCTTGCTTCACTTTTTAAGCATAGACTTATCTATCTTTTATTTTATTATATTCTTGAATCACATCTTTAAGAACTCCTCTTTTTCTAATTTGTATTCAGATTTAGATTTCATGGTGTTGTATCTTTCTCTTATAGTTACCAAACATTCAAGTTTTGATAGATAATGATACAATTCTCATCTTCTTTAAGGTAGGATTGAGATATTCACACCGTGATTTCTTATTCGTTATGCTCTTTAGATTGTCTCAAAATGAAAACTTGATCAGAGTGATCAGAAAGATAACAGTCTAAGAGTTCTATATTTACCTTTCATCAATAATTGAATACTTGGCCAGGGCACCCAAATACTGAGATTAGACAATATGCACCATATTTTTATGTCATATTCCTAACTTAGACATCATCCTAGTTCTAAGTCCTAGTGTCCCTATAGACTGAGTGAACCTAAAGCTCTGATACCAACCTATCAGGACCCGTTACACTAAATGATATTACTCAAAACCTCAAACACAATCAATCACTAATTAATCACATACCCAAAAATATGCGTAAATTAAAACCGATTTCAATGTCAGCACCTTCTCAGAAACATTTTCATAAGACCTACTAGGCCAAGAATTTGATACAAATGTTCTATTGCCTTAGCCACAACATATATACACAGAAGAACAATATTCATATATATCATACAAACAAGCATTAACATGCTAATAAAATTCTGATTCATTTGAAACACCATATACAAACTTTTCCTGCCCGGACCTGAGAGTACAGCGATGACTCTAGGAGAAACTAGACATCTAATGAACTTTATGAAATATTCATTACTATAGCTCCTCTTTGTTGCCACATGTTTATTTTCGTCACTTCTGATTACCTAAGAAAATGTGGCGAACCACAAGGGTGAGACCCATGTCCCAACAAGAGATATAACCTCCAACAATGTTTATTAATTACAACATTTTAAGTAATTAAATAATTGAGTAGTTTAATCAGATATAAAAAGTAAGATTAACAGTACTGATGATTAACAAAATACATAAAGGAGCAGATAATAACTATCATCATTAGTCTGACTATCATCCTTTATCTTGTTGACAATATAAGCAATTCAGTAGCATATGCAGTTCTAGCTTCATGAGCAAGTCTAGTAACATAGCAAGCTAACAACATGAGCAGTCTAATTGGTTGAACATATCAACATTATAAGAAGAGCTAACAACATAAGTGCAACTATCTGGACAAGCATGATTAGTAGTATATGCATCTCTAGTTACAAAAGCATGGCTAGCATGCTAAACATAACTAATTACATGAGATATCTAGCATCATGATTGTAATCAGTAGTAGCAGTATAGTTATCAACATAATCATGGCTACTGTATGTATGCATCTACAATATTAAGCATATCAACAACATAAGTATATCAATTATCTCCTAATTGCACTATGCATCATCTTTATGTAAAGAGAACAAACAAGGGTTATCATCCAATGTGAAATGTTGTGTATAACCCTAAACAAATATTTTACACGGTTGTATTACATATTTTATTACACCCTGGGGAATTTGAATCATACCATTCAAAGTCCAACCGACCCCTACGAAGGGCTATTTGGTTCCATACAAGATCTAGGAGTGCTAGTATCCTAAGATCTCTTCCCCTCGGTCAGTATGAGTAAGGCAGTGACATATCAGTCAAAGCTGCCACCACAGTGACATATAGTCAAGATGACAACCACTAGTCCAACCTTGGTAGAGGTCACGACACTAGAAACATGGGTATTCAAACCCAAACACTAAGGTAAAACTGTAGTTGTCCTCTAAACACATCATGTTATAATCACTGAGACACGACCGCAACCATTCTCAATCACATCAGATGTATGAGGCATGACCATAGCCAACCTCTACAATCTGCATTATGGATGACAAGGATATATCCTCAACCTGCCACCCCCACATACTCAACATTATGCGCTCAGAGTTTCCCTTAGGACTACTCATTTCACCATCCAGCAAGTTCTGACACTAAAGATGGCTCTACAACACAGGGCACTACATGATTAGAGTTGCACTTGATTAGTTATGCCAATTGGGTGAATTAAGGTTGCATCAAACAAGCTTACATACAAACCCTAATTCACTTCTAGCAATCATATAAATATCAAAACTTGAAAAGATATAAAAAATATGAAACATAATTTCTCATCTGATCATCACATGGTACAATTCACTTTCCATTCATGAGACTAAACTAGTCATCATATTATCCCAAGATATAAATCCTTTTCACAATATCACAGGGAATCAACCCTTATCAACAGAAGAGGAATACACCTCATCCAGGGCTCAACCATGCCCAAAGGTCATTAAGACCATCATACTATCACAAGATATAAATCCTTTTCACAATATCACAGGGAATCAACCCTTATCAACACAAGAGGATTATACCTCATTTAGGGATCAATAATGCCCAAAGGTCATTAAGACCATTATATTATTATTCCCTATAAGATCATCATTATCTTTTCATGCATTATAACAAGGCTCAATAACATTACTTACATATAATACACCAGATCAACATAATATTGCATTAATGAGCTAGGAGATATTCATAAACAATCATAGCAGGTTATATTAACATTGAGAGGATTCCTTTATTGCATCAACATGTGAGGAATCTAGATATGATTAACTCTCATCATATTCATTATGCACATTTTTAGCATAAGAAAGTATCAACCATGTGGCTATATTAACCATCAATTAAAATATTAAGGTTATGATCATAGTAAGGAGGTTATTCTACCATCATTCCATCATATAAGAATGTTAAACATGAATACTCATCTTTATCTAATTGCATTAGAGTTAGGTTCAACATGATAAATTATATCAATGTTACTAATCATCACTTATAACTCACATCATCCCCATTGGATGATGGATGCATAAGGTGAAGCACCACCATCACATTCCATAGCATTCTCAAGTATGAACCCACACATAAATTCAGGTGTAACCATCAAGTTATAGCATACTAAGGTTTCAACAACAATAACAAAGTCTCCATGATTGTAGTAGTTATTCAAGGACTATTCATACCCAATTACCATATTTAATTATATGAAAGCTAGGTATAACGAGCTATACCTCATTAGGGTTACATATCAACACAATATGGTTATCATCCCTTCTACACATACAAGTGAATAGGTAAGACTACCTTATTAAGGGTAACCCTTCATTTGTTTCATCATCATTCAACCTGTATCACCATACCACAATGTCACCCAGAACCATTGGATGTTTAATAGGTAAGACCTTTGGTTGTTTACATAAGTAAACACCTTGGATAAACCACCTATGAAGTCCTTGATTTGTTCTTTATAAATATTCACCATCTAACCCTAGGCATCCCTTGATTAACAACACAAAAATTTCCATTGGAAGTAGGGTAAAACCCACAATCGACTATTTATTTAGAACAAGCCATCCATTGTCATCAAGTAAGATCCTTAAGTTGATCATATAAAGGAAACCATTCAAATCACACTATTAGGACCAACATATTAAATTAGCCATCATTTCAATTTATTGGAGAAATAAACATTAGATCTTGACCATTGGGTCAAATTCATATGCTAAAACCATCAATTACAATATAGGTCTGACCATTGCATCAAGTGACCCAAGAAACCATTGGTATAAGGCTTAATTGATGATACAACTACAATGCTTAACTCAGAAGAGGTTGTAGAGACATGATCCACCATCATTAGTGATCATGAAATCACCATAGGTTTTTAGATCAACACTATATTTATTAATTAACATCAAATATTAAGCTAATGTCAACATTGATTGATAACATCAATAAGGTGCTTAATGGTTGATCATTATACTTCTAATTGATTCAAAACCTGACCTAAGGGGGTTACCATAGGTTGTCTCCATCATTTGAAACCCTTTATCATGACCATCAGTTGTTATGAAGACAACACCATAGGGTTGTTGCAATGGTTCCATCATTGGCTCATGGTTTATAGAAGAAATCAGCTTTAAACCTTAAAATTGACCATTGGTTGATAGGTGCTTAGCACCATAGGTTGTCAAACCAACCTGATCCAAGTCATATTGTACCTTAGGAATAATGTACAAATGATCAAAGAAAGGTAGGGTTTTAGAGCTTTAGAGAAATTTCTACCATGGAACAGCAAGGCTGCGACTGGAGAAAATTAGGATGAAGGATAACAAAGAAATAGATGGAGGAAAGAAGGAAATTCTTACACTTTTAGGTCAAGATCACTAGAAGGAAGCTTTTTCAACCCTAAAATGAAGTCAATTTCAACCTTAGAGCCTTTCTCCAAGAAGATCCCCACTTTCTTCTTCCTTGGGCAGAAATATTCGCAGATGAACAGAGGTAGAACAAGGTTGGGAGAAGGAGAGAGGTGGTGGAGAGGAAATGGATCATTTTGGTGCTTGTGGATAAGTATGTGACACTTTAATATAAAGAAAAAGAAAAAGTTGAAATTCTAGTATATATCCAAGTGTCCATGGCTTTAAATTATTAAGAATATATAAGCACACACACAAGAAGCTCTCCCACCGTCCCTCTAGACCTTCTTATCTTTCCTTTTCTGAAATTCCCAGCCAATCACATAATTCCTTAGTTGATAGCTACTAAAGGCAGCTCATCCTTGAAGGGGAAAACTCTAAAATACCCTTGAAGCAAACACCTTCAAACCAAGTTTTAAATAGGTTCCCCATGGCTCAAAAAACTCAATAATGATGACAGAATATCCAAGGAACATAATGCAAGTGATAAATTGCAAACAAAACCTCTCAATTGGGTAAATTGCATAAAAGTCCAAAATGTGCGTAAATTGCATAACTTGCTCAAACAAGGTCCAAATTGGACCAAATTTGAAACTTAAGCTTGTCTAATGATTTAAAAGAATATCACAAGGTTATATTTGTGTTATAAGCATTACATTATGATAATTAAGCTTGTTCAACTCATTAAGCAAGTTTAGGGGCCTTACAGTTCGACCTTGAGCTTCTTGGTCCCTCTCCATGGGCAATCTTTTACCATGGTGTCTTCTCCTTCTTGAGGTGTTCTTTAGCCTAGGGTGGAGATTTGGTGGAGATTCATCTTCCATGGGATCGTGTGTTTGGAGCTTGTGACCCTTGGTGTGACCTTCTTTCAAGCGGGTTGTATAACTCTTAACCCTCTCTATTAATGCACTTCTTCTACATGCATGCTATTGTGTTATCTCTCTAAAATGTTTCCTTAACATGCTAGTAATTGATGATAGACTCTAGAATTTGGTTTATGTTGAGATAATGCTTGGTTTGGATGGAATCTGAAACCCTAGTTTTGTACCCAAATATATGGTAATTGTGATGCAATGATGTTTTTCCCCTATCTCTTAATCTTGGTTTTGGTTGCATTTATGATGATTGAGTGTTTTGGCATTATACGAAGTTTTGGTTCTATTTTTTGCAGTTTAACTTGGTTCTCTCTCTTATTTGAGATCCCTTTTAATGGTAGTTTCATGATGCAAGTGTTAGGATTTTTTATGACTAATTTTGGGAGATGTTTTTTTTCTTGAGGATGGTGGTGTACCCTACTATTCTTTTCTATTTTGGGTTTACCTTTGTTTTGATCTTGGTTACCCTTGGTTTTATGATGATCCTTGGTCGTAGTGGTATTTTGACCCTTGTTGGTCATTACACCTTGATCTTTTTATGGTATCGGTCGAGATGATGGTCTGTCGTTTGGTCAAGATACTTGCCCTGAATTAGTTAGGACCTTGCTTCTATTTTAGAAGACTTATATGATCTTATGATGTTAGTGACCCTTACCCTTGTTACAATCACAATGTTTCACCTATATTTTGTTTGGTTGTGACCCATAGTGTGATTTGAGGTCAAGACATGCCCTCCCTGGTGTGTCGCGGCAGCAACATCATGGTGTTGGTCACGGTTGAGACACCACATATGGTTGATGGTCATGACCCATGTTGTGGGTCATTGTAACACGTGGTTGGTGGATGGTTGAGGCATATGCTCGAGTAATCAATCAATACACATCTATGTGTAATGTATAAGACACATGTAGTGTTGTGATGATCCCAAATTTAGGGTTTTGATATCGAATATAGTACTTTAAGACCATGGATGTTTTTATACAGTTGAGCCAAAATTGAGGATATGGTTATTCAATTTACAAATAATTTCACCCAAAAAGTATGATTAGAGTTACAATTGAGGATGATGACAACTAATTAAGTTCAAATATGATGAATATGTTTGATAAGTTGAATTGGGTACTTACAGGGCCAAGACTTGATGATTCATTGGCTAGTATTTGAGGTTTATACAATTATTATGAGGTTATTTGAGGAATTAAGTTAGATGACCAAATGTTGTACTTATGGTTTCAAACTTAAAAATATGAGGATTCATGTAATGAGGAACACATGGTTCAAATCGCATCTGAAGCAGAGCTTACCACAAGGAGATATAAGTGTTTGAATTATGCAATATTATGATAAAATGAGTATCATGAGACTGTGGTGAAAAATAAAAGGTGAAGATGGCAAACTACTATATGTGTCATGCAGCCCACTCAATCGTAATGCACTTGTCATGACCCAATCCTAGCCGGCCACACGGATTTCATGGTTGATGCTTCACCCCCTACCTCTTAATCTGATGTAGAGGAGACAAATCCATAACGAACCCATCCTACTCACTCAACTCGGGCTGAAAAACCCTTCCTTTCTAAACCGATCTCCCTAAAATTGAAGGATATTCTTAGCAACCCTTTAGTCATGGACAACACATAAGCGGGGAGAGAGATTGACCCATCTATATTTTTGTGTTTCTCCACTACTACGAGCTAAAGGAAGGAGAAGGAAGTTAGGAGGTAGATCAACCCCCATCTATCCCTCACCCTCTGTTGCCATTCACCTTAGCCAAACATGTTTTCTAGAGATCAACAAGGAAATTCTACCTGAACCAACCTCATCAAGAGGTAGACAAACCTCAGGGGAAGCCTTTCACACATCCCCACTACCTAAAAAATCTCTCCCATGTTCAAAAGGAGGCTACATATATCATTTGGTCTTGGGAGCCCGAGTAAATTGATGAGAACGAAATCTATCTTCCAACGAATCCATCCCTACCATGAGTCCAAGCGGTAGTGAACTTGGTGTTTTTTGACCCAATGACTCTGGTTCTTCTCAATGGAGAGGGAAACACCCAAGAAGATCTGTACAAGAATCAAGCCATGCAATAGGACGTATTGCTCATGGAGCTGGTCTTATCAGCGGTGTTGAGACTCGATAATGGAGTCTTGATGATAGAAGAAGAGAATAGTTCATGACCTGGTGACCTTCCTCGACTCTAGGAGATTAACTAAACACACCTCCAATGATCATGCCCCTTTCGGATGCCTTGCTCCACTGCGACCCCCAACCTAGGGTGGGGGATTTATCACTTGGCACCTCCACGCCATAGAAAACTTTCGCAGAGGCTATGGAGTCCACCAAGAAGCTTTTAGGCGCCTATGTGTTTGATGAGATCTGATTCTTATGCATCCATTCAGTCACCAGAGTTTTCTCAACTCAAGGCGGAATCCGTTTGCGAGACCAGAATAGAGTCTGCAATGCCTTGACGAGGGCATGAGGAAACCCGAGGTGGTCACTCGATCCCCCTACCCAAACCTTGAATCGACAGGCCAACAAGCACTGAGCCACACCCACTCTGATGGTGGTGTGGTAGAATCCTAGCTCTATACAAGGATAACAATCAATGGCTATTTTTTATCTAGAAAGGTAAAATCTCATTTTAATTTATAGAAAATACTTGAGATCTTATGAAATTCATAAAAATTATACCTATTGCCCAATAAATTCCCCCAAAATATCCTTAGACTCAAAAACCATGTGCACATTATTATTGGACCCCTAGATCGGATCCTTGAACCACTTTTAATCATGATATTTAATTTAGAGTACAATGTTCCCTTTTATTGTTCATTAAATGAAATAAATAATATCCAATTGATATTAATTCTCTTAAAATTCTCTTAGAACCCTAAGGTTGATTTAAGTCCAACTTTGAACTTTGATCTGAGTAATATACCCAAATAATAGGTCATTTTCTATTAATGACAAATTAGATGCTTAGCCCCATATTAATCATAGAAAACAGACCAATCATTAGAAAAATATGATTTTTGGACCAAACTTGAAAAATGATATCATGATCAGTATAAATTACTAGAGACATATTTCAGATCAGTAATACCTAGACTTGACCTAACCCTAAACTGGACCTAAATACCATCAGTAACACCTAGATTTGACCTAAACCCTAAATTGGACCTAAATACCATTAATAATGGTGAACCTTGTATTAATGATGATTAATTGATATTAATCAGGTAATGACCAGATGACTATATGATCATGGATATGTTAGGATCCTCTAAACTCAGGTACGTGGGTTTTATTTAATTATATGACTATGGTTTTCTTGCTTGCAATCATGATATGTATGCATGCACTCTTCTATTTACAAATATTGGATGTAGTATTTCTATGTAGTACTCATTGTTTTGTCACTTGAAAACATAAATTATGAGTAGATGTTTTGTAGTTATTTAAGGTGTTAAATATCCCCCTTATGAGGGAATGAATCACTGTTGACTAGTACACCTCCCTAGAGCACACAGTGTATGAAGAGTTTTCCAGAGTACTTGGTACACAGGATAGGGCCCGACATGTATGTTTTGGCATTAGTCCACCTTGATTATGCAATTCATCTAGAAAAATGAATAAAATTGGCATATTTCTATTAATCAATAAATGTTTTCTATGATTTTCTTTCTTTCTTTCTGCAAATATTTTCAAAATAGGAATACCATAAATAAATGTATCTGTCTACCCATGTACTCCACACCTTATGTGTCGATTCATTGTTTCACATATGTTTTAGGTA
This sequence comes from Alisma plantago-aquatica, assembly GCA_963693085.1. Taxonomy (NCBI): domain Eukaryota; kingdom Viridiplantae; phylum Streptophyta; class Magnoliopsida; order Alismatales; family Alismataceae; genus Alisma; species Alisma plantago-aquatica. The sequence goes on from OY856412.1 coordinate 53,641,843, forward strand.
CAAAGTTAGCATGGGACAAAAGGATAGGATGTGAGCAAGTTGTACATGTTGTACCTATTGTGTAGATCTTGATTAGCATACATGTTCATAGACTTTTAAATCTTCTTTCAATATGTAATTGAAATTCATGTTGTAATAAGTCATGTTGTAATAATTAACATGTTGAATGTTAAGAGATGTTATGATGTATTTCATGGTTGTATGTTCATGTATGTGTATCTCGCTTCTGCACCGCTCTCTAATATAGTTGCTAACATTTTTGGATTTATCCTCTCGGGCCTTTTAAGTCTCGACATGACATACTCTGGGGATGTTACATTTGGTATCAGAGCATGAACATTAGCTACACCTAACGGTTTCTCACCATGAGACATAAAACTAAATTTCACCCTTCATTTAAAACTCTAGAAACTTAGTAAGTTGTTCTATAGGAATAAGGTTTGACTTAGCCTCTAAGTTAGAACCTAGATGTTCGACAACTAGGTTTAGACAAGTGTCTGAAACCCTTTCCATATAGAGCTCATATGTACGGGGTAGCTACACTAGTCTACACCTTGTTCTCACCAATTCACTAGGTGGCAGGGAACTGGACTATCTATTGTGTGTGGGACACTCATTTTGTTGATCTGGTTTTGTTTTCCAATTGGGTCAAGCCTCGACAGTTTTCTCTGACGTCTGCTTTCTCAGAAAAAACTATATATATTTTAATATATATATATGTAAATATGAAAATGTGTCCCTCTCATAGGAGAATAGGAGGTGTTCATGTAACCTGAGTAAAAGAGAGTGACATCAGTCTAGAAGAGAGAATATGTCTAAATTAGTTGTCTAGAGCCTTATTGGATATGTGACAGTTAGAGTAGATGATTGATTTATACATGAAACAAGCATGTGTAGTCTTATCTAAGTTTGGTCTCTGATGGTATACGTTTCCTTATAAATATTTAAGTTGTATATGAGATGAATCAAAATTTGAAGATTCTAAGCTAAACTTTGATGATGAAAGTACATTCCCTTTTCTTAGTTAAGATGAGCTAAATTAAGATAATTGAATATGCTTGAGCCTAAAGATCTTTTAAAAAGGAGGACCTCCAGTGTTAGGACAAGATACGTGGTAGACTCTAGAGAGAGTGATACTCACAAGGAGAGGGTCATAGGACCTACCCTACAATATATGAAAATATGAGATATATGTGAAATCATGTGTCCTAAGTTGGGTTACTCTTGGGTATATGAGTTGAGTCCTTTTGCATGATTCAATCCTATATGTGAGAGTTGAGTGGAAAAATGATGGGTAGGTGACTCATGATAATAAAGTCAATCCCTTAATTGGGTTAGGTTCTATCTTGAGTGACTTATGTTTGTGAAGCTCGTTATTAGCTACAAATGAGGTGATTTATGACACTTTGGTTTTGAGAGTAAAATGCCTTGTTCATAAGATACTAAAAAATATTGTTTCTCTCACTTATCTTTCTTAATATATGATGTTGAAAACCTCACTTGAGCTATAAATTTGATGTATGTATAAAGAGTCACTCATACAAGTTTGACCTAGTATATTATCCTTCCTCTCAAATCATACATGAAAGATACCAGTTTGAAATCTTGATAAGATTGACTTAGTATATTCTCTCTCCCTTCTTATCATACATGAATGATGTAAGTTGAAATCAAGAGTTTGAAATAAATATACCTTTGGATCATAGATGACAATAGTTCTTAACCTCAAATCTCTAATTCTAAGCTTCTAGTTTGATGGAAACTCTCACACAATAGGGTGAAACCCTAATATTCATGCATGTTAAGTGAGCACTTCTCAAGTAACAAAATCCTAATATAAAAAATGAAGGTAAATCCCCTCTAATGCTAAAATCCTCATAAGATGTTGATCATAGACCACATTGATGATGTTAAGTTTGATTCTACTAGTATAATATAGTTTGTAAACTTGACATCACCTTGTATGATTTAGTAGGGTGAAATATGAAACCTTGATTAATACCTTTTTCACTTCAAACATATAAATAAAATCCTTATCCTTAAGGGATAATGAGGATGTAAATCCTAAAGTATAAGAATGTCAGGTGATAACTAAGACTCTAAGTGATGCTACAATTCAAAAAAATGTTGCTTCCACCTATATAAGGTGAAGTGGGTACACCCTAGATTCTCTAAATGCTTAGTACAACTTAGGATATATCCAAAATTATGACAGTCTTGGAATTCATAAGTGGTGGCCAAAAGGTAGTATAAGAACTTAGATATCCACTTGATATGGGATTTGTTGAATTTTGAGGATGAAATTCCTTATAAGGTAGGGTGAATGTGATGACCCCAAATTTAGGGTTTTGATATCCAATATAGTACTTTAATACCATGGGTGTTTTTATATGGTTGAACCAAAAATTGAGGATATGGTAATTTCACCCAAAAAGTATGATTAGAGGTACAATTGAGAATGATGACGATTAATTAAGTTCAAATAAGATGAATATGTTTGATTAGTTGATTTGGGTACTTACAGGGCCAAGACTTGATGATTCATTGACTAGTATCCGAGGTTTATACAATTATTTATGAGGTTATTTGAGGAATAAAGTTAGATTACCAAATGTTGTAATTATGGTTTCAAACTTTGAAATATGAGAACTCATATAATGAGGAACACTTCTTTCAAATCCCATCTGAATCAGAGCTTTCGACAAGGAGATATAAGTGTTTGAGTTATGCAATATAATGATAAAATGAGTACCATGAGACTACGGTGAAATAGAAAAGTCGAAGTTGGCAGACTACTATATGTGTCACACTACCCACTCAATCATAACACACCTATCATGACCCAATCCTAGTTGTCCACATAGATCCTGTGGATGATGCTTCATCCTCTACCTTTGAATATCACAGAGAGGAGACAAATCCATATTGAAAACCATCCTACTCGCTAGACTCGGGCTGAACAACCCCTCCTTTCTGAATCAACCTCCATGAAATTGAAGGATATGCTTAACAACCCTATATTCGTGGCTAACACAAAGGTGGGGAGAGAGATTGACCCATCTCTATTTTTGTGTTTCTCCACTACTCTAAGCAAAAGCGAGGAGAAGGAAGTGAGGAGGCAGATCGACCCCCATCAATCCCTCACCCTCTATTGTTGTTCACCTTAGCGAACCAGGTTTCTAGATATCAGCAAGGGAATTCTCCTTGAACCAACCTCCTCGAAGAGGTAGATGAACCTCAGGGGAAGCCTATCACACATCCCCACTACCTGCAAAATCTCTCCCAGGTTTAGAAGGAGGCTACCTATCTCATTTGGTCTTGAGAGCCTGAGTTAATTAATGAGAAAGAACATGTCTACCAACCAAGCCATCCCTACCATGAGTCCAAGCGGCATTGGTCTTGGTGTTTTTTCAACCCATGACTGTGGTTCTTCTTGGAGGTGAGGGAAACACCCAAGAGGATTTGTACAGGAATCAGGCCATGCAGTATGACGTATTTCTCACAGAGCTGGTCTTAGCAGCGGTGCCGAGACCCGACAATGGAAGCTTGATGATAGAATAAGAGAATAGTTCATGACCTAGTGACCTTCATCGACTCTAGGAAATTAACCAAACACACCTCCAACGATCATGCCCTTTTCTGCTACCTTGCTCTGTTGTGACCCCCAACTCAGGTGGGGTATATATTGCTTGGAACCTCCACACCGTAAAAAACTTCCATCGAGGTTATGGAGTACACCAAGAAGATTTTAGGTGGCTTTGTGTTCAACGGGATCAAATTCTTGTGTATCAATTCGCTCGTTGGAGTTTTCTCAACTGAAGGCAGCAACCACTTGTGAGAGAAGAATAGAGTCTGCAACTCCTTGACAAGGATGTGAGGGAATCTGAGGTGGACACCCGATCCTCCCTACCCAAACCTTGAACTAATGGGTCAACAAGCACTGAGCCACACCCACTCTGATGGGGTGTGGTAAAGTCCTGGCTCTATATAAGGAGTTCGATCAATGACCACTGCTGATCTAGAAAGGTAAAATCTCATTTTGATTTAGAGAAAATACTGAGATCTTATGAAATTCATAGAAATTAGAATTATTGACCAATAAATGCCCTCAAAATATCCCTAGACTCATAAAAATGTACACATTATTACTGGACCCCTAGATCAGATCCTTGAATCACTTTTAATGATGATATTTAATATAGAGTACAATGTTCCTTTTACTGTTCATTAGATGAAATAAATAATATCCAGTTTAAAATAATTCTCTTAAAATTCTCCTAGAACCCTAAGGATGATATAAGTCCAACAATGAACTCTGATCCAAGTAATATACCTAAATAATAGGTCATTTTCTATTAATGACTAATAATATGCTTTTAGCCCCATATTAATCATAGAAAATAGATAAATCATCAAAAAAAATATGAAATTGGGAGCAAACCCTAAAATGATATCCTGATCAGTATAAAACTACTAGAGACATATTTTAGATCAAAAACATTAGATTTGACCTAAACACTGAACTGGATCAAAATACCATTAATAATGGTGAACCTTGTATTAATGATGATTAATTGATATTAATATGGTAATGACCAGATGACTATATGGTCATGGATATGTTAGGATCCTCTAAACTTAGGTATGTGGGTTTTATTTAATTATATGACTATGGTTTTCTTACTTGCAATCATGATATGTATGTATTCTCTCTTCTATTTGCAAATACTGGATGTAGTATTGCTATGTAGTACTCCTTGTTTTGTCACTTGAAAATATAAATTATGAGTAGATTTTTTTGTGGTTATTTAAGGTGTTCAATTTCCCCCTTATGAGGGAGTGTATTAATGTTAACTAGTACACCTCCCTAGAGCACACGGTGTACGGGGAGTTTCCCATAGTACTTGGTACATGGTCTAGGCCCGACATGTATGTTTTGGTACTAGTCCACCTTGATAATGCAATTCATCTATAAAAATGAATAAAATTGACATATTTTGCTTAATCAAGAAATGTTTTCTATGATTTTCTTTCTTTCTACAAATATTTTCAAATTATGAAAATCATAGATATATGTATCTTTCTATGCATGTACTTGACACCTTGTGTGTTGATTCATTGTTTCACATATGTTTTAGGTTCAGAGATGGCATGGGACAAAAGGACATGATGTGAGAAAGTTGTACATGTTATACCTATTGTGTAGATCATGATTAGAATACATGTTCATAGACTTGTAATTCTTCTTTCAATATGCAATTGAAATTCATGTTGTAATAATTCATCATGTAATAATTTACATGTTGAATGTAGAGAGATGTTATGGTGTATGTTATGGTTGTATATTAATGTATACGTATGTCACTTCCGCATCGCTCTCTGATATAGTTTCTAACATTTTTAGATTTGAACTCTCGGGCCTTCTAAATCTCGAAATGACAAAATATAGGTACGTTACAAGTGTTGTGTGGATAGTTGTTTTATTAACCCCTAAAGTGTTCCAGAAATATGGTAGATTTCATATCTAGGGTTTAGTGATTTGATGCATCTACAAAACCCCAATCAAGTGAACATGGACCCCTAACCCTAATGATAAACTATGTGTTGAGTTGCTTTCTCTCCCTTGAGATATTTGTTTTGCTATAATTCTTTCTCTCTCTTATTTATAAGTCTCTAACATGTAGGTGATATGTATGCCATGGCTAATATATGCTATGGTGGTGATTATATGATATTCTGTGGTGCTTATGCACACTAATGAGACATAAATGTGATGAAGCAATGCATGTTTAATGTGATAGGTTTTATGACCTGATGATGGTTTGATTCCTTGAGAGGTGATATCCTCAAATGATGTGATTAAGGGTTTGATATCCCACAATGATGTGAAATATCGGTGTTGGCCTTGTGAATGGTAGAGGTTTGAATACCACATGGTGTTTGTGTGACAAGTTCACACCTTGTACGTTTTATATCTTATGGAGTTGCAATGTACCCTCATTCCTTAATGAGTTTGTTTTGGCTTTATACACTGTAACTTGATTGATGCTAAAAGTCACCCAATTGGCTAGCTAATCTAGTGGAAACCTAATCATGTAGGTGCCATGTGCCATGGATCCTTTCCAGTGTCAGCTTTAATTGCTAGATTGGTGAAACGAGTGTAACTCAAAGTGCATATTTTTTAATATGTGGGGTTGCAAGTCAAGGTATCTCCTTGCGTCCACAAGTACAAATTGAATGGGATGGCCATGTGTGAGCCGATCTCCTAATGATATGGATTCCCATGCGTGAGCCACTTCTTCTTTTAAGAACGGTCATGCGTGAGCATGTTATTCTAGTGATGTTACATGTACCAAAAAGGGCTAGGTGTTATATATATGGACGACCATGTGCGAGCCGATCCTTCTATTGACTATATGTCATCTTTTGCAGTTGACTGGTATGTATTAGTGGTGTTTTTCTTGAGCTGACCCAAAGGTGTGGAGAGGTCGTGGATTCTGACTATTCAATTTGTTCTTATATGGCATCGATTTTGACTTAGCAGTGGTCAGTTGGGTTTGGATGGTACAACTCAAATCCTTAGGGAAATAATAAAAGACGTAACACAGTCGTGTAGTATATGTTCTTAGGGTGGAATATGTCTCACATTGTTTGAGCCTTTGCCTTATCATTTTACTAATTTCTTGAATTATAAGATGGTAAGATAAGTCAAAGTTATACATGGTCTTCATTTGACTTTTTAAAATATAACTTGATCTACTATTTAGGGGTAAATACCTAGTCTTGTTTAATTTGCTTCATATATTGAGTACATATCATTTAGCTGAATCTGCTTAATTTTCTTAGTATTTTGTTTTTCCTGCTTAGCTTATCTATGCTTTTAATATACGTTGGCAGAGAGTTATTTCTCTTTGGATGTTTGGTCTCACCCCGTGGGTTTCCACATCTTTTAGGTGACTCAACATAAGGAAGTAGAGATTGTGTTGTTGGTGCTGAGCAACAAGAGAGCCAGTAGTTGTTGCAAGGTTGGATATGCTACTTTTGTATATAAGTAGAGTCCTAAATATCATCCCTATACACTCAGGTCCTTGGGGAGGTTTTTATTGTATGTATGGATATGAGGTTTTGCCTTTATGCCCCTTGTTGTGTATAGATGGCATATATGTATGATGTGGTTTTTGAATGCACTAACAAATTCACCCGGGGCTGAGATCCCCGAGTTTTTACCAAAACCAAGTGCAACAATACCACCCGCAAGCGAACGGGTCTTATTGCAGTATAGTTGAGGATCGAACCCAAAGGACAACGTTTTTAAGAATCCTTGTCAGTTAGATCTAGCTCTAGTAAAACTAATATTTAGAACAATAGTTTGATTTGGGTTGTTTAAACTAAATGCAGGAAAGTAAAAGCTGAATTAAAAGATGGGTTTGGATCAATGATATGAAATCACTGGGATGGTACCGGGTTTGACCACCGCTACACACACAAACATACTCCTCTGCAAACAATCCAGGCAAGATGCAACACTTCAAGTAGAGTTGCTGCAGAACCCCCCATACGGGCGTTAGGTCCGCGTAAGCATCACCATAGGCATCAGATGTCTCGTCACCATCTGGATCACATGTCTTACGGCTCTGAAGATACAAGATCCAACTAAGGCTGTGAACCCCCCATACGGGCGTCAGGCGCACAGAAGCGTCACCGAAGGCTATATGGCACGTCCCCTCACAGATCATACACTTACGACCTCAAGGAATCCCATCAGAAGTTCTCATCAAGGAGTCAACCGCGTAAACCATTAAGCAAATAAGCGATTATAGTACGTGTAAACATCGACGAAAAGCAAGAAGATACAAAATCCAACTAAGGCTGTGAACCCCCCATACGGGCATCAGGCGCACAGAAGCATCACCGAAGGCTAGATGGCTCATCCCCTCACGGATCATACACTTACAACCTCAAGGAATCCCATCGGAAGTTCTCGTCAAGGAGTCTAACATGCTAAACGACATTCATACCCATGCATTGAAGTTCTCGCAACATACGGAGCACAAAGATGGAAACAAGCACATAACTAACCTACAATCTTAACGATAAATGACAAAATGAAGAGCTATATACACTGCCATGGAAAGTTTAACAAAGGAACATGGTTTGCATGGGCAGCGGGGCTAGTCCCCGCACCCCAGAGAAAGAGGACTACTCGCTCATGATGCGAGATACAAGAAGGGTAGGAGAGAAAGATAGATCCGCCATGAGCTCGGTGCAGAGGGTGGACGCAGCCCGGTGAAGAAGATGCGCTCCTTGCTCCATCTTCTTTCTCTTCTTAGCCTCCTTGGATGCAACACCATCAGTAGATGGAGTGGAACTTGATCGGGGTGGTGCTCTGGCAGCCTATCGGCGTCCGGATCCGATACCTCCAAATGGGGACCCTAGGGGTCTATTTATAGGTTCAGATCTGATCCCAAACGGTTTCGGTAAGTTGCTAGAAATATCTTCTCCAAACGGTTTGGAGACCGTTTGGGGCGCCAAGCGGTCTTGAGACCGTTTGGGCACCAAACGGTTTGGAGACTGTTTGGGTACCAAATGGTTTGGAGATTGTTTGGGTATCATAACGATTTGCTTCGACCGGTCTTGGCCTTGATGTGGACGCTCGGCTTCAGTTCTTCAATCGATCCTTGCGCTTGCGTCGAACGGTCTTGGGACCGCATGGGACCAAACGGTCTTGAGACCGCATGGGACCAAACAGTCTTGAGACCGCATGGGACCAAACGGTCTTGAGACCGCATGGGACCAAACGGTCTTGGGACCGCATGGGACCAAACGGTCTTGAGACCGCATGGGACCAAACGGTCTTGGGACCGCATGGGACCAAACGGTCTTGGGACCGCATGGGACCAAACGGTCTTGGGACCGCATGGGACCAAACGGTCTTGGGACCGCATGGGACCAAACGGTCTTGGGACCGCATGGGACCAAACGGTCTTGAGACCGCATGGCTTTCTTTGGCAACCGGTTTTGTCTTATTCTTCGTGTATTCCAGCAAACGGTCATGGGACCGCATGGACCCAAACGGTCTTGAGACCGCAAGGACCCAAACGGTCTTGAGACCGTATGCATGGAGTTGCTTGATTTTCCTGCATTAAATGAAAGATATTTAGTTAAAACCTTGATTATTGAATCAACTAAGTAGTTTTGTGCATTATGGTTCATATTAGGGTGAAAAGATGTGGAATAGAGATGGAATTGTTCCAAAAAGGCAGTTGAATTCCATGATGAGTATGCACTCATCAGAACACCCCGAACTTAAATCATTGCTCGTCCTCGAGTAACATAAAGTTTGAAACTGTTGCCTAATGAAATACTTTCGATCGTGTGATTTCTTCATCTTCACATCACAAATTTTTTCTTTCTACTCAGTATGAATGAGTACCTTAACTTCCTGGGACCACTAAACACGTCTTTCCATAGCTTCGTTCCTGAGTTCGTTTCCCAACAACACTTCCTCCCCACTTTTTCCAACACCAAGCATGTCGAAGAGTTTTGTAGGAGTTCAGAGATACCCGCAGAATGAACAAGTATGCATCCGATCTGAAACTAGTGTAGTTCAGGATGGTGAGGCATGTATTGTGCCCTTAGGTAGAAAAAGGAGTGAAAGGTGGTATGGAAAGAAGAATTAAATCTCTCCTCTATTCGACTCGAGATTTTTATTTGTTTTGCAATTTCATTTATTGCATTTTTTTGTGTGCACTATGGCATCTTTTATTGCAGATCTCTCCTCTATTCGACTCGAGATTGAATTTCTTTTTGTGTGCACTTTGACATCTTTTATTGCAGATCTCTCCTCTATTCGACTCGAGATTGCATTTTTGGTGGTATTCCCCTATATATTGGAAGGGGTATGGAAGAAGTGGATACGGGGGAAGTGGCGTGCCACCCCGAACTTAGGGTTTGGCACAAATTTGGCTATTTTGGTGGTATTGATGGATGGAGGGATACGAAGATGATAGAAGAAGTGTAGAAGAGAGTTCAGATCAAAATGCAACTTGATTTACAATTCAAAACCGAGTTATTCTCTTTGTCATACTCTGCTCAAATAATGACTTGATGCGGATCCAGTGGGGATTATGAGCCATTGTTCCACTAGTCAGTTAGGAAGCACGACGTGTTTGATCCCTATCAGTTTGACAGATACTTATCATTTTGTAAAAAGTATTATGATGTTAGGAATCATAAGCTTCACAGGATGGTTTCAGGCAAAAGGCAAGTTTCAAAAGTCAGTCCTCTTGAGGATTCGCTTCGAATAAGGAGGATGTTATGATTGAAGATGCATAGCAAAAAAGTTAGTTACATATTATCAACAGGTGTCAAAAATTCATCAAATATCTGTTCAAAAATTTTGAAAATTTTATGATAGAACAACTTATATGAAAGAGGGTGTTTATGGAAGTGAAGTACGTACCACCCACCCTCCACCCCGAACTTAGAGATTTGCTCGTCCTTGAGCAAACCCTAAATTCAAGATGGAGGGGAAAGTTAACACCAGGTATGACTGCCGGGAATGATTTCGTTTTGGTCAGCGCCACTCCGATCTCGTGTCCTGTAGGGAAAACTATCTCATAAGGCAAATTTTATTTAAGGAAAATTTAACTATAAAGTAAGAAACAAAATTTGAAAAGGAGAAGTAAAACAGATTTATTGATCGGGTTGCCTTCCAACAAGCGCCTTTGTTTTATGTCGCTGGCTCGACAAAGTCCTTTAGCTTCATGGTGGGTCTTTTGGATTTTCCAGTTCTATCATTGTGTCGGTGCCAATGTCAATCGAGGGAAAATATCTCTTCAAGCGGTGGCTGTTTGTTATGAATTCCCCTATCACTTCACTCCATAGAGAGAAAACATCGTGTGGCGAGATGTTTTTGACGATGAAGGGTCTGGACCAGCGGGAACGGAGTTTTCCTGGGAATAGCCGTAATCTTGAGTTGAAAACCAGAACTTGATCTCCCACTTGTATGTCTTTTCTTTTCAGATGTCCATCGTGTCAGAGTTTCGTACGTTCTTTGTAGATTCGTGCATTCTCATAAGCTGTCATTCTGAGTTCATCCAACTCGGTGAGTTGCAGAATCCTGGCTTGCCCTGCTTCTTTCATATCAAAGTTCAATTGTTTAATTGCCCACCATGCCTTGTGTTCTAGTTCGACTGGCAGGTGGCAAGCTTTTCCATATATCAATCGAAAAGGTGTAGTACCAAGGGGAGTTTTATAAGCGGTCCGATAGGCCCATAAGGCGTCTTTGATTTTTGTTGACCAGTCTTTACGATTGCGTCCGACGGTTTTCTCAAGGATTGCCTTTAGTTGTCAGTTAGAGACCTCTACCTGTCCACTGGTTTATGGATGGTAAGGTGAAGCCACCTTGTGCGAGACACCATACTTTCTTAGAAGAGCTTCAAAGCTTCGTTCAATGAAGTGGGAGCCTCCGTCAGATATCACGGTTCTCGGCACTCCAAACCATGGGAAGATGATATCTTTGAATAGTTTGATGACTGGTTTTGAATCACTAGTGACGGTTGGTATAGCTTCAACCCATTTGCAGACGTAGTCTACCGCCACTAGGATGTAAGAGAATCCATTAGAAGATGGGAATGGCCCCATATAGTCCACTCCCCAGACGTCAAATATCTCGACTTCTTGCCATAGATTCAGTGGCATTTTGTCTCTCTTGGTTATATTGCCAACTCTTTGACATTTATCACAGGATAGGACAAAATCGTAAGAGTCCTTGGATAAAGTTGGCCAGAAAAATCCACATTGCAAAACTTTTAAGGCAGTCTTATTATATGCCCACCCACATGTCTTGAGTGGCATTGTTCCAAAATAGATTGGGCTTCTTCTTTGGCGACGCAACGTCTATACAATCCATTGGCGCAGAGTTTAAAAATATATGGTTCATCCCAATAGTAATGCTTCACATCATGCATAAACTTCTTCAAAGTGTTCCCAGTGTATTGGGGATGGATGACTGCAGCAGCTAGGAAGTTTACGTAGTTGGAATACCATGGTACAACTTCCGAGATCCTCATAAGTTGATCATCCGGTAGGGAATCATTTATCGGAGTCCCTTCAGCATCTAGAGTGTGGATGTGACTGAGGTGATCTGCAACAACATTTTCCGTCCCCTTTTTATCTCTTATTTCCAGGTCAAATTCTTGCAGAAGGAGTATCCATCTGATCAGCCTTGGCTTAGCATCCTTCTTTTCCATAAGGTAACAAGTAGCAGCATGGTTTGTGTAAACAATGACCTTCGAAACAATAAGGTAGGATCTGAATTTATCGAAGGCATAGATGACTGCCAGGAGTTCCTTTTCAGTAGTAGCGTAATTCCTTTGAGCTTCGTCGAGGGTTTTCGACGCATAATAGATCACATAATGTTTCTTCTCTATGTACTGCCCTAAGACCGCACCCACCGCATAATTACTGGCATCACACATAATTTCAAAGGGGTGGTCCCAATCAGGAGCTCTAATGATGGGGGTAGTTGTAAGGGCTTTCTTCAGCGTATCAAAACTTTTGACACATTCTTCATTGAAATTAAAATCAGCATCTTTTAAAAGTAGATTGGTCATCGGCTTTGTTATCTTAGAAAAATCTCGTATAAACCTTCTATAGAATCCAGCGTGACCAAGGAAAGCGCGAACTTCCTTCACATTTGTGGGAATAGCCAATTTAGATATGACTTCTATCTCGGCTTTATCAACTTCAATTCCTCTGTTGCTAACCCTGTGGCCCAAGACAATGCCTTCCTTTACCATAAAGTGGCATTTCTCCCAATTTAGCACCAGATGTGCTTCTTCACAACATTTGAGGACCATGGAGAGATGCTTAAGACAGGAATCAAAGGAGTCCCCATATACAGAAAAATCATCCATGAAGACCTCCATAACAGTTTCAGTAAGCCCCGCAAAAATGGCAGTCATGCAACGTTGAAAAGTTGCGGGAGCATTACATAGACCAAACGGCATCCTTTTAAAAGCATGTGTCCCGAAGGGACAGGTGAAAGTCATTTTTTCTTGATCATCTGGATGTATGGGAATATGATAGAATCCAGAGTAACCGTCCAGGTAACATAAATATTCTTGATGGGCCAATCTTTCTAAAACTTGATCGAGGAAGGACATAGGAAAATGATCCTTTTGAGTGGCCTTGTTTAATTTTCTATAATCAATACACATCTGCCACCCAGTGACTGTTCGAGTGGGGATGAGCTCATTGTTTTCGTTTCTTATAACGGTTGTCCCTCCTTTCTTGGGTACCACATGAACTGGGCTCACCCATGGTGAGTCCGAAATCGGGTATATTATTCCAGCTGTAAGAAGTATGATGATCTCGTGACGGACCACTTCCTTCATATTCGGGTTCAACTTTCATTGATGCTCGATGGTTGGCTTATGTTCTTCCATCATGGGGATCCTATGCATGCACAAGGCTTGACTGACCCCTGTTAGGTCACTCATCTTATAGCCTATGGCTTTCTTTCTCTCCTTTAATACCTCCAGAAGTTTCTCTTCTTGTTTGGTTGTTAGATCAGAGTTTATGATTACTGGACAAGCTTTGAGATCGTCTAAAAACATATAATTCAGCCCTTCAGGTAGGGGCTTCATTTCAGGAGGTTCTGGTTTATCGCTAATTTCTTCCGTAGTTCCGGTGGTCTTTAATTCTTCGATGCAATCCTTATCTTGTTGGTCAATAGGTTCATCATTAAAAAGGTCGGATAGAGAAGTTTCCAAGGGATCGCATGACTCATGATATTCTTGAGTCAATTGTGACATTTGCTCAACACAATCTATCAGATAGACTTCCTCCTATATACTTGGTCTTCTCATACTTTCAAAAACTTTAAATTCCAGAGTCTCTTTACCTAACCTCAGCAGTAAGGTTCCCGCTTTGACATCAATAAGGGCTCTTGCAGTGGCGAGGAACGAACGACCGAAGATAAGAGGGTATCTGGTGTCTTCTTTTATGTCCATGATGACAAAATCACATGGAACATATGCGTCCTTGCCTACCTTGACCGGGATGTCTTCGAGAATTCCTAACGGTCTTTTGATCGAATTGTCCGCAAGTTGAATGGTCATAGCTGTTGGAAGAAATTCTGCGAACCCTAATCTCTTGCATAAACTGAATGGCATAATAGAAATACTTGCGCCAAGATATGCCAGTCCCTTTTTGCACGATGAGTCACCAATGTGACATGAGATTCCAAAGGATCCTGGATCTTTCTGTTTCTTTAGCATCTTGCTAAGTATGATATCTGACGTGGTTGTAGCCAGCTTAACAGTTTCAAACTCTTCAGTGATGTACTTCTTAGTGAGAAGCGATTTTAGATACTTGGTCCAGGCTGGTATCTCAGCAAGAGCATCTAAGAACGGTATATCAACATGGAGTTTCTTCATGGCTTCTTTAAATTTGATGAATCTTGTATCAAGCTTGGTTTGCTTCAGACGGGATGGGAAAGGAACACGAGGCTTATATACAGGAATATCCTGCTCTGGTGTCTCAGCTTCTTCATCAGCAACCTTTTCAGAACTTCCCTCATCAGTATCGTTTTCCTCTGGTTGCAACTCTGGTGTTGTCAAGTTTTGGACTGTCACAGGTTCACTCTCATCAGGGATAACCACAGTCGTGTTCGTTGGGGGATCCGAATAACCTTTCCCTGATCTTGTGGTGACAACCTTCAGCTGCTCAAGATGTTTCAGATTGTTCTCAGGTTGTCCAGCAAAAACTCCAGCTGGTGGCTTAATACTAGCAGCAAGTTGAGCCAATTGAGTTTCAATAGCCTTTTGTTGGGCTTGTTGGTTGGCTATCATTGTTTGTTGTGTTTGCAACAACTTTTCAATGGTAGATAGCTTGTCATCAGAAGGGATGGATCCTGCCTGTCCTTGTTGTTGATTGAGGTTCTGATATTGAGAGTTGTTCTGATAATTATTGTAGTTTCTGTCCTAAAAGCTTCCCTTGAAGTTTCCTTGATTCGCAAAGTTTTTTTGTTGGTTAAACTGGTACCCTGATGGGCTTCTTGGTTGATTGTTGGGACCAAATTGATGTGAGTTCATAGCTCCTGAAGGGTTTCTATATTGGAAGCCTGGGTGATTCCTATTTTGATTTGGATTGTAATAATTCTGCCCAGGGATGGTGTTAATGGCATTAAGATTTTCCATCTGGCAATTATCTCCTTGTCCACAGGCATTGCTTAAAACAACATCGTAGAGAACATTGCATGACAGTGTGGAATGATCAGTGCCCTTGCATGCTTCACAAAATAAAGAAGTCGACTTGACCTGCTCTAGTTGCTGTAACGCCTGGGCCCACTGCCCAAGGCTCTAGTAGAGTTTCAGGAATGACGACTGGCCCCACAGACCACCACTAGCCTTAACTGCACACTTTGTCCACACTAACGCACAAGCCAGGATCAACTTCCTGACTGGTCACCCATCCTAGTACTACTCCAAGCTGAGCACGCTTAACTATGGAGTTCTTTAGAGATGGGCTCCCGGAAAAGGAGGTGCACCTTGGTGATATGGGTAGTCCAATCATTCCTTTTAAGATCAACTTATCTGAGGCCTCAAATCCTGGGATGTTACAATCTCCCCCACTTAGACTCTTGATGTCCTCGTCAAGTCTTAACTATATGGCCTCATAATCTGACCCCATTTCAGTGCAGACCCACAATGGTCCATGGACACCCAGTTCCCGTCCACGGCTACCAGCGCAAGGGCGGCTCCATCTCGTCTCTACGGAAAGCCCTTTCCAA
Organism: Alisma plantago-aquatica; assembly: GCA_963693085.1. NCBI lineage: Eukaryota > Viridiplantae > Streptophyta > Magnoliopsida > Alismatales > Alismataceae > Alisma > Alisma plantago-aquatica. The sequence continues at coordinate 53,657,642 of OY856412.1, forward strand.
CTTGTCTGGACCGCATGGCTCAAGACTGGCATGCCACATGCCCATGTGGGCCCCACCTACTGGAGGGGTTATGGCTGTGATACCATTTGTAACGCCTGGGCCCACTGCCCAAGGCTCTAGTAGAGTTTCAGGAATGACGACTGGCCCCACATACCACCACTAGCCTTAACTGCACACTTTGTCCACACTAACGCACAAGCCAGGATCAACTTCCCGACTGGTCACCCATCCTAGTACTACTCCATGCTGAGCACGCTTAACTATGGAGTTCTTTAGAGATGGGCTCCCGGAAAAGGAGTTGCACCTTGGTGATATGGTTAGTCCAATCATTCCTTTTAAGATCAACTTATCTGGGGCCTCAAATCCTGGGATGTTACAGTTGCCTAGTGGGAGAATTTCCTCTTCCAATCGCAGCAAGGGATGATTCTATGTGATCTTGCTTTGCAACTAAGACCTTCAAAGTTTCAGCTATAGATTTGTATTCTGGGATAGCTTCAGCCATGTCTACCTTTAAGACTCCCTTACCAACAGATCTGCCCCAATTGGCTTGATTTTCTGCTCCGAGGGTGACTACTCTCCATGCGCTGTCGTAACTTTGCCGCATAAAGTTCCCTCCAGACGAGGAGTCAAGGAACACCTTTACGTCATCCTCCACACCCCTGTAGAATATCTCTATCAGCTGGTTCTTAGGAATTCCATGGTGTGGGCATTTGCATAGGAGCTCCTTGTACCTATCCCAAGCTTCGGCAAGGGTTTCTTCTGGGACTTGAGTGAAATTTGTGATTCGTCCCCTAATTTCATATGTAAGAGATGGGGGGTAGAACTTTTCCAGAAAAGCATTTTGGAGCTGCTCCCAGGTGGTGATGGGTACTTCACTCTGTAGTGAACTATACCAACTGATGGCCCTATCGGCAAGAGAGTACTTGAAAAGACGGAGTCGAATGGCATCATCAGTGACTCCATTTTGCTTCGTCATAGCACAAAGGTTGATGAATCTGAGAAGATGACCTTGGCTGTCTTCAGCTTGTTTTCCGTAGAAGGGGTTGTTTTGAAGCAAAGTTATCCAATAAGCTCTAATCTCAAAGTTGGCAGCTTCGATGGGAGGAGGCTGCACCGGGTGATAGACATTCACAGCTATTGGGATAGAGAACTCTCTAAGATCTTTCTGAAGTTCTGATGCTTGCGCTGCTGCCTGTGCTGCTAAGATCTCCTGTTGAACCGCAGCTCTAGCTTCTTGCATGAGCCTCTCTCTCTGTGCATTGATGGCTTGAGCCACTCTGCGGGCTACTTCTTCTTCTTGCGCCATCCTTGCTTGATTTTCCCGAATATGTCGATGGAAGGTTCTATCTATTTCGGGATCAAAGCTCGCAGTCAGTCCAGGACTATCCGAATGGTGCATGCACTAAACATTGAAGAGCACCTGAAATTGGGAAAGATTCGAAAGTGAGATCCACAAAGTAGAATAAGGGTCAAGTAGATGAGCGATAGTTTCAAAGGAAAAACAAAATCCTAGATTAGTCTTAGAAGAACTAGATTTGACTGACTGATTCCGTTGTCCCTGGCAACGGCACCAGAATTTGATGTGGTTTTTGAATGCACTAACAAATTCACCAGGGGCTCACATCCATGAGTTTTTACCAAAACCAAGTGCAACAATACCACCCGCAAGCGAACGGGTCTTATTGCAGTATAGTTGAGGATCGAACCCAAAGGAAAATGTTTTTAAGAATCCTTGTCAGTTAGATCTAGCTCTAGTAAAACTAATATTTAGAACTATAGTTTGATTTGGGTTGTTTAAACTAAATGCAGGAAAGTAAAAGCTGAATTAAAAGATGGGTTTGGATCAATGATATAAAATCACTGGGATGGTACCGGGTTTGACCACCGCTACACACACAAACATACTCCTCTGCAAACGATCCAGGCAAGATGCAACACTTCAAGTAGAGCTGCTGCAGAACCCCCCATACGGGCGTTAGGTCCACGTAAGCATCACCATAGGCATCAGATGTCTCGTCACCATCCGGATCACATGTCTTACGGATCTGAAGATACAACATCCAACTAAGGCTGTGAACCCCCCATACGGGCGTCAGGCGCACAGAAGCGTCACTGAAGGCTAGATGGCTCGTCCCCTCGCGGATCATACACTTACGACCTCAAGGAATCCCATCGAAAGTTCTCGTCAAGGAGTCAACTGCGTCAACCGTTAAGCAAATAAGCGATTATAGTACGTGTAAACATTGACGAAAAGCAAGAAGATACAAAATCCAACTAAGGCTGTGAACGCCCCATACGGGCGTCAGGTGCACAGAAGCGTCACCGAAGGCTAGATGGCTCGTCCCCTCGCGGATTATACACTTACGACCTCAAGGAATCCCATCGGAAGTTCTCATCAAGGAGTCTAACATGCTAAACGACATTCATACCCATGCATTGAAGTTCTCGCAACATAGGGAGCACAAAGATGGAAACAAGCACATAACTAACCTACAAGCTTAACGATAAATGACAAAATGAAGAGCTATATACACTACCATGGAAAGTTTAACAAAGGAACATGGTTTGCATGGGCAGCGGGGCTAGTCCCCGCACCCCAGTGAAAGAGGACTACTCGCTCATGATGCGAGATACAAGAAGGGTAGGAGAGAAAGATAGATCCGCCATGAGCTCGGTGTAGAGGGTGGACGCAGCCCGGTGAAGAAGATGCGCTCCTTGCTCCGTCTTCTTTCTCTTCTTGGCCTCCTTGGATGCAACACCAGCAGTAGATGGAGTGGAACTTGATCGGGGTGGTGCTCTGGCAGCCTATCGGCGTCCAGATCCGATACCTCCAAATGGGGACCCTGGGGGTCTATTTATAGGTTCAGATATGATCCCAAACGGTTTCGGTAAGATGCTGGAAGTATCTTCTCCAAACGGTTTGGAGACCGTTTGGGGCGCCAAGCGGTCTTGACACCGTTTGGGCACCAAACGGTTTGGAGATCATTTGGGTATCAGAACAGTTTGCTTCGACCGGTCTTGGCCTTGATGTGGACGCTCGACTTCAGTTCTTCAATCGATCCTTGCGCTTGCGTCGAACGGTCTTGGGACCGCATGAGACCAAACGGTCTTGAGACCGCATGGGACCAAACAGTCTTGAGACCGCATGGGACCAAACGGTCTTGGGACCGCATGGGACCAAACGGTCTTGAGACCGCATGGGACCAAACGGTCTTGGGACCACATGGGACCAAACGGTCTTGAGACCGCATGGGATTAAACGGTCTTGGGACCGCATGGGACCAAATGGTCTTGGGACCGCATGGGACCAAACGGTCTTGAGACCGCATGGCTTTCTTTGGCAACAGTTTCGTCTTGTTCTTTGTGTATTCCAACAAACGGTCTTGGGACCGCATGGACCCAAACGGACTTGAGACCGCAAGGACCCAAATGGTCTTGAGACCGTATGCATGGAGTTGCTTGATTTTCCTGCATTAAATGAAAGATATTTAGTTAAAACCTTGATTATTGAATCAACTAAGTAGTTTTGTGCATTATGGTTCATATTAGGGTGAAACGATGTGGAATAGAGATGGAATTGTTCCAAAAAGGCAGTTGAATTCCATGATGAGTATGCACTCATCAATGTATATGAACAAGTTACTTTGTGTGGTAGGATGTGGCTTGGGAGCCAGTGAATAGTACATTTATAATGTTTGGGCAGGTGATATGTTATGCATGTGGATTTTGTGGACTCATGTGCAATATGCTACAACTTTTATGGTTTGATGAAACCATTTTTAATTTCCTATATTTTATGGTAACCTAGATGTTTAGCTTTAATTCTACAGTTTGGTTTAAGTTATCTCACTTGTTGTGGCATGTGTTGTCACACCTAAATACTTTAGTAAATAATTCAATCATCATTCATGATAAAACTCCTCTTTTATATGAGTTCCTATGTGTGTGACCCTATAGGTCCCATATCATGTTGGCAATGAATTCCATAACTAGCTTATGACATCACAATCAAAGAGAAATGCCTAGCCATACATCAGTGCAACCCAAGTGAATGGAAAGTTGGAGAACAACTTCAACCTAAAATATATGTAAGGTATTATAGTGTTTGCATAATTCCTTTGTCTGTGATAATGGGAATCGAGGCATGGAATCATCATCCTCTCAAAGTTCAATCCATGTTCCTTGAACCAAGAGCAGACTATATGAGATATATGTGACCTTATATCATATATTGATTCATATGTGAATGCACATACATTTATCAGTCTCTCTTATCAAGTGGCCAAGATATCAAACTCTAGTAGGAGGGAAAAATCCCATCTACATCACTCACAGTCAGTCCCCATGTCTCACAACTACCCAATCACCACCTTTATGCAAATCCTAATTCAAGGTTATGTTTGTTGATGTCAAAGTATGCTAAATGACATGATATGAGTGTAGTGACTTTAAGTCTAAGAATTACAATCACTACCTTTACTATGAGAGATGACTATGACCTCCTATGCATGGTTTTCGTGTGTCACTCTTAAGGTGGGTCTATCTAATACATTGTTCCATAACAAGTATCTATGTGCTTAGTTTGATATACCATATCATAACTAATGAGATTCTATCATCAACAAACCCACACTCTGGTCTTTAAGTGTTAATAGTGTCTATCTACCTTCAACAGTAACCACTGACTAGGGGCATAATAAGAATGTGCATACTATTAGCATCTGTATCACATACTTGAATACATATGTCATTGAGTATTGTCATCCTTTAGACATTCATAATATTTCCTCATTATCTCATAACTCAGTAAAACCAAATGAATTGGAAGCTTGCCGTTATTCTTATTATTAATGAAATCATGTTATATGCCATGTAAATCATCACATGATTGGCTCTCTGGGCATACCGTACCAACAGACTCCCACTTGCACTTAGATCCAATCACCCACGAATCTTATTCTTAATGATCAAAACATGTCCATCATGTTTCCGCTGTGCAAGTTCTAATCCAGTGGGTTAGTAACATTTTTTCATAGTCAGTATATTGCATATTCCTCATCTCTTTGTTGTATAATTTCTTGTCGTAATATACTGTCTAATATTACTTGCCTAACCAATTAGCTCCATTATTGTCACAGTATCTCTACCAATTCATTAATGATTTGGAGCATCTTTGTGTTCATCTATATGTACTTCTAGATTCATATAGTTTCCATTTTTCTGTTCATAACACTAGGATAATTGGCTTCCATCGTAGAATAGGTTTGGAAGTTTTCCAACTAACATTATCTTTTCTTTAAAGTCAAATATTTTTTTATTGTGATAACTTTTGACATTTCAGAAGCTTGCATAAGTGTAACCCTTTACACCCAACTCTTCCATCTTGCTATAACAACTTATCCTTAAGTACTTGACTATAAATGGCATTCCAATAACCCTTATTGGAAATTAATATCATCTTGTCATGTCTAATACATACAAGATAATATGGAAAAAATAAATTTATAGCATTCATGATAGATCCATCACTACAACATATGGAATCTCACTCGTGAAAGGTGTTGTGTCATATTTCTCATATTTAAGACTTGCATGTTTTTTATTTGTTCAATAACCAAAAGAGTCTAGATAACCATCAATATGGATTCTAGTAATATACTTCTTACATATGTGCATTAGACGATCATGCTAAAGATTGTTTGAGTTATCTATTATAAACTTTTAGTATTTACGTTATAAGCATTCATCTTAAGATTCTTTCATATAAAGATCATTAGATGGTTGGGAATTGTCATACAAGAACACATATTTTAAAATAGAAATATTAATAACTCATTTTATTGATTTATCATCCTTATCATACAAGATGCATAAAATAAATATTTCTATTTAATGACAGACTAAAGCTTCAAAAACTCTTGTTTTGTCTTGTCCATCTTTGTCCTTTCATGAAGGCTTTACTTCTTTTCAGATCATGCACATCATGTATGTCAGATATCTATCTGGTATCACATACTAAGATGTAAAAGTAATCAAATTTATCTCATAATGTTTATACCTGAAGTTGAGGCCTCAACACCTTCCTTCTTATTCTTTAATTCCTCTATCCAGATGGGGCAATTTCTATTCCAATGTCATTACTGGTGACAATCACCTCTCTTCTTTACTCTTCCCTTTGCCTAGGGATCTGAAGACTTGGGATTTTGTCCATCTTTAGAACTCTTCTTATCTTTGTCTTTGCTTTTAGACTCCCCTTTGTCTTGTTGATCATCATAGACTTGGGCTTATCTTTCTTTTTTTGTGCCTTTGATGTTCTCAACATGCCCAACAACTCTGTCAATAGCTTGTCACAGTCATTCATGTTGTAGTTCATGTAAAACTGATTATATGACTCTAGTAGGGACTGCAGAGTCATGTCAGTGGCCAACTCTTAACCTAAGGAGAATCCCAGTCTAGCCAGGGTCTCAACATACCTAATGAGCTTGAGCACATGATGACCTACTGGATCTCCTTCTGCCATGTTGCATTTGAACAATGCCTTGGAGACATCGTATCTCTCCTGTCTTGTTTGATCTTAGAACATGTTCTTAAGATGTGTAACCATCTCAATCACATCCACGTTCTCATGCTTCCTTTACAACTCGTAGTTCATAGAGCATAGCATCAGACCATTGACATTCATGACATCTTTAGTATGCTTCTTGTAAGCATCCTTGTCAGTTCTTGGTGCATTGGGAAGGGGTTCATCTGGCTCTGGCATTTCTAGGACATAGAACATGCACTCCTATGTGAGAACAATTCTCAATGTCCTAAATCAGTCGTAGAAGTTGTTCCCATTTAGTTTTTCCTTCAAAAGGACCGGTCACAAAGAAAAGTGGTTGTTGTTCGTTGCTACACTACAAAAAAAGTTAGAATTAGCTATATATATATATATATATATATATATATATATGTGTGTGTGTGTGTGTGTGTGTGTGTGTTCTTTATATGTAGCTAAAAGTATTTTTTCTATACAATCTTTGATAAGTATAGATAAAGCAAAACCGATTAAAAGTTTGATGATACCGACACACAAAACCTTGTTTGAAAAATGCATTTCCCACCATTTTTCCACAAACACGGCTTGACATAAAATTTCCACCCCACTTATTCCCGCTTCCACTCCTGTTTTTGTTCTTTTCTAATTGTCCCTCTTTGTTTTCTCTGTCACTCATTCTCGGTCTCCCAAAATCGGTAGTCGCTGAACAAGATCGGTACGCCACAATCTTACTCCTCACACCTGCACATGTACGTCCCCGTATACCAACCTTGCTTGGGTCCACATGCCCGGTCTCCATCGTGGTGTAGATGAAGACATATCTATTTTATTGTTCCAGTCCAACACCAGCACACAGTACACTGAACTCCATTCGCAATGTCGATGTGATAAAGCTTCACCAGAACATAATACGCAAGGATCTAGCCTACTGGTGTACGTGTACCCCCAACGTGTCCTGTTGGGGTTGTCTCCACAGTCCCACCACCATCAAGGTGCCACTAGACTAGGATGCAAGGTGTGAGATCATGCCAGAGTTCCCAAAGGGTTGGAATTCCTACAACACAGTAGTGGGGAACGACACATTCTACACTGAAACTTCAATTCTAGAGACATATTACTAGACAATGATGTGATGAAGCTCCAACACGTAGAATTTGGGCTCGTAAACTACTATAGGTGACCTGATGGGATGACTCCACCCATGTCATTGCCGCTACGCATGGTACATGGGACCTGGTAAGTTAATTTTTCCTACATTTGTTACTTATGTTGACTTTTGTTTTAAGTTTATCACTAATTGATCTATGATAGATTCATCTATGTGACCAAGTCAAACAACTATACGAATCGATGAGATGTTACTTCCAGTACAATATTTCCTAGATTGTGTAATAATAATTAACAAATCAACACCTGAATAGCATCTGTCAGTGACTAATATGAACATGCTTTACTCCAATGTTGATGGCTTACCAATAAAATAGTCTTTTTGTGAAATTCTAGTTGAGTCGTTGCTTGCTTTTGTTGGATAGTTGATTCCTTAATCATGGTTGCAAAAAGAACATTCAATTAATAATTCCAACCACCATTTGTAATGTCCCTCCAAGCATGTATATGTTAGCGAAAGCAAACCCTATGTTGTCCATTATACGAGTCACTTGGCTTGGAGGAACATTACAAAAATATGATATACATAACAATGATATAAATGAAACACCATACGTTAACCCAAAATATAGATGCATACATTGTTCTTCAAAGAGAAAACATAAGCTATCTCATCTTAATCTTAAGCCTAATACATGTAGACTAAGAAAATCTTAAACATGGAAAGATAAACTAGACTAAAAAATCTACTGAGTGGTAGATGGAACGCCACCAAGCTAAAGTCTCCTCTGGTGTCATCTACTTTGAAGGGCTCACTTCAGTTCCCTCTTGCTCCTTGATCTAGGGACGTATCATCCCACGACCATGTAAAACAAAGCAACAACGTAAGTAAGCGGCACTACGAATGTTATAAGAACTAAAAATAAGCATATACTTGAACTGAAATAAACTGACATGAATTAACATTAAGAATTGCCACTACACTTTATCTTTCATTATATCAATGAATTAAGAAACATTACTATATTCATTCTCTCTATAACTCCCCACGTGGGGCACATCATGCTCGGAAATCCCATCATTTCTAGGAAGCCCATAATGACCATAAAGGTCCATCATTACGAGCAACATATAATAAGTTACTTAATTCTCTTAACTTAACGTTAACATCATTGTGATTATCTTACCATCAATGTAAATTGTCCTCATCTAATAATTGCATCAAAGTGCTCATCAGGAAGGTTAAGGCTCATCTTAGTTGCACCAAAGTGCTCATCAATGTCATAAACACAAAATCACATAAAGAGGAACAATTCACAACTTAAGTACAATATCTTAGTCATCATGGGATTTCTCCCTCTTATTCTTGAAATTAACATTACATCATTTACATGATTCTTTCTTCAATTTCTTAATCATTACATGATCATAGTGTTAAACTAATGGGCATCAATGATAAGCATAAGACTTTTTTACTATAGAAAATAACATGCAATGATATGATCTGAAACATCACCATTATCTTAATTTCATTCACCAATTAGAAATTCAAAGCATAATCTTAAATCATACTTAACATGCAATTCATCCAGTGTACTTATGCATAGTGGCATGACCTACTTACCTGGAGCAAGGTAGATCCTAACTTAGTTCCTATGATCTCAAGTCAGTCCTAAGTTCCTGAATTACATGATTCATATTAACTATCATCGTTATTACATCCTAAAACCTAGCCTTATGTTTTTAGGAAAACATGGTCTGAAACACTTGAATTAGGGATTCAAAATTGGGAAAATGTGCTCCTCATTGAAAAACCTTTTGGAAACATATTTTATCATATTTTTCTGATAAACTGTTGATTTACTATGAATTTGTGAATATTCGACCAATCACAAAACGTTGTGGTGATTTATAAAATCCCTACAAAACACTACTGATGTGGTCAACTAGACAATGATATGTCCCAATTGCTGGATGCCACATGGATAAATGGGACTGGCATTTAAGGCTTGCCCACATAGGAAAACCAAAACCCTATACTACCCTTGAGGCTGTGACCCTGGTAAAACATGTGAGGGGCAAAACCAAGAAAGAACAATCTAGTTTGTTCTCCCAAATGATCGTCAACTGTGATCAAAAGCACAACGATGGCAAGGGATCCTCAAATCCAAATCTCAAAACCATAATTTTTCTTTGCATAAAACCCATGTGCTAAGCACCCTTCTCATCACTGTTGTACGAGGCGAGACCAAGCACAGGATGCAGAGTAGACCAAAATAGCCAGAAAACTCTCCACCATGGATGGTGAGGAGGCACTGACTAGGGAACCAAAAGACACTGAGTTGCATACAAAACCAAGTGCATGGGAGCTTTTTCTATCAAACGTGAACTCAAGTGTGGTGAGATTGTGAGGAAAGGCCATTAGATTCGATGGGAATAGATAAAGGACACCATATCAAGGAAAAAGGGGAAACAAGAACGCACCTTGAGTGGGTGAATCACACAAATGTGAAGATTCTATATGGAACCTGGGGTTGAGTCAAGGTCTTTGGAGGCATCTCGATGGCCAAAAAACCACAACAGAGCCAGCCTTCTCGTTGGATGTAGATCGAGTAGGGGAGGTTAGGGAGAGGGTGTTAAAGGGAAAAATAGTTGGTGGGTTATGTTCCTTGGTGTGCGAGGATCAATTTTAAGGGGTCCTTTTGTAGTTTTGGTGGTCTAGGTGGTGAGAGGAACCTACGGAGGTGGAAACAAGGGAGAGTTACAATGGCTCTGGGAGTCCAGGAGATATAGGGCACGTAAACCCTACATGTTAGGGATCACTTTGCTCGGAAGACTACGATAGATGTGAAAGAGAGGTCCAAAAGGGGTGGGATTCATCGAGGAGGGATATCAGGATCGGAAAGGGCTGCGATTAGTGTAGAGTCCTAAACGGACAATGACCCGGGTAGAGTTGACGGTCGTGAAGCCTTGGATATGTCCGTGAAAAACAACAATGAACAAGGGCCATCCGATCAATCCATGAAAGAAAACATGCCCATAATAGAAAAATGAAAAGGAACATGGCTAAATCGACTCAAAATAAATCGAATGTTAATTGCTTTAGGGTTAAAAGTTTATAAAAATTTCACAAAAATGTTTTAGGGGTCAAACAAAGTCAAATTGACCTCAAATTTGAACCATATGTTAAATAGAGTGTAGAGTTTTTTTATCTGATAAGATTTAGGTTTCATCCACCTTTTGCTCATCAAACTCATATGGGTCATTATCTTAATGCATATATTATTAAAATGCAAGATTAATGGTATTATCCAATTTTTAGTGACTTGTTGGACCAATATTTGAGGTTAAGAGAATAATTCATTATATTTGGATTTCGAGGTCACATTAGACTTTATTTGATAGGTGAAATCATTAAGTTGCAAATTAGGGTTTTGGATTAAGGATCATTTATAAGATTAAGATTTTTAGGATGTTATACCAACCCATCCATTAAACAAACTATCCCATTTCCATCAGCATGAATAGATGGACTACTAACACCCCACACCATATAGCCTGAAGAGGACCATCAAATCTTCTCTACTTGATGTTTAGGTATCTAATTTGTGTAGGATGCTAGACAATTTTAAATTTAGGTTGCATTGGGTGCTATCACATTATAATCTTACAGCTGGACATTGTGTGATAAAAATCAAATAAGTTTTTTTTGCTTTGTCTTGTTGGATAAAAATGGTAAATTTCCTTTCCAATCAAGTTTATGTGTGTATGCATTTTTTTCCACTATTTGCAACTTGAACATTGTACCATGATCGCTTTTACAGATTATCTGATTAGATGCAAAAGATGATTGAAAACAAGGCCAAGGTATACACTTCAAACTTTGTTAGTGGAAAAAACAACTTTTCATCTATTTTATTTGTGATGTCTCAAGTACACAGACTTTCTACTTGTGAGATTGCTAGGTCTTCTACTAAAATCTAATCTGATAAAATAGAGGACTTACCTAAGCATAGTTACCATTTGTATGATTGTTTAAGAAACATGCAAGCTTGAGTGAAATTTATGATTGGAATGACATCATGCACAATTCCAAAATCTATTCCCTTTCTGGAAGCTAGTCCATAAACAAGATCATGTTCTTCTTCTGTGGTTATTTCTTTTCCTTAGCTCATTTTCCTTCTACGTAGGGTTGTGATAGACTTATTATAGATTAGACTATCATCTCTATGTCAATGCTATATCTTTTTTTCTATTAAATATGGCATGTTCATAATTTTAATATTTTACCATCTTGTTGAACTTGGATTGCATACAACCATTTTGTAGTTCATTAATTGTTTCTTACCTATATACCATACTTATAAGATGGATGTTATGTAGGGTTTCTGATCGCTACCCATGTCTTGGACACAATTAGCTAGGCTCAATGCCAAATAGGTCGTTTCATAGTTTTATCCCAGTGCAAAACATATTGTGGAAGTCACTAAGATGGAGCAAAAATCTAATATACTTTTACCCTTTCTCATCTCCTCAACTTGGTGCATTGAATCCTCTAAAAGCTATTTTATTTTCAGCAGCTAGTCTAAGAACACGATCACACTCTTCTTACAGTTCCTTATTTGCCTCATCCCCTTCCTTTTCAAATACTCAAACATTGATCAACTATCTTTTTTCTAAATTGAGAAGTACATCCTCACTTTGTGGAATAGGAATTTCTTCTTGTGATCATTAGATGCATAAAATGAATATATCCTTCATTGTATTTCTGGGTTTGATCTTGTTCATTTTCACCACTAAACAATATTGCAATAATCTTCATGTATTTGTTATGTATCATAACACCAAAGGACAAAAACACATGTCTACTCTTCTTTCCATGTAGGTTTGGAACTTTATTGCATTTTTACATCTTGAGACATGTTAGATATGTTGTCCATTTGGAAGAAGTTATGATACTGATAGTTTTGGATTCACATTAAAATCTGGAAAAAAAATGTCTAGCCATTGATTGACACCAAAAATTTATTATCCAAAATTGGAATATACCTCATATGATGTCATTATCATGATGCACACCCTCATTTCATTTGTCTCATTTTCCACCAGCAAGAGGGAAAGTATCAACCTTGTGATACTAGTATATCACCATCTATACATGCACCAATACAAGCTAATCTTTATAATGTTTAGTATGAGATAAATGATCTATAGTGGTGTCATGCCATTTAGAACTTCCAAAACCTTAAACACAAACAATCTTCAAATTCACTTCTTTGCCTTCTGACTCATGTAGAAGGTCCACCAGGGTAGTGGATTTTATGGATGCATGGAGGAGATACGCAATAATATCCCTCATGCACTACATTAGGGGGATTGCCACCAAACATTTCTTATATTGACAAGACAATATTAAAATCCCCTCCAGCAACCATCTTTGATCATCGTCATCCCTGATGATCTCATTTAACTAGTTCACATAACTATCTCCTCTTGATCATGCAACTACTATAATAAACACTAGATCATGACATTCATCACCAAAAATGTTGAAGATTTGAACACCCAAGGCACGTTTTCTGTGAATGCATTTTTGGTTTTTTGCTCACCTGTCCCACTTCACATGTAATCTTGGATGGCCTAATCGATCCTTTCTTTTGCATACTAAAGTTGGCAGTTGGACTATTGGCATGAGGTAGATAGGTGATGAGATCAGTACTGACTTGGTCAATGTCACCCTACCACCAAACAACAGAATCATGTAAAACCACAAAGATATGTGGGCCTTGTTCTTGTTTCTAGAATCTAGATAGATTTCCTTGTTCAAATATTTTTCTAGTTCCCATTATTTTCTCTCTCTTGGTTCCTATTTTTGGACCGGTTTTCCTTCTCTAATATGCACCCTTCTGAACCTACCAGAAGTAGTGGGGGAAAATAGATTGTTCTTTAGCTTAATGATAATGGATATGGTACTGACAGATATGGGGATACATAAACTTGTTATTTTGAATGAGGTTGTTGATCCCTCATGATTGAAAGGTGACAGGGCACATCTACCAAGATTGGAAATCTATTCCGACACATGGAATCCTCTAGCCAAGTGCTAAGTAATATCTGCACACTTGATATTGGTCCCTTGGGAGTAGTGATTTACATGTTAGAAAGGACATAATCTTTATATGGATTTTTATTCCAATCTTGTTAGAGATTTATAGGCTTACGTCAACTGAACTAAAACATCCACCTTTGATGAAGTCTTATTCCAATCTTGTCAAGAGAAAGGCACCATCACTTCTTTAACATACATTTTTATTGACTAGGGAAATGATTTGGAAGAAAATGAGACTTTTTGGCATATAATGAGCATATGGTAGGACCTTAACTGTAGACTCCTCAACCATGGTATCAAACTCTCAAATCTCTATCAACCAACATGAACAATGCTAACTAAGAGCTAATATCCCCTAGTTGGTCATGGTCAAAACAACATGGCTACAAAGGTGATTAGTGTTGGTATGTATGCCCATAGAGCAAGTCATATGATGATTGTAATGGGACACTTTGTAAATGATTTGAATAATAATAAAGGCAATTTCTTATCTATATGTTTAAACTGTTTCTGAGATGATAGTGTAACATGATAGATGTCTAAAGAATGATTTTACTCAATGACATATGCTTTTAGGTTAAGGACCTAGACGATGAGATCATACGGATGTTAAGAGTATACATTCTTGTTTAGTCCCTAGTCGGTTGTTATTGTGGAAATAACCATAAACATCAATAACACTGAAGACTAGATTGTGTGTTGGTTGATGACAGAATCTCATTAGTCATGATATAGTGATATCAAACTAAGCACATCGGTACTTGTTAGAGAACAAGGTACCAGACAGAGCCACCGTGAGAGTGACACATGGAACCATGACTTGGTAATCACATTCAACTCTCACAGTGATGGTGGTGAGTGTGATTCTTAGACCTGAAATCACTACACTCAACACATGTCGTTGGGTACACTTTGATATCATCAAAAGCAGTCCTGAAACATGGGTTGTTATAGGGGTGATGATTGGGTGGCTTTGACACATGGAGCTTTTGAGGGGTGAGTGATAGATATGGGATTTGTCCCTCCTGAGGGAGTTTGATGTCCTTGGCCACTTGATGAGTAGGATCGAGAAAGGCATGCGCATGCACGTGTGAATCAATATGTGATATTGATGTCACACACATCTCACCCGGTCTGCTCTGAGATCAAGGAAATGAATGAACATTGACAGGATGATTGTTCCATGCATCGAGTTCATTCAGGATATCAGTGACAAAGGAATTAAACATTCATTGTAACACCATTCACGGATTGTAGGATTGAAAGTTGTTCTCCGGCTTTCTATTTCACTTCGGTAGCACTGATGTGTGACTAGGCACCAGTCTTTTCTTGTGAAGTCATAAGTGTTATGAACTTTCACTGCCAACGTGAAATGGACCTACAGGGTCACACACATAGGATTTAACCTAGAATAGGAGTTTGTCCACAAACAATGTTTAGATTGATTACTAAAGGAGTTTAGTAGTTCAATTAAGCACTCAATCAATTGATAGCTCAGTATCATAGTGTTCAAGGTGTTGGACTGATTGATTAGAGTATCGCATTGATTGAAACTGCGATTGACTGATTCTGCACAATTTGCACTCCCAACCGATTGGCTCATGTGATGAACCGATCGGCTGAGCTTGGTGAACCAATCGTCTGAGCTTGGTGAACCGATCGGCGGAGCTTGGTGAACAGATCGAATCATGGATAGGGTGAAACGATTCGTTCAAGTGTTGAAACGATCGTTTCAAGTCCAACCGAGCTAGTTGGGAAGGTAAGAATGGTGAGTAAATTCTTTTCGTTTGACTTGCCCAATTTGATTGGAACAAGGATTGGTAATTGATACCAATTTGAAACAAAAGAAGAAAAGTCAATCGAGAACTGATCAAGACCATGAACCGACCGGTTTAGAAGTAAACCGACCGTTTCATGGGTCCCAACCGATCGGTTGAGGTGTCAACCGACCGGTTCAGATCCCCAACTGATAGTTTCAGTTGTGAAACAGTTGGTTCAGATTACGTAGTTGGTTGTTTTTGTGGAAAATATCGAACCCTTCTACTCCTACTTTAGTCCCGCATTTCCCGGGATAGAGAACCCTGTCCCATGACCCTCCTATATATATAGGGGTATGGGGGCTTCTCAGAGTACAACTCAGTGCAACCAGTTGCTCTGTAAAGTTGTCGTTTTCTCTGGTTTGGTAACCGAGAGAGCCCGAGCAAGTGCTACCCGATAAGGGAGGCAAAGCAAGGGAAAGACAACTGTAGAAAGTGAATGGTGGCAGGAGAGTGTGTCGGTGACTAGTACGCCGATAGGAGGGTGTGAATCCTTCCGATTCCTTGTGGGACAAGGAGATCGGAGTTCCAGGCAGTTCGTGTGGACGATTGCAGAGGAGGGAGACCTCTGTCGCTCGGAGGACAACTGTCGATCCTGACAGTCCCTGTGAGACCAGGAGTCGTCAGTCCCGGTGCGACCAGGAGCTGTAAAGACACCGTCCAAGACCGGAGGTGAAGACCGCGCAAGGCGTGAGGCACTGTCGCCGAGAAAGCCTCGGGACAAGGTATGCATCCACAAACCATCTTTTCTATTATATAGACGTTGACACGATTCCTTTTGTTCTGGGTTTGAGGGAGAAAATTTTTGTTTCCGCTGCTTCTCTGCCTCCCGTAAAACCCAACAGTGGTATCAGAGCCACGTCAACTGCTCTATATTTTAGGATTATTGATATGATCGATTTTGGTTTGTCGCCTTTATTTATTGCATACGATGCGAATAAAATTGGCTTTATGCATGTCCAATCCACAAATCTCAAATATACATATATGATATGTAATATTAATGCACTCGATAGGCGTCGCCCTTAAACAAGTTTTACAGTGGATGTGTAGCATGGTTATGGCCTATAAACCCTATATCTGTGTGTGGTTGTATGTGGTTGCTTGCATCTCGGTCTACGCACCGATTCCCTTTCTCCTATTCCTGATGTAACTCGAAATAATTCGAGATTTCTTTTCCTACCTTTTCTCCCCCCGAATGTAACTTGGGGTTTCACAAATTAATTGTAAAGAGGATAGATTTTATTTCCTGTTATGTCAAAGAACGGCGGACGACCTGACGACAACTGAGACGATCGGTTCAAGGCGTGAACTGATCGGTTGGTGTTCCAGACGACCAGTTCAAGGAGCGAGACGAGTGGGTGGTGATCTGAGGAGATGCACGACGGCCGGGGAACCGATCGACTGGAGGCGCCAGTCGATCGGCTGGTGGCACCCGAACAACCAACTTGATGGCGAGCCGATCAGTCATGGAGATGAGCTGATCAAACCCAGAAAGGCAGGCACATATTTCATCTTGTACAAGTTGCATGTGATGTAGACCTAGATGATCGTGATTCCTCTTGGCTCGAGGAATCACAATAGGATGGTCATAATCATTGCTTTTATTGTTTTGCATGTTTTATGTGGGATATAGCATGTATATGATACATACTATATATAGTGGTGATTGGATATGTATATGTATATAAAATCCAAATCCCTCATTAAATATTAAACTTTTAGATGCCTTCCAAATGCGACACACGTAAAAGCTTGATCGACAAAGTGTGGGAACACCCAAGCGTGGTGCACCATCTATCTCGTAGAAGCATGAAGGATGAATGTGTGGGTCTACCCAAGCAGGGTACATGTTCATCGTGTTGGCTTTGGGTCAGACTTAACAAGGTAACCTAGATAGGATCTAGCACCTTGAGGCATGGAGATGATCATGGAAAGGAAATTCATATGACATCTTTCAAGAGTTGCATATGATGCAATTGGCAAGAGTTGCCTACCTGGAAGATCTGAGTTGTGGGTGACAACCCAAGCTGGTCCATGGCTCAGAGGATTCCAGGATCTTGACCCACTAGAAGATTGTGCACTGCAATCTTCTGAATTGATGGTGAGGGCTGTCAATTTGAGTCAAAATAGTGGGAGCGGTAATTAATTAAAGGCCTAATTAACTATCTTCAAATTTTATTCAAATCAAATCAAAAGGAGTTTTTGACAAAATGCAATTTTTTCTTGTAGAATGGCAAAGGAATCATCTTTTAAAATGGGAAAATTAATTGAAAATAAATTCCATAACTGGTTGAGGACTGTGAGAAGTGTTCTGCACAATCCAGATATAACAGGAGCCTTTGAATCCACTCTATGTACGCTTAATGCGTTGGTGAAGAAGAAAGAAAGTTCATTGATAGAGATCAATGGAACGAAAGGTGAGGGAGAGAAGGCTTCTCTCGCCAAACTGATTTCTTCTGCATGGAGAGGATGGAAGGAATGATGGAAGAAGAAGTCAGAGATAGAGATCTCTACTTCTTGTGTATATGTGATAGAGATTAACTTTACTACTTCTTCATCATGGGTACTTGATACCGGATGCGGATCTCACATTTGTTCAAATGTGAAGGATCTTAAGAGAAGTAGGCCTTTGGGGAAAGGCGAGGTTGAACTACGTGTTTCCAATGGGGCAAGAGTTGCCGCCAGTGCCGTAGGAACCTATGAGTTAACTCTACCAAGTGGGCTAATAATAGAGTTGAAGAACTGCTATTATGTACCTGCCATAAATAGGAATATCATTTTCGTCTCTTGTTTGGACAAGGATGGATTTGAATTTCTTATTAAGAATGGAAATTGTTCCATTTCTAAAGATGGGATCTTTTATGGCAGTGCCCCAATGTCTTATGGTCTATACTTGATAGATCTAGAGACAACTGTAAACAACGTAAACACCAAAAGGCAAAAAACTTAACAACTCAAACGAAACATATCTTTGGTATTGTCGTCTAGGGCACATAAATGAGAAGCGCATTTCTAGACTCAATAAAGATTGTTATCTAGACTCTTTTGATTATGAATCAATAGATACATATGAATCTTGTTTGTTGGGCAAGATGACCAAGACTCCCTTTTCAAGTAAAGGTGAGAGAGCTAGTGATCTATTAGGACTCATACATACTGATGTATGTGGGCCTTTTAGAACTAATGCCAGAAATGGGTATCCGTACTTCATTACCTTCACTGATGATTTCAGTAGGTATGGCTATGTGTACCTGATGAAGCATAAGTCAGAAACCCTTGAAAGGTTCAAGGATTTCATGAATGAAGTACAGAACCAACTTGGTAAAAGTATTAAAGCACTTCGATCCGATCGAGGTGGAGAGTACTTAAGCCAAGAGTTTGAGGACCTTCTGCGAGCCCGTGGTATTGTATCACAATGTACTCCGCCTGGAACACCACAACATAATGGTGTGTCTGAAAGAAGGAATTGCACATTGTTAGATATGGTGTGATCGGTTATGAGTTTTGCTGATCTTTCGATTTCTTTCTGGGGTCATGCTCTTGAAACCGCCGCATTTACACTTAACCAAGTACCATCTAAATTGGTTCAAAAGACACCATATGAGATATGGACTGGGAAGCATCTCGATTTGTCTTTCCTAAAGATTTGGGGTTGTGAGGCTTATGTAAGGAAAATGTTTCTTGATAAGCTTGGACCCAAGTCTGATAAATGTTATTTTGTTGGATATCCCAAGGAAACGAGGGGATATTATCTATACCACCCTACTGACAACAAAGTGTTTTTTGCCAGGACAGCTGTGTTCCTAGAGAAGGAATTTATTTCTAAAGGAAGAAGTGGGAGGAAAATAGAGCTTGAAGAAGTTCAAGCCCAACTAGAAAACATAGTACTGATAGATGTACAAGAGGAAAAGGGAGATTCACAAGGTGCTGTAGAATCTCAGTCTCCTCAGGTAACACAAGGACCTCGTAGATCTAGTTGGACCCGCCTTGAACCTGAGAGGTTTGGATACCTTGTGACTCAGGAAGGTGGTGATTTGATCATAGATGATGATCCAACTACCTACATAGAGGCTATGGAAGGACCAGATTCTGAGAAATGGCTTGAAGCCATGAGATCTGAGATGGAATCCATGCACTCCAACAAAGTATGGACTTTGGTGGAACCACCCGAAGGGGTAAAACCCATAGGGTGCAAGTGGGTCTTCAAGAAAAAGACTGACATGGATGGCAATGTGCAAACTTATAAAGGCAGATTGGTTGTGAAGGGATTTCGACAAGTTCAAGGTGTTGACTATGACGAAACCTTTTCTCCAGTTTCCATGATTAAGTCCATCATGATCATGCTTGCTATTGCAGCTTATTATGACTATGAGATTTGACAGATGGATGTTAAAACCGCATTCCTTAACGGGAATATAAATGAGGATGTGTACATGACACAGCCTAAAGGTTTTGTAGATCCAAAGAATGCCAATAAAGTCTGTAAGCTGCAAAGGTCAATCTATGGATTTAAGCAAGCATCTCAGAGTTGGATTCTTCGATTTGATGAGGAAGTCAAATTGTTTGGCTTTATTCAAAATAAAGATGAACCTTGTGTGCACAAGAAGGTTAGTGGGAGCTCGACCAAATTCCTCATATTGTATGTGGATGACATACTTTTGATGGGGAATGATGTCTTAGCCTTAGAGAAGGTAAAGACTTGGCTTGGGAATACTTTCTCAATGAAGGACTTAGGAGAAGCATCCTACATTCTGGGAATTAAGATCTATAGAGATAGATCTAGAAGGCTTCTTGGACTGAGTCAGAGCACGTACATTGACAAAGTGATGAAGCGGTTCAACATGGAGAACTCAAAGAGAGGCAACATCCCCATGCTACATGGAGTCACCGTCTCTAGAGCTCAATGTCCCCAATATTGTGAAGAGAGGGAGCGTATGAATGGGATCCCATATACATCAACCATCGGATCCATCATGTACGCTATGTTGTGCACACGCCCAGATGTCTCGTATGCTCTCAGCATGATAAGCAGGTACCAGTCAGATCCCGGGGATGCTCACTGGACATTCGTAAAGAACATCCTCAAGTACTTGTGAAGGAATAAGGATCAGTTTCTTGTTTACGGCGGCGAGGAAGAGCTGGTTGTAAAGGGTTACACCGATGCAAGCTTCCAAACCGATAAAGATGATTACAGATCGCAGTCAGTATTTGTATTTTGCCTTAATAATGGAGTTGTGAGATGGAAGAGTTCCAATCAAGAAACAGTTGCCGATTCTACTACAGAGGCCGAGTATATTGTTGCTTCACATGCAGCAAAGAAGGTTGTGTGGATCAGGAAGTTCATTTCTGAACTTGGTGTAGTCCCCAGTAGCTGTGATGCAATTGAGCTTTATTGTGACAATAATGGAGCTATTGCGCAAGCTAAGGAACCCAGATCACATCAGCGGTCCAAACACATACTACAATGCTTCCATCTCATATGAGAGATCGTACAGCGAGGAGATGTGAAGATTTGCAAAGTACCAACTGAAGACAACATAGTTGATCCACTGACGAAGGCCCTTTCTCAGCAGAAGCATGATGGTCATGCTAGGTCACAAGGACTGAGGTTCCTTGGTGACTGGCTCTAAGTGCAAGTGGGAGTCTGTTGGTATGTATGCACATAGAGCAAGTCATTTGATGATTGTAATGGGATACTTAGTAAATGATTTGAATAATAATAAAGGCAATTTCCGATCTATATGTTTAAACTGTTTCTGAGATGATAGTGTAACATGATAGATGTCTAAAGAATGATTTTACTCAATGACGTATGCTTTTAGGTTATAAGGACCTAAACGATGAGATCATACAGATGTTAAGAGTATACATTCTTGTTTAGTCCCTAGTCGGTTGTTATTGTGGAAATAACCATAAACATCAATAACACTGAAGACTAGATTGTGTGTTGGTTGATGACAGAATCTCATTAGTCATGATATAGTGATATCAAACCAAGCACATAGGTACTTGTTAGAGAACAAGGTACCGGACAGACCCACCATGAGAGTGACACATGGAACCATGACTTGGTAATCACAGTCATCTCTCACAGTGATGGTGGTGAGTGTGATTCTTATACCTGAAATCACTACACTCAACACATGTCGCTGGGTACACTTTGACATCATCAAACGCAGTCCTGAAACATGGGTTGTTATAAAGGTGATGATTGGGTGGCTTTGACACATGGGGCTTTTGAGGGGTGACTGATAGATATGGTATTTGTACCTCCTGAGGGAGTTTGATGTCCTTGGCCACTTGATGAGTAGGATTGAGAAAGGCATGCGCATGCACGTGTGAATCAATATGTGATATTGATGTCACACACATCTCACCCAGTCTGCTCTGAGATCAAGGAAATGAATGAACATTGACAGGATGATTGTTCCATGCCTCGAGTTCATTCAGGATATCAATGACAAAGGAATTATACATTCACTGTAACACCATTCACGGATTGTAGGATTGAAAGTTGTTCTCCAACTTTCTATTTCACTTGGGTAGCACTGATGTGTGACTAGGCACCACTCTTTGCTTGTGAAGTCATAAGTGTTATGGACTTTCATTGCCAACGTGAAATGGACCTACAGGGTCACACACATAGGATTTAACCTGGAATAGTTGATTGCCCACAGACAATGTTTAGATTGATTACTAAAGGAGTTTAGTAGTTCAATTAAACAATCAATCAATTGATAGCTCAATATCATAGTGTTCAAGGTGTTGGACTGATTGATTAGAGTATCAGATTGATTGAAACTATGATTGACTGATTCTGCACAATCTGCACTCCCAACCGATCGACTCATGTGATGAACCGATCAGCTAAGCTTGGTGAACCGATCGGCTCAACTGGTGAGTCGATCGGCTCATGGACAGGGTGAAATGATTCGTTCAAGTGTTGAAATGATTGGTTCAAGTCCAACTGAGCAAGTTGCGAAAGTAAGATTGGTGAGAAATTTCCTTTCGTTTCATTTTCCCAACTTGATTGAAACAAGGATTGGTAATTGATACCAATTTGAAACAAAAGAAGAAAAGTGAATCGGGAACTTATCAGGACCAGAAGTGAACCGACCGTTTCATGGGTCCCAACCGATCGTTTGAGGTGTCAACCGACCGATTCAGATCCCCAACCGACCGTTTCAGTTGTGAAACGGTCGGTACAGGTTACGCAGTTGGTTGTTTTTGTGGAAAATCTCGAACCCTTCTACTCCTGCTTTAGTCCTGCATTGCCCAGGATAGAGAACCCTATCCCATGACCCTCCTATATATAGGGGTATTGGGGGCTTCTCAGAGTATAACTCAGTGCAACCAATTGTTCTGTAAAGTTGTCGTTCTCTCTGGTTTTGGTAACCGAGAGAGCCCGAGCAAGTGCTACCCGATAAGGGAGGCACAACAAGGGAAAACAACTGCAGAAAGCGACTGGTGGCAGGAGAGTGTGTTGGTGACTAGTACGCCGACAGGAGGGTGTGACTCCTTCCGATTCCTTATGCGAAAAGGAGATTGGAGTTCCAGGCAGTCCGTGTGGATGACTGCAGAGGCGGGAGACCTCTATCGCTTGAAGGACAACTGTCGATCCCGACAGTCCCGGTGAGACCAGGAGTCGTCAGTCCCGGTGCGACCAGGAGCTGCACAGACACCGTCCAAGACTGGAGGTGAAGACCGTGCAAGGTGCGAGGTATTGTCGCTGAACAAGCCTCGGGATAAGGTAATCATCCACAAATCATCTTTCCTATTATATAGACGTTGACGCGATTCCTTTTGTTCTGGGTTTGAAGGAGAAAATTTTTATTTCTGCTGCTTCTATGCCTCCCGTAAAACCCAACAATTAGTATTATATTGAAGTCATGAACCAAGTAGTATAGAAAAGTGGAATAAACAACTAAATGTTGGTGTCCATGAGAAACATGAAACCAATGGAATAAGTGACCATCATCTGGCATTGCTGACACCTCCTCATCTAATTTACAGACATTTTCTCCATTTCCCAGTTAGCATATCTGACAAGCTAGACCAATTTTAATAGGTTTAGATGGTTCTATAAGTTAAAGACATATAATTATGGTTATAAGGATACTATATGTTTTCTAATAATAGTGATTTAAATAAACTTACAATTTTTACTTTATATCTTATTCAAGGGGCTAGCTAACATGTTGCGTGACATGTTTTCTCACATTTCTTATAGTGGCATCCTATTTTCTATGTATTCAAGGAGGAAATATGTTGAATCACCTAGGATGTATCCTATTCAACATGTATCCTTGTATGATTTTATTCCAAATTCCTAATAGTTATGTTTTTCCCTCTGTTTCCAAGTTTGAGCTCAAGTACTAGTTAATTATCAGATCATACACTTCTTCAACTTTGCAATATGAAGTTATGTGTTCATGAGAACTTGTGTTGACATTTGCTTTAGATGGAATTTTATTTGTAAAGTTTGAATTTTTTTAATGAATTTGCAATGCTAATAGAAAAACCATCTTCCATTTTTGCAACCTCACCATTTTCCTTTTCTCCCACCAATTATGAAGTGTCAACCACATCATAAGAGCTACTTGTGTCTGTTAATCTATCATTGTCCTTATCACTGGAATCTACTAAAGATACGAGTTATATCACTACTAAAGAAGCTTTGGCTGCGGACAAATCAGAAGCACTTTAAGATTCAACTAGATATGAATAATTTGTAGTAGGTGAAGAAGGCTCATGTGCATGTTCTTATTTCTTGTCGTAGGAATGCAAATCTAGTATGTACTTCACAAAGAGGAAATTTTAGTGAGTATCATACATTATGTTAATCTATATGAAACAATTATATCTTAAAGTGCTTTTTATTGCCATCTTTATTTAATGTTATACTTGCATCATCTATATGCTCATGTATCATCTGTCATCATAAGATTGATAGTCTGAAGGAATACCATTTTTACATGGTTCTAAAGTACATATCACTACTATTCACTTTATTTGTAACTCTTCAAAGGGTGAGAATGTTTGGCATCTAAAATAGAAATACTTTGTCATACAAAGCAATGAGCATAATAAGCTACATCTTCAACTCAACTCCTTCGGGGCTTCAAACAAACAACTTGTTCAATGTAGCGGCTATAAACATTCCAGCTAACTATCAGTAGCTATGAATTTATTTATAGAATGGATAATGTGATATGATCATTCCTACTACAAAAAAGAGAAATTACATAACTAGGACATTTAGTTGTTTAGGCAATATTGCACACGTAACTCAAGAGAAATATATGTTGTCTTACATTTATGATTAGATGCTATGTTCATATTTTACAAAATTGTTGTGTACATCAATTGGGACTCATGCTAACTGTCTAGTTCACTTAGAAGTTAAGTTGCACATTCATGGCTCAGGGATTATTAAATGAAGTCCATCTTATGAGATTTTATGTTTCATCTTGGCTTTTCATCTATAAAGTGAAACCCACAATCAAAATACACTAGTTGTCATTTTAAGATATAGATCATGTGATATCCTTGATGTAGATTCTTGTTTATGATAATTGTGGTCATGTTATGTATCCAATGTTAAAAATTTATAGGATATATGGTATTAAAGAAGTTCACAAAACTTAGCTTAACCCTATACATTATATGTCTACATTTTTATATTTCATTTGTAGAGAATTTACATTGCCCTTGATGCACTAATTTTGTACATCATAATTTCCATTTTACACACTTTTATAATTCTTAAAATATTATAATGCATGTGAATTTTCTTGAGATACCTGAATTAGTCATTAATGATTTTGTAATCAAGATCTTTCTATATTTCCATTGCAATTTATTTTGTTTTCTTTAACTCTTTGCATTTCATCTACTTAATTTCAACCTTACTGCGATACACATTGACAGTAGATATCACATTGACTACATCTTATTCAATAACCAGCTCTTTGATGGTGAGAGAGATCACCAAATGAGAAACAACATAATGGTCATGGCTTCCGCATGATGAACACCTCAGCAACCAGGAAAGCTTGGGAGGTGGAAACAATAGTACATCCTTTGCAATCTTTAAAAATGATGCCATGCCTATCTTGGTCTAGCTGATAACAACTATAATTGTTTACAACCAGCCAACTGTGTTGGAACTAAGTGACAAGGCTAATGAATGAAGGGGATCTTGTACTCTATTGTTGTATTGTAATTTTTGGAACACTCTCATTTCTACACTTTCATAGGAATAGACAGACAACAGTGAACAAAGGAAGGTCACGAACATTTATGAGATCAAGAAACCAATTATGAATAGCTCTTAAGGATTTAGTGTGTGACTTTGAGTTCACAAGGGAGAATCCAACATGGGACTACATTATGTAGTATCAATGCATTTAAAAATGAGGAAGTTCTGCCCCTAGGATCCCATAACCCTTTTGAAGTACAAGTCAAGAGGGTAGGTAACTCAAGGGCTAGCACACCTAATGGCACAAACTACATTAGAAAATATTGTATCAGCTCCACTCTAGTGAGAATCAAACACAAAAAACATCTAGTACTATTGTTCAATATACTAGTAGTAAGCACATTAAGCTTTGGTAGTAAAATGGTCACATGTGCCCATTCACTACTTGAATAGGGTCAGTTTCTAGAATAAGCATCTAATCATAAACTTAAACTTGATGACCCACATATTAACTTATGGTATAGACGTTACATGTGTGGAAAAGGCTTCACGAACTTCTTTAGAGATGTCAATTAATTGAAAGAATATTGTTCTATCCTACCATTCTTCATCGTAATTTCTCGATTATCCATATGCATTTTTGAGCTGCTAGTTCCATACCCATTTTTTAAAATTTTCCAGAATTTTGAGGCATTTGATTAGAATAACATACTTTCTTGTGTATATTCATTCTAAAAATGTTTAATGATTTTCCATTAATAAGAAATTTATTCCATTATTTTATTGCGTTCTATAATGAATGCATAAGATACGATATACACCTTTTTATTTTTCTATTAGTTTATAGCTGCATCTTAATTCACAAATACCTTTCTAAAACTCATATATTGTCGATTATTATTTCAAACAGTAACAGTCTACTCTTCCTTATAGAGAAACCTTGTTTTTACCTCAAAGATTCTATTGTTAGACATAATGATCATATCATACTTTTTGTTCCCTATTGACATTTCTCGTCCAGAGCATGGAGTGAAGATTCTAGGTGGTCATGTTTCCACAAAACCATACTTTATTAAAGAGCTTCTCAAGAAATGTCTGGAAAAAGCTCTTGACATGATGGATCGATTAGCATTACCTGAGGATCCACAATCTGAGCTTCTTCTTCTACGTTCTTTCCTTGGGATGCCCAAGATGTATTTGGACTTTGTACTGCACCACCTACTTTTGTTTCCTCCGTATTGGATAACTTTGATCATGGTCTTCGATGTTGTCTAGCTCGCATTGTTGTAGGTGATGGATCATGATTTGGTGATCTATAGTGGTGCTTGGCCACACTTCCTATGCGTCTCAGTGGTTTAGGAATCAAGTCCTCTCGTGATGTTTGCAAATATGCATATGTTTCCTCTCGTCTTCATACCAAAGAACTCCAAGACCATATTCTACAAGCGATTGGCTCTACACCTACAGGAACTTCCTTCACCGATGCACATGAGGTCATATGCAAAATCTTGCCATCTTTTTGATAGTCAAGTTGTTATGTACATCTTCTGCCACTCCAAAGACCCAGTCTATTTTTCCAGACACTTACTACCAAAAAATCATCTAGCAACTCACGGAAAGTGACCTATCCTAGCGTCAACAAGACATTCTTACTTCTCTACCAGCTAACAATGCATAAGACTTCCTTCTTACAATCCCAATTGATGGCTTGGACTTGTCTATGCCACCTATTGAATATCGATCTATCCTTCAATATCGGATAATGATCCCTTTATACCCCGGTAACGAACGATGCCCATTGTGCAACATTGCAAACCCTAACGCTTTTGGTGATCATGGTGTGCATTGCCGCACATGGCCTAGTTACAAGTTTTGACATGATATCGTTGTGATGCTTTATTTACCCTAATCTCTCGTGCTGGGCTAAATTTGAAGAAAGAAGCACCAGTAGCCTTACTTGGCACTCGGTCTGATGGTCTTCATTCCCAAAGACCTATGGATATTTTATTATTTGATTGGACAAATGGTAGGCAACATGTGTTGACTTCACTAGAGTTTCCCCCTGACAGGCATCCTATCAAACAACTTTAAAGCTGTCCAGGTAGCATCTGACACTGCGTTGAGATAATTTCATAAGCATGGAGTTGCTTGTGAGGCAAATCATCATACTTTCTTACCTTTCACTTTTGATACCTTTGGGGTTCTTATTGATGATGTCATTTCTCTACTTTTGTGCATTCACCATATAACACATAGGAATTGTATGTTGTTTTCTTCTACATTTAATAATTTTGTATTTAGATCTATTAGTTTCACCATCCAAAAAGGCTTGGAAGCCCAATTTGTTGCATGTTCTTCTGTGAAGGCATTCTTGTAAAGATTCTGTTAGGCAAGTGTTGTAGAACAACATATTTTGTTTATGTATGTTCAAATAAATTTAAAAAAAAAAACCAACTCATTCTAAATATTCCAAGTACTAGGTGATTGACACTAAAGTAATATCGGATCTACCTTTTTGAGAATATAAAAATCATAGAACTTTCTAGCATCACTCTCTTATTTCATTCAAGGGTAGTTGTGTTGTTTTATCTTGACATATTTGGTTCATATGGATATAGAGAAGCATAATTTATAACATTCTCTCCTTTATGAACATGCCCATCTAATAATGCAAAATGATTGATCTTTTTATGTGACTGAATTCATTTAAATGAATGTCACAATTACAATCCTAATGTTGTAGAGAGCATATATCGTTGATTGACTAACAACATGGCCCCAACCACACACATCTTAGAGTGTTGTAAACACATAAAGAAATTGAGAATGGAGAAATAATAATATAATGAATTGAAGTTGCTATAAGTGATTAAATTAACAAAATTGAATGGGATTTGGTTCTTTTCTAATTAAGTTGTTGACATTATTTCTTATGATTCTATAGTTACGACTGATGGACCTTTGAAATGTTGAGAGATGAACATGAACTACTCATCTAGAAATTAAATAAGGACGTCGACCCCAAGTTGCAACATAAAAAGGTGCAATGGATCCCTATGATTCCTGGATACATCAAATAGTTACTTGTCGTTGGTTATTCTTTGGATGTATTCAATTATTGTTTCTAGTCAGTCAGGCTCAACATGTCTATAAATAGTTACTCAAAGAAAGTTTATTAAGACACAATCCTAGAGCAACTAACCTGAAAGATAACCAAAAGATGGGTACAATGACTCGAAGTCCTTCCATAGTAGAAACTCCCAACTATGGACATTCTCTAGTTTAGTGGTCTCTTTCTATATTACAAGATCAATTCATATATGAGTTCCATACATGCCACATAGCAAATGTAAATATCCAAGACCAGTCACTCTTGGTTTGGAGGGTTTCTCTCTTGGTTCTTCCCAACCTTCTTTTTGAATATAAATAAAAATGTGAGGTGCAATATACATTCATATTTTTTCTTGCTCATTCTAGTTTAGAATAGGCAACTTTTTTTTCGTTGACTATAAGCAGTAATGAACATGTTATTGCCCAATTACATGGTTATAAGGGGAAATAGAGCTTGGGTGTTTGGGAAGCATGCTAATTAAATAAATATAGTTCCTAGGAAACTAACTTACATTTGTGAACCTACATATCTCTAAAAATGGTGCTATATTCTTTTTTGGTGAGACAGGGTGTCAAGTTCTTAAATTATAGTTGTTTTGTTATACTTTTGTTTTAGTCAGAATCTTGAATGACAAAAAATGAAACAGACACTCACAATTGGGTTATATGTTTGAATAATGTACACTATAAAACATGTAATTGATTGACTTGCTTATTTCTACTAAAACATCACATATAATATTCTACACACCACCTATGAATAAGGAACTTCCTCATATCTATAAACAATGTCGAAAGTATGACATGAAACTTCTATAACATTTAATAAGAAGTATCCATTATGTGTTACACCCATAGTTAATACTTTTATTTCCTATCATAATCTATGTATTGTTTATTTATATCCATGTGAAGTAGCAACAGTTGAGTTGAACTAGAGAAGAAGAGAGTCCTTCTGTTTCCTACAATTCGATAGCCATTGAGTTGAACTAATAGCAGCCATTATGTGTTACACCCATTTGACATTGTGATCATATTTTAGCATTTATGATCAATATAAAAACTAAAAAAATTATGCCAAGAAAACATTGAATCTACTAATCTTGTTATATGTCTTTTTGAGGTATGAAGTTACAATGTTGATGTTCTTACATTTTGTATCTGATTCTAGAACTGCTAGTAGATTGGTGGCAACTGACGCAGTTGAACCTACACTAAGGTGAATAGAGAGGGCTAAAATTGATGTTGCTATTCCAATTACTTATCATTCCAAGTAACACACATTGCTCTTTGGATAAAATTGTAACATGTATTATCCTTATTTCTTATGATGTAAGTCATTACGTCTATTTGCTCTATACTTTAGGAAGTTCCTATTTCTCATCAGTAAGGACCTACTGGCATCCAGTCTAACTACCACCATTTCTCTATTGTAAAAGGACACTTCACTCAGGCCCCTACCTTCTTGGAATATATCACAACCCCCTCTTCATCTCATGTATGTTATGAAGAACCCTTCTTCTTCCCTACTTTGGCCTTATGGGCGTGTTCCTTGTGGGCTTTTTAGAAATGTCATAAACCCTATAGAAACACAACAAGAGGATTCAAGGAATAGACGTGGTTATTTTTCTCAAGGAGAAATAAAACTTATCATCTAGTCCAAAACCCCAATAGTTTCATCAGCCACCTTCTCGTTAACTTCGTGTTATCATGGGCTAAAAGGTAATCTTTTATTTTATTAACACATCAATTCAGTAATGTGAAAAATAAGATACATGTATATGAGTATCATTATAAGACACGTATAACACCAACAAATTGAGATCCCATCAAGATATTTGATTCTTTCATAATCTTGAATTGTTTCCAAAGTATTTTCTTCATCGTAGGCTTGCATTTGATTGACACAGTAACATATAAATAGAAGTTATAAGAGGAAATAATAATGTAGGTACCTTTGATATAGTCAGAGCAAGAATCCTTTCAAATAGTCAAACCAATAGGTTATTCTTTTGTCATCCATTCATGATTTTGGGTGGTAACAATTTGCTTCTGTTTAGCTTGCTACTCAATGTCTTTCTTGGTGCTATTCGGGTCTGTTCCGCTTGTGGCTATCATGATGGGTATTTCCAACTTTCTGATAGGATGTGATCTTGAGGCTGTTGTCAAGTTTTATATGGTGATGATTAGTATCATATGAGTCAGATCTTATTGTTTTCTATTTCCTTTTGAAGTTTTAGCTGTTGGGTTTCTTATTTATAAGATTGTGACTACTATTTTTGTATTGATATCTTGATGTATTGATCTTCTCTATTTTCCATCAGTGCTTCATCCTATCAGCAATATAAGATATGGGTGATCGAGTATGTTAAATGATTTGACACTGTTGAACCCCAATAATATGTAGATTGAACTGACACTACCCAACCCCAATTACAGATCTCAATGAGCTTTGATGAGGACATTTTTAACTATGAGGACTTATTGTTCTTTCTCATTTAAGGCTATAATTAATTATGTGTTGAACCTCTATAATTATAGAAACCTTGTTCTTGCTCATTTAAGGCTATAATTTAGTCAGATGTGATGAACCATTGTAACTTTAGATACATATTTGTACTATTTTTTGCATCCTATTTTAATATCAAGTGTCAACTGAAAGAAATCTCTTACGAGTCGTGTTTCTATTTCATTCAAAACAAGAGTGGGAAGAGCTTATTCCCCAACATGTGACTAGTTTTTCTAGGTGGCGGGGTTTAAATTATATTACTTGCCAAATGACAAAATGTCAAGTCATCTTAAGGTTTTTCAATATGTCAAAGTATGATTTGTTTTATTATACATGTAGTCCATCTTCCAATTATGATCTTCAAACTATTAACTATCACTTTCCTATTCAATATACAATTAGAAAAATACAAATGCTAGAGTGCTTGATGGAAAGGAAATAACCAACTCTAGGCTTATCATTTTTAATGCATTTGGAAGTATGATCTAACTATTCTGGGTGGTTCTTATTGTATAGGTTCATGTGTAGTGTTGATAAAAAATTCACATTAGCTCATTTCCCTAGACTGCCTTATTGACTATTGTCTTAGATCTGCTTGGGAAAAGTAAGGTGTCTATAGTTTGAAGTTATCTTAGGGATGGTCGGGTTATGACATTCTTTCTCTATTATCTACTGATGTCTGAAGTTCATTTGTTTTCTATGCAACCTACTTCACTAGTATGCCCATATACTATTTAGAAGAACCGGTTTGTTAGTCAAACTTTGATTAGTTAGTTGTGTTAACTAGACTTCAATTTGATTTTTTTACAGCAGGAAGCTCACCCTGAGTTATTTCCTTTCTTCTCAACTACTGCTCCGTCTGTGTCTCATCTGATTTTATAAAGGATTTTTTTTTATTGACATATGAAGCTCTTTGGGGTATGTGCTCCTTAGAGAATGGAAAATGTAACCTTACATGTTGGTTTCCTAGTGGCCACATATTTGTTGATTGCATATTACTATGAACCTGAGAATTTGTGATAGTAAGCCCATTCCATATATAGTCTTTATAGCTGCTACGAAACCTAAATTTTTGTTGTTCCTATAAGGTATTTTAAAAGAAGAAACAATGATGGGTTTACGTGCAATGCAAGTATGTATACCCTTGTTTGGTTATAGACCCTACTCATGCCCAGCAAGCTGCAAAGGTGCTCTTTCACTATTAGTATGATTAGGGACATGCTATTCAGTGGGAGTCAAGAGTCATTGCAGTGATCACTAACATGGGAGGGAGTTTCTCCTAGAAATCATAGTGGTGATGAGATTCAACCATCTATGCAGCAGGTCAAAATGATCAAGCAATGTCTTTACAGGTACATTCATCATAATCATCAGCTAAGTCTCAGTCCCAACTATGTTGGGTTCAGCTACATGGATCCTTCATTTCCATTCAGCTCTATCATGGGCCATATTCTGGTTGAGATATAGAGATTCAAAATCTCTCTTTATAAGCTCATCCCATGTTAATTTAGATCTTCCTCTTTTTCTATTTATTGTGCTTGACTAAAAAGAATTTCTTTGTAGGCGCATTTGTCGGTATGTGTTGCACATGTCCGTACCATCTGAGTTAGCCCTCATGCAACTTGTCCTCAATGCTCGCCACCCTCACTTTATTCCCGATATAGTCATTTCTCAAGTGATCTTTTCTTATCTTCACATACATCCATCTCAGCATACGCATTTCAGCCATGTTCATCTTGTTGAGACCTTGTTTCTTCACCACCCAACATTCACTCCCATAGAGCATGGCTGGCCATATAGTTGTTCTATAAAACTTAGTTTTTAACCTGAGAGGGATCTTCCAATGACATAAGACTCCAGTTGCACTCCTCCATTTCAACCATCCTACAGTGATCCTGTGACAAACATCATTTTGGACATCCCCATCTATTTGAATAATAGAACCTAAGTAATAAAATTTATCACATTTTGGTATATCTACTCCGTCCGACTTGGCTCCATCATTCACACTACAAGATTGGCGAAAATTTCAATGCATATACTCAATTTTGCTCCTGATAATCATCAATCCATTTGATTCCAATGCCTTTCTCAAACGTTCAGCTTATCATTCAATCCATCTATAGTTTCATCAATCAAAACAATATCACCAACAAATAACATACACCAAGGAATATAATCATGAACATTCTTTGTCAACTCATCCATAATAAGAATGAACGATATGGGCTGAGTGTGAATCCTTGGTGTACCCCAACTGTGATAGGAAAAGTTGGTGTCTCTCCTCCAGGAGTCCTCACACTTGCAGTAGAGCTATCATACATGTCTTTGATCAAGTCAATGTATTGGATTGGCACACCTTTTTTATTCAAAACCATCCACAACACTTCTATGGGTACTCCATCATAAGACTTTTCCAAATCAATAAACACCATATGAAGATCTCTTTTGCTTTCTCTATACTTCTCCATAAGTCTCCTTATCAGAAAAATAGCATCTGCTGTTGATCTTCCAGGCATGAAACCAAATTGGCTGTTCGATATCTGCGTTATTGATCTTAGCCTCTGCTCAATAATCATCTCCCAAAGCTTCATTGTGTGACTCATCAACTTGATACCTCTGTAGTTTGTGCATCTCTGAACATCACCTTTATTCTTGTAGATGGGGACTATAGTACTATTTCTCCACTCATCTGGCATCTTCTTGGTCTTCATGATCTTATTAATGAACTTTGTTAACCACATAACTCCTTCATTCCCCATACTCTTCCATACATCAATGGGAATACTGTCTGGTCCACGTGCCTTTCTCATTTTCATCCTTTTTAAAAACATTCTTGACATCAAATGGTGAAACTCGTCGTGTGTAAATGATATCTCTTGTATTTATGTCACATGAGTCTCTAACATTATTTACAGTATCTCCATTGAAAAGCTTACATAAGTAATTTCTCTATTGGCTCACGATATCATCATCCTTCACCAACACTCTACCATCTTCATTCTTGATTCATTTTACCTTACTCAAGTCTCTTCCTTTCCTTTCTCTTATACAAGCCATTTTATATATATCTTTTACCCCTTCACAAGTGTCTAATATCTTATAAATGTCATCAAAGTATCTAGACCTTGCCTCTTGAACCACCTTTTTAGCTTCTCTCTTTTCTTTCTTGTACCTTTGGAATGTTGCATCATCACGAGATTTGGAAAAGCTCCTATAGATCTTCGTTTTCAATTTAATAGCCTTCTGTACTTCATCATTCCATCACCAAGTCTCTTTCTTTGGAGGCCCACAACTTTTGGACTCCCCCAAAACCTCTTTGGAAATTTTTGTTATGTAGCAGCTCATGTTGTGCCACATAGTGTTAACATCAGAGTCCAATTTCTAAGTTCCCTCCTTGATGAGTTTATCACGAAAAGTCAATTTCTTCTCTCCTTGAAGATTCCACCACTTGATCCTACTATTTTGGTTTATGTTATGCTTGCCCTTATTGATCTTCATGTTAATATCCAAAACCACCAACCTATGTTGGGTCATGAGTTCTTTGCCAAGAATCACTTTACAATCCTTTCATACATTACGATCCACCCACCTTGTAAGGAGGTAATCAATTTGGCTACAATTGTGCCCACTCCTTAAAGTAATCTTACAATTGTGCCCACTCTTGAAAGTAATCTTATGATATTCTCTTTTCTTGAAATGGGTGTTTGCCAAAATCATATCATATGCACTGCAAAATCTAATATCCTCTCTCCTTCTCCATTTCTATTGCCATATCCAAAACCACCATGAAATCTCTCATATCCAACATTGCTACTCCCCACATGGCCATTTAAATCACTCCCAATAATAATATTCTCCTCTTTCGATATCCCCTGCATCAATTCATCCATGTCATCCCAACAATCCTTCTTAGCATCCTCGCTAAGGCCAACTTGGGGGGGGGCATTAGTGCTAATAATGTTAAAAATATTTCCCCCAAGAAAAACCTTGATATCTATGATACCATCACCCGTCCTTGTGATCTTGACAACATCATCCTTCAACATCTTATCAACAATAATACCTACACCATTTCCATGTTTATCAATATATGTGTACCAGTTTTGTATCCTATGTCTCCAGTCTCTCTACAATGTTCCCATGTCCACTTGCTTACCTGCAAGCAAGATACATTGACTTTTTTACCCATCATGGTATCCACTATCTCCAATGATTTCCATGTCAAAGAGCCAATATTCCAAGATCCAACTCTAATCCTTTTTTGTTGAACTTGCTTCTTTACCTGCCTTCATCGAAAATATTACCCTTACATATTTTTCACCACATTTGGGCAATGATGTGGTAGAACTAAATTCTTTACCCACACCCGTCTAAGATGTGGAAATCCTTACACAATCTTCACTACATACGAGCGATGATGGTGTTGGACTAGCTTCTTTACCCACACCCGTCCAAGATGTGGAAACCCTTATTTGTCCTTCAACACAATCGGGCACTGTTGTGTCAAAACCCCTTGCATATTTATCACTGCACCCGGGTGTCGATGCAACGCGTCGCTAGGTAGGGATGCTCCAATGAAATTTTTATAACGATCCATGATATAGAAAGAGTGAAAAAAATTTATGTATGGCTGTCAACCTACCACCAACCCTCCTCCTTTACCCGGGCTTGGGATAGGCTACATTTGCAAAAAATGTATGAAAACAAAGGTGGGGTTTTTCCAGGTACATCGTAAACAATCAATATTTAGTGAGACAGTGTAGGTCTCTTTTACCCTGATGGTTTGTTGTTTCAACCTTGAGTGTGCAGGTCCTATCAATGTGTGGTCTGACCTTTGAGTGTGCAAAAACTTGATTCCTAGGTGCAACTCCTTGTCCCTTCTATCTGGTGTAACTCCAAATTTGAAAATATCATTTGCTTAAAACTAACCTATTTATCAAATATCCAAAAGTACTTCTATGGAATTTCCCTATGATTTAATCATTGATTCAATAAGATCATCTCATTAATGTCTGCTTTGTCTTTCCCAATATCAGTGCAATTGTTTACATATTGCCTAGTAGAATGGAGTAAATCTAGATGCTCTTGAATTGAATTTCTATGTGATGCAGTGATTCTATAACCAGATGTGGTTGGTTCTGTCTATATTAGTCAATGTGTGAATGTGCTTGAGATCATGGGGTATTCTGTCTAAAATACAGATGTGAAAGTTGATGAATGGAGGTCAAATAACATTATCGTTGAAATAGGTTGCTTTGCATAATTATAATAGCTATATTTTTTAAAACTTGACGCAATTGATATTGTTTCCCACTTCTTTTTAATTCAAATTACAACCTCCTTCCCTATAATGTTAGAAAAAAAAGGTTTTGCTTTGTT
The DNA here is from genome assembly GCA_963693085.1 of Alisma plantago-aquatica. Lineage (NCBI taxonomy): Eukaryota > Viridiplantae > Streptophyta > Magnoliopsida > Alismatales > Alismataceae > Alisma > Alisma plantago-aquatica. The sequence continues at coordinate 53,694,419 of OY856412.1, forward strand.
TGTTTGGAATATACTAGAGAATAAGATGAGGCTAGGGGTTGTGGTGACAATGAAAGATAACACCAATTAACCTACCATCAGGGATTAAAGGTCCTATCCAACTTGTTGGTGTCTATCCAACTGTTGGGGGTTGAAGAGGAATCAACCAAATATATTGTACAAGACGAGTAAGTGGACAAAGAGGTGTTGGTTTTATTTTATTCCCAAAGTCAAAACCTATTGTTTCTGGATATTTTTACTAGTTGTTTATCAAATAGGGAAAGATGTCATTTTTACCACCTAAGATACATGAGCTCCATTGTTTCTTTTTTACCTTCTTCAATGTTTTTCACTACTGCTATCACAATGGACCTTGGGAGTTTGCAAACATGTGTACTAATTGATTGATTTTCATTGTAGTTTTTTTCACCTCTCTGGTTGGAGTAGTTGATGTTCCTTTTTTGTCTGTTGGAGATCTAAGTGACTTGACAGTTCACATACAACATGCAAGAACTAATACATTCTTTACTATTTTAGAGATAGTGATGTACTAGCACATCTTACAATTACTGAGTTTCTTGTTTTTGACTGAATGAATGTATCTTTTTGTTCAACATCATCAACACGCCTTGAGATTTCCACTTCTTCATTTAACCTCATCCTTCTAATCATGTTTGTGTGTTGTTCTATGTGGATGAGTGCTTGAAAAACTTCCGACATTAGTGGGATAAACTCTTGCTTGGGTTGGACACAAAGAGAAATGACAGACAAATTGATAAAGTGATTTTGCAGGATACATGCCTTCAAGGGATACATCAACCATTTAGCAAAGAGCATCGATGCCATGGATTTGAGGTGTAGACCACTGAACAAGTGACTCCTTAGGAGTTGGGTTATAATTTCAAATATGTAAGTATCATTCTAATGTTCTTTTAACTTGAAATAAGAAAAGAAGATTGAAGACTTATTCACCTTGTCATTTGCCTTCTACACCTGGATGGCAGTTATACCTACTATTCTCACTAGAAAGGTGTCTTGTACAGAGTATGTGTTCCTGTGTCTTTGAGTACTCATGGGCATGTCAAAGGTAATACATGTGCACTCTTGCAGTCATTTCATAATGACATACCAAGCCCTTACATATACCTATATAACGTGTCTGTCATGTAAATATCTGGATATGCATGAAAACTTACACCTGTATGTATGTCTGGTACAAGTAATGTTTATATTCCTTACTACTTGATTTGGTTGTTGCAGTAGGTTGCTCAAATCCATTGCCAATTAGGGATAAAGTTGATCTTTCTAACCAATTACTTACGAACCAAGCAATAAAAAGCATGTGAAGTTCTCTAGTATGCCAATTTTGATATATCTTAGATGAGACTAAGAGCAGTTCAAAATTAGCTTCCAAAAAAATGAGTTGGTTGAGGACCCAATGTTCATTGAGAAGGATAATGCATTGATATATCTCCAGAATGATGAATAACATTGGTGTAGAATATGTTTGTAGATTTTTTTTGAATTCTGACAAAGTGAAGGGCATGTAGAACAAAAGATGTAGTGATGTACAAAAACCCTTGTTCATGAAGGAGAATGACTCCAGTGATAAAAGTGATATGAAACCATCGATTCACTTTAGATCACAATCCACTTGGAGGGAGGAATCCACTAGTTTCCATTATATATATAGTTGATGATTTTGAATCTATCAAAGGTTCAATATGTATAACGTTTTTCAAAATATTGTGTAATATGGAAAAAAAAGGCAAGGCATACATCCTCCCCATGTACATTCGTTCTTACAATATAAATGAAAGTATGGTTGTTGACAAAATGAGTATAACTATTTCTTGTTTCTCGTGTATTGACAAATTAAATATATAATATAAGCATAATTATCTAACATATATGTATGTGTAATAAATGGAATTATATATATATATATATATATATATATATGTGTGTGTGTGTGTGTGTGTGTGTGTTTGTACTAACCGTTGATTTTCCCTATACATTAACTACATATAAAATATTATAACTTCATCTTTTTTCTACATACTGACTACATATACAATTGTAGTTATACATTTAGCTACAATTACCCATACATTTAAATATGTAAAGATAATATCTAGCTACATTTTTACTACATATGTATTTATAGCGATTGGATTGTTTAACTACATATTTGAACATTATAGTTAAAGCCTTTAGCTATACGAGCATATACTATAGTTTGTATATGTAAAGAAAAGTGTAGCTAAAGCCTTTAGCTACAAAATATGGGGTTTTTGCTACAATTTTTTGTATTAAAGACCTTTTTATAGTGTTATTTGATTTTACCAAAGAATTTGCAATTTGTCAAAACTTATTTTTTATTTGATTTGATTTAAATTTGACGATGTTAATTAGATCTTTAATTAGCTATCGCTCTCATTATTTTGATCATATTGGAAACCCCCAATCGTCAATTTGAAAAATTGTACCAAATAATTTTCTAATGAGCCAAGATCCAAAATAATTCAATTATTACCCAGTCAACGTCAATATTGATAATCAATCATTAAAGTAAACAACATTTGCCAATTTCATCTTATACAATTCTTGTATAGATAGTATATGCAACTCTTACCATGATTATATGTATACTTCTGGTGCTTAATCTCATGAAGACCACACAGTTAAGCCCGACCCAAAAGCTGATATGATAATAATGCACCCTCCTTGGCAGACCCACACTATTACCATCAAACTTCCATGAGATAGACAGTGAACCATCCTTGGGATGCCCACGCTTAGTCGATCAAGCTTTTCATGTGTTCCACTAATGAGAAGCATCTTAGACTTAATATGTTTGATTAAGGGGTTTTACATATATCATATATATACATATATTGTATCCAATAACCACATATATAGTATGTATCATATACACTCTATATCCCACAACGTAAACATGTAATGTAAATCAAAAAGAAATGGTCATGGCTACATCTATTGTAATTTCTTGGAGACACAGGAAATTACTATCACCTAGGTCAATCATCACATCACATGTATGAACTTGTTGTTGATGTAGATATGTGCTTACCAATATGTGTTGATCGGTTCAACCCTTGAACTGGTTGTCTTGCCTCTTGGCCGGTCAGTTTTTCTCTAAAACTGCCAGTTGGCCTCCTATCCATCTAATGTCTAGACACCTTCATATGGTCAGTTGGCCTCCTATCCAATTGATGTTTGGACACCTTCATATGGTCAGTTGGGTCCACTAGCCAGTCAGTTTACTTTTGTGGTCAGCCCTCCTTGGTCCTCGAGTCAGTCGGCTTGTCACGTGAAACATTCGGCTCACCTGACATTGATTGTCATCTTTGTCATTGCAAGAAAGGAAACTATCTTATTTAATCTTATTACATGGTAGAGAGAAACCTCGAGTTACATTCAAGGGGAGCGAAGGTAGGAAAGAATTAACTTTATATTGGGAAGAAGGAGGTATAGGCTATGCAAATCGAGATATAACATGAATAAAACCAAATAATCAAACCACAAATATTGGGTTATTGGCCATAAGCACACTACACATTCACCACGAAAACCACTTTTAGGCATATATATACATACATACATACATACATACATACATACATATATATATATTAGTTTGGTATGATTTGGTGTTTGATCGGATGCGTATATGAAATAGTTTAAGTATTCACATCATATGCAATAAATATACTATGAAAACCAAAATTCGATCATATCGAATGTCCCAAAATATAGTAAATTGACATGGCTCTAATACCATTATTGATAAATACGGGAACAGAGAAAGGCATCGGAAATGATCATTCTATCTATTTGTATTCCCATAATAGAAAGATAACATTAATATTTATAAAATAGAAAGATGATTTAATGAGTTTATACATAGTCCTGAAGCAAGTCTTGAGACTACAACTCATGGTAGTGCAACTACCTTCTAGTTGCTCTTGGACAGTGTCTCTATAGCTCCTGATTTTCACTACGGACAACATACTTGAACAGTGTCTACAGTGGCTCCTGTGATCTCTCCATGGACTACAAGTTGACATTGTCTTCCTAGGTACAGGCAAATGCCTCCTTACCTCTAGATAAGTCTACACAGACCAACTAAAACTCTTGTCATTCTAGTAGAACAGACAGGAAGGAGTTGTCTCTCTTATTGGTGTACTACTCAACAACTTGCTCTCCTATAATTGTTTCTACTTTGCTATCCCTCCCTTTAGCGGGTAGGAGTTGCTCGGGCTTTCTATTGGTTACCACTACCAGAGAGGACAACAATTGTAAGATGCAATTGAGTTGTGTTTTGGGAATCCTCCAGTACTCCTCTATTTATATGAGAGGTTAGGGTCTAGATTCCCAATCCGTGTGGGAGTGGAAGGGACCAAAAGTTTATGAATTTTTAAAACCTACAAGTATTGAATCGGTCGGTTCGCAACCACACTGGTCGGTTCACATGTGAGTCGATCAGTTTGCAGCCCAAAACGGTCATTTTGCCATGTTTACCAACTGCATATGAATTAGGAAATTCATTCCAATTAATGCAAAATATTTATTCTTGTATCAAAACGAAATGAAAAAGTGAAATGATCAACTTTTTTCACAAATTTGAAAAATTCACGAGAATATTATGTTGGTGCAATCAAGCTAATTGGTTCACTAGGTGAACTGGTTGTCTCACCCAACCTGAGTCGAACAATTGGTGTCCCTATTCATGCATAACTTAGCCAATTTAATTCTAATCAACCTAACACTTCAAACGACTGTCTCAACACTTGAGTTGATCAGCTGGAAGTCCTGTCAGCTGATTTGTTGCTTGAATTTAATACATAAATGCTTTCGTAATCAATCAAATCATCATTCATGATTAAAATCCTATTCTAGATGAGTTCCTATGTGTGTGACCATATAGGTCTCATATCACATTGATAGTGAATGTCCATAACTAGCTCATGATATCACAAGCAAAGAGCAGTGCCTAGTCATACATCAGTGATATCCAAGTGAATAGAAAGTTGGAGACAACTTCAACCTACAATTTATATAAGGTTTTACAGTGATTGTATAATTTCTTTGTCTTTGATATCCGAAATGAACTCAAGGCATGAAATCGTCATCCTCTCAATGTGCAATCCATGCTCCTTGAACCAAGAGCAGACTGTCTGAGATATATGTGACATCAGTATCATATATTGATTCATATGTGTATGCACATGCATTTCTCATTCTCTCTTATCAAGTGTCCAGGATATCAAATTCTAGTAAGAGGGACAAATCTCATCTACATCACTCACAATCAGTCCACATGTGTCACAATTATCCAATCATCACCTTTATGACTATCCTTATTCAAGGTTACATTTGATGATGTCAAAGTATATCGAACGACATGTGATGAGTGTAATGACTTCATCTCTAAGAATCACAATCACCACATTCACTATGAGAGATGACTATGACCACATATGTATGGTTTCAATGTGTCAGTCTCAAGGTGGGTTTGTCTGATACACCATTTTGTAATAAGTATTTGTGTGTTTGGTTTGATATACTATATCATGACTAATGATATTTTGTCATCAACCAACCCATACTCTAATCTTTAAGTGTTATTGGTGTCTATCTACCTTTAATAGTAAGAACCAACTAGGGACATAATAAGAATGTACATACTCTTAACATTTATATGATCCCATTCTTCAAGTCACGTATTTGAAGACATATATCATCGAGTATTGTCATCCTTTAGACATTCATAATATTTTCTCATTATCTCATAACTGAGTGAAAAAGAATGAATTGGAAGCTTGCCTTTATTCTTATTATTAATAAAATCATGTTATATGCCATGTCAATCATTAGATGATTGGTTCTCTGGGCATACCATATCAACAGACATAGCCAGAACTCATGATTCTTCTACTATTGGAATTTTGGTGTTACACAATGGTATTTACTTGCCGTCATATTGATCATGAGGTTGGCGTTGTGTGTGGATCTCTCAAATTATGAGAAAGATTATTACAAGGTGGTAAGGTGATCTTTAGATGTTTACGAGGCATTAGTAGTATTAGTTTTATGTTTGGTGGTCATGAAATAGTTTTGAAAGTCTTTTTTATGATAACATGGTAAGTGTCATTTATCATAGGAAGCATATCTTTGGTAATATCTTTAGTTTCATAGGAGAACCCTTTATTTGTAGTCTAGCTTGTAAAAATATATTATACTTTGTACGATAGAGGAAGAAGACATTATTAATTTCCTGGAAGAGCTAAACATGAATTAGTTTAATTACACAACTTTATGTGATAGTTAGACTATCATTGATTTGAGTAACAGCATGATGCATCACGCATGAACAAAGCGCATTAATGTGATATGTCGTTGGATTTGTGATGTGTAGAAAATAATTTATTGTCTACAAAGAAGATCCACACCGAATAAAATATTTTTAGTATGATGATCAAAGTGGTGACACATGAAAAGCCTACGTGTTGTAAAGAGCTCAATAACATAAATTTCTTACGATGGTTCTAGTTAATAATTTTTTCTTTGGGATGGTAGAGGAGATTTTTGGGCCTGCATTTTCATCCCAAAGTGGCCAAGGCGCATAGAGCATTTGACTGTTGTGCATGGGATATATATCATAGCACCTCACACACACTAGGCAGCATGAGATGGGTATTCTACATGCGGACGTTGCTATTCGCGATTGTGATAGGAGAAGAAAATGCAAGGAGAAGAGGAGAGAAGAAGGAAATGGAAGAAGAATGGTAGCAAGTCAGGACTGACACCTCCACCGGGGTTTCCTCTTGGTGCTGCTTATTGTTGTTGGTCTTGGGGCAAAATGTGTCTCCCCGAACAATAATGATATGGTGTAGTGTGTACTTGTACATCTCCCTGTGCTTATATTTGTTTTATGTCTCCGTTTGGACATATTGCCTCGAGTTTGAGGTCATAAACTCGGGACAAATATTATATGGTTGTTGGTTTGTAGTGGATTACCTCGTGATTCTTCCCTTACTTTTCAAGTCAAATCTGATATTTTCTCTCTATCTTCTTGCAGTTTTCTTTAGAGTTATACACTCCTCTCTCAACTCCGATGACTTGCTGCAGCTATCATCAATAATTAAGCTTTTTGTTGAGTTTCCATCCCGACCACAGCCTTCCCCATGAACCTATACTAAAATAATGGGGTTCCATGGATTTGTAATCTAAGATAATTAATAAGGACAAAAAAATGGGATCATCATTGATACGTGACTGGATATTATCCCCCCAATTAAGCTATGCAGTTCAGATTAATTTTTGTATGCAAAATCTCAACTGTATGGGTTGTTACATCTTACGTCAGTAGTATAATCGTTTTTTATATACAGAGGTACAACCGTACAAGTATGTAAAAAGATGCTTGTTTCATGCAACTCAGTTCGAAATTTCTTCTGTATGTTGTTCGCAATAGTAGGCTTTGGTCCTTGTGACATTCTAAGGTTAAGATCAGTTTAACTGCTGAAGGAGGAACCCATACTCTAGAACAAAGATGTTATAGCAATTCATGACTTGAGCTCTTCGTAACAACAAAAACTATTAATAATTTGTGACGGTTCTGTTTGTCTGTAGGTAGTATGCGAGCCTGTGTTTTTTTGTGTTAGTAATGTATTAAGAGCCTGTTTAATAGGATGTAGTCCGAGGACAAAGTGTGTGTTTAATGTATATCTTTACATTGCGAAATTACTAAATTGCACCCCCACTATACCCAACTAAACTAATCCCAAGTAAAAAAACCGTCGTCTTATGCGATTATTGTATGTTGATGGCGTAGGTGCTCATGATAGCCGACGTTGTAGTGCGACGCATCACCCTCGAGATCCGGGGATCTTATTGGAAGAGATCCCTCTGATATATTTTATTTGTCGTCGATGTGCGGATTCGCATATACTTTCCAAGCGTACGGTCCTTTTCTGCAATCGTTTGCAAGGCAGCGTGACGCCGTGCCGATGTCGATCCCAACTCATGACATGCATGGACGTGTGCCTTTCAATCCGACGAGGACCGCCCGCTACAACGTCATGTATACGGCCGATTACTCGCGGCGACTTGGCTTCCAGATACTCGCTGCCACCTGAACTTCTCCACATGCCGGGGGTTACAGAGCCAAGAGAAGACGGATCTGGAATCAGTGGCGGAACCAGAAAATTACATTGAGGGGGGCTGAAATCATATATGTGTGCATTTTAACACAAAGGGGGCTGAGTCGAAAAAATACAAATATTGAGAATGGAACCTGAGTCTCTTGATTTTGGAAACCAACTTTTTACCACTCCAACTAGATCATGTTTTTGTTAATTATTACGCAGTTAATGTATTTATTTACATGTGAGCTATATTTAATAGTACAATAACCACTGCTCGTATTAATTTTTTGGGGAGAGGGGGGCTAAAGCCGCGGCAGCCTCCCCCTAGTTCCGCCCCTGTCTGGCATGCTGGACGAAGTAACCAATGAAAACCCCCTGTCGTTGTCTTTTGATTTTTATCTATACACAACGTAACTTTGTTATGTACGCCGATGGATTTTGATCCAGTCTCCGACCACATTGGAGTATACTCTCTCGAGACTCTTTCTCTAGTCTGGACATGGAGCGTGAGGAATCCGTCGCATGTAGTTTGATATCACGTCAGGCTTAATTTGGTTGGACTGCAAATAAAAACATGCAGTTCCAACTCATAGTGTCTTTCAACTGCATATGTTTGGTTCCGCATAGTTTCGGTTCATACCTGGAAAATGAACTCACCGCAATGTCCGGCAACGCACTAAAATCTGGAGAACTGACTGCGCCTAAAAGGGGGGCAGTTCGTTTTCCATTTTCTGTTGTAGCAGCTGTAATGCCTCAATGGTCACATGGTATGCTTACCTTTTTCCTAACCACGGCAGTAACTATAGCGATGAATATGATTTATCATGTGGTATCTTCACACCGCAAGTAATCATATCTCTAAAGTATCTGCAACCAAACGTTAGCAAATAGAAGTGTCTGGTTGAAGCTGATTCCAACCAAACCACTACAGTCATAGCTTTAACTACATGATTTGCATTTCTCATTTTTATTTTCATATGTGTTCTACAACTACGGGCAGCCAAATTAGCCCTCAGTCAGATTCGGTGCATGTTTGACAGTGCATGAGACGGGTCAGTAGGGAAGGAATTTGATTAGGGGAACAACGTACGTAGTCCTAAAAGGTATTGGTTGGATGACGTAACACATGATCATCCTTGCAGAGAAATCTATTGTCTTAGACTTTTTTTTATTAATAGATATTTCAATTTAGGGTAAATTGTGTTATTTACAGTAGGTGACAGGCGGGCAACAAGCTGCGCCGCTAGTCCTTTTTGTATGGCAAAGTCAATCCTTGTAGAGGGAAAAACAAAAGATTTTTATATTGTTCCAAGAAATTCATCTGTCCGCGTAGACATAAGGTTTTTACTACGGGCACACGTTTGGTTTGCCGTATTTAGACGGATTTGAATGAATGCAGCATTGCCGCAGTCCCGGTGCAATTGATTGCAGGGTTTATGAAAATCTATAAAATTGGAATTTTATGTTTGGTCAAGCAACGAGGCTTTAACGGACGTGGGTTGTAGGGTCGCCTCGCTTATCGGGCCGACTACATAAAAGTAAGAAATAGCCGATTGTGTCCCGGCGTCCGGCACTTTTGAAATGCATGCCTTCGTCCAGCATTCCTTCGACGTCTGAAAGTGCAGGAGAGTGCCTATTTATCCAATCCAATAAATCAAACGTGATATTTCTGTTGCTGGATAACGGAATGCAGCCAGATCCATCGAAGTACAGGTAACCAAGCATACCCATGACTTGTTGGTGGTAAGAAAATTGATTGTTAGTCATCTGGACGATAACTTATATGGTATATATAATTGTATAACTCGGCTCCAAGAAAAAAAATCCGTGCTAGCGAAAAAACATTAGGAAAGGTAGTACATGTTTTGCTCCAATCATGTCGTCGTCTATGTTATCTCACTAGACCCGTAAATAGATATTCAAATTTCACATATTCGAATCAGATTTTAAGAACAAGAATTTCCAAAAAAAAAAGAAACAAATCCAACATTTGGTTCGAATCGGAATTTAGATTCGAAATTTTTTGATTGGATATTTGAGTCAATCATATATATTCTACATATAATGTATATATCATATATAAAGATATGAAAATTGTAACTTTTTAATATATATACATAATGCAATATTAATATTCCATATATATCATATTTATTAACATTGTAAGTGCGCTTTTCAGTTCAGAGCAGATACTTATCAGAATTCTGATATTATGCATTTGAATCATAGTTTGATGTCATTATATGCTATCATCAGACTTCAAATCAATCTCTTTCCTTCTAGACTAAATATCAAATATAGTAATATGTCTTCTATATTTGATTTGTTTATAGGTTTATATCTCAATCATCCTACACAACTTATCTAGGGCTTTGATGATGACAAGCAAAATGTTGAATGTACGCATACATGTGTATGAGAGAAATATCCAGAAGTAGGAATGACAATGGTGATGTGGAAATATCTTATTCAAGGATAATTGCACAACATATTACATTGTATAACATCAGTAAGATATTATGATGTCGATATGATTTTAACCTTACAAAAAAATGATGGTGTGTAGCGGCTTTGATATACTAGGAAAAATCATAGATAAAATCTAGGCATAAATTGTTCCTTAATGTATACATAAGTGTATGTAGAAATCAATTTTAAAAACATAATTTTTTTTAAGTTAAGATATATGGATACCGCCTTAAGACCCCTCAAGATATATGAATAGTGCCTCTTCTTTCTTCTCAATCAATGTTGATCACACCAAGAGAGATCTAGTCTTCTTTATATCCTTATCCTCTTCCCAACAAGAGGATCTAAGATAACTACCTATAGTCTTTATGCTAGTCTTATATCCTAAAGACCAATTGTTCATAAAATTGTACGACATCTTTTTTGGTGGTCATCTATGATCATGTTCTATAGGTAATTTGTCTGTGTATTATTTGATATGATTGGATCTTTCCAACATATCTCTATTTCTCTTGGTGATCCATAAGGTTCACTCAAATTTTGGATCCTTTTTTATTCAGATCTACTATTTTTTTCCTACATGATTTGTCTATGGCTTAACACAACGTGTTCTAATCGTGAATCTACTATTGTGTGTTTGCTGCACTAGGCATGACTTGTCACCTTAGTGACACCAAGTTTTAGTGACTTTCTGACCCATATTCTATTCTAAATTTGTTCTTTTAGTATATCTTGTGTTGGTATATTATGGGCCCATCTTCTTCCTCCATCTAGATTTTTGAGATGTTACTTAAGTGTGTAAACTCTATGAAGTTTAATGGCTCTAACCATGTCTTATAGGCACGCTTCTTTCAAATATATGGTTATTCTTTGGGAAAACTAGAGCTCTCACAAATCTACCTCCACCATAAGTAGACACATTTGATAAATGAAATTTACCGAAGAAGCATATGAGAAAAGAAAGGTGGATTTCAAAATGTAGGTTGAACATGAGCCTCTAGTTCTCTCGGGGATTTTGAATAATTTTGAATCACATATTTATGCAAATCTACTCTCATGGGATCACCTTGACCAAGTATACTCAAGCAAAGGAACTGCACCTAGAGTAGTTGATCTATAAAAATGCTTGCATTCCCTTAAATTTGAAGATAGCTCGACCTTTAATTCACATTTCAACATCTTCAAAGGAATTTGGGGTGAGCTCAAGTTATATCACTCCTTATCATCTAATCTTTCTAAAATATAGAAACAACAAGAGAAAATATAACTATGTTAACTTTTGGCATCTCTACCTTCTAGTTATGAAGTTGTTAGTCAATAAGTTCTTGCATATGAAACATTGCCAACGTTATATGACATCTATCTTGGACTGCCTCATTTGATTTCTTCTAACATTGTTGTCGAGGAGCTTGTTGCTATTGTTGTTCCTAGATGAGGTTGTGGTAATCCTATTCGTGGTCGGGGAAAGAATCTCAATAACAATAGGATATGATCCTCTTCTACCTTATCCCAATCATCCTCATCTCAGTCTAAAATATATAATTTCTAAAAATGTATTGATCACAATGAAGATAAATGCTGGGTAATGAATGGAAAACTAGAATGGGCCAATAAAGTATCAACTATCGATGTTGACGGGGAGTATACTTCTATACCTCATGGTACCAATCCTCATATGGTAACACTGAGTTCTTTTGACCTTGATAAATAGATCAAAGCCTCTTCTGTTGCTTTTATTACACCTCAAGCAAATATTTTCGCACATTCAGGTGACCCCCCATGTCTTGAAGCATCTTCCTCTTCATCAAAAGATGACTGGGATATTGATTCAGGTGCTACAAACCATACGACTGGTAATAAGAAACTATTCACTTACCTGAAGAAATGTACTTGTCATCCTACTCATTGTCTAGCATATGGATCCACCTCTCCAGTTATTTGGAGTTAAGATGTAAATATTAATTTTCTTAAATATGTTCTATTTGTGCTAAAATTCCCCTTAAACTTTATGTTTGTTAGTAAAATTACCAAAATCTTAAACACAGAGTAACCTTTTTGTAAACTATCTCTGTGTAGGATCTTAGGATGATGAAGATGATTGGTGCGGGATATGAAGCTGGACATGGTTTGTACTACCTACAAACCTTATCAAACACCCTTACTATTTCTCTAGTGGCCCAGTCTATCTCCCTTCATCAATGACACCTCCGAATTGGTCACCCTTTTTCTTCCTAATTGAAGTCTTTATTTTCAACTCTATCTATTGAGAACTTTCCATGTCAGCCTTATTAGCTAAGAAAACACTATCCGGTTGTGTTCCCTCACGTCACAATAATAGGAGTCCAAATTTGTTTTACTTAGGTCACCCTGATGTTTGCGGACCATGTCATATTAGTAATCGTACTGGTGTATGATATTGTATAACCTTTATTGATGAACGGTCTCATGCTACTTGGATCTATTTGTTAAAAGATTGTTTTGAAGTTTTACATATTTTCTCCAAATTTCTAAATGAAATAAACACTCAATTTTTTCACTCCTAAATTTTTCCCCGCTGACAATGCTTCTGAATATGTATAACATGTCTTTCAAAAGATTATATTGCCAAGGTTATTATTGACCAAACTTCTTGTCCCTATAGCCCACAACAAAATAGAATTGCTGAAAAGAAGAACATGCATCTCCTTGATGTAGCTCGCAATCTACTAACTAAAATGAAATTACCTAAGCTTTATTGGGTTGGTGTCATCCTTTTAGCCAATTATCTCATCAACTGGATACCTTCGTATGTGTTTCAAATTAAGATTCCTTATGACCTTTATGCCTTGAACTAATCTTTATTTTACCACCAATAGTTTTTTATTATCGATGTTTTGTTTATAATCACCAACATGGGAGTGATAAACTATCATTTCATACTTTTAGATCTGACTCCTATTAGGATTAGTAGCACAAGTCAACTCATACTCAAGTCCAAAATCCAACTACGACATGGGTCGGATTCCTTTTCTTTTTCCAACACTAGGATCATTGGTCGTCCTGCAATTTACCGACAGGTAATCTGAATCTTAGCAGGCAAATCATGTCAGTAATGTAGCAAGGAGATTTACAAGTTGGAGGAGTCATAGGCTGCTGGCCGACTGCTACCAATGCAGTGGAGGATCTACGAGAAGTGATGGTTGTTCGTCGCAGTGGAGGATCTACGAGAAGTGATGGTTGTTCGTCGCTCAGACACCGGTGGTCAGCTTCTGGTACTAGTGGCATGGGTCAGATGTTGGCACTACTGGCAATGGCCAACTGTTGGTAGTGACCGATCGTTGTTGGCAATGTTCAGTGGCCACCTGAAAGGAGAGAAGATAGGTGAGGCGAGAAGGATATACGGGGAAGGAAGACGTGTCATTTCCCATGAAGTGAGAGAGTGAGAGGATCAAAGCATAAAGATGGAGAACAACAGAGAGGTTATGAGGGGAGGAGTTACGACTGGGCTACGGATGTGGGGTCATCAAGCAGTGAGTGGGATTCTACTCCTCTAACTAGGAGTTGAGATTGTATGAGGATTGAAATACACTTGAGTATAATCTAACCTCACGAGAGAGAGAGAGAGAGAGAGAGAGAGAGAGAGAGAGAGAGAGAGAGAGAGAGAGAGAGAGAGAGAGAGAGAGAGACGTATGTGTAAAATGGGTGTTTCAATCAATTCAGTAGTTTGAGCATTCATCGGTAACTAGTTTTAATTGAGGAATAGATCTTATTCTTTGTGCTAACGATGACTTGCTACAGCTATAATCATTTAAGGTGGTGGCTAACTGAGCTTCCAAGTGGACCACTATTGCCTTCATACGAAACGATTCTATAGAATAACACTGTTGCAGCTATTATTGACATAAGCTATTCAATCATTAGTTGCAAACAATAACTTATTAGGACGTTAGTTGAAACTTGTTGTTTGTAGTCAGTATGTGAGCCGTTGCTTTTATGTGACGTGTTAGTAATTACAATTGTAAGCGCTCTCGTCGTATTCAATAATTGGATCTTGATGGCGTAGTTGCGCATGCTGGCTGGGAAGCTGGGATGCGGTACCCGACGTCTTGGTTTGACATATCTCACCAGGGATCTCATCGGAGGCGATCCCCTCATATTTTATTCCTCGATCGTGCGCGGATTCGTATATACTGTCCATGCCTACGAGATGGACCAGGAGGGGAGGCACGCGCGTGACGCCAGTGCCGATATCGACCCTACATGAATATGGTATTGCTCCTTTCAATCCGACGTGGACTGCCCTCTAACTACGACGTCATTGTCATCTGCGGCCGATGGACAGCGTGTGGTCGTAGGTTGAGCTGAAGTCCCGCCGCGCGGCGCGGATGCGCCCATCTTCTGATCAATATGCTTCTCTTTGGTTCGCGATATCATCTGGATTCCGGCTTGTCTTCTTGTGTCACATCTGCGTCACATCAGCATATAATTCAATCCGGGTTGCGAGATACGTGTTTGGTTGAACATCCTGAAACGGCCCCCGATTCGGGTTCCGTTGTCCTGATATCCGGATTAAGTCAGTCCTGCTAGCAGCAGGATTTCGGAAACCCAGTCCGGATTTCGCTCTGTCTTTTGTATATTTTGTTTTATATGTCAGAAAACACAAGTTACGAGGCCAGTCTAATTTAATGATGGGATTGGTTTGTCAAACAGAAATAGGATTGACTCCCGTCCGGATAATCTCGATGACTGGACTAATCTGGTCTAATCCAGTCCGGATTTGATAATCTCCATCTCGAACCAAACAGGGGCTCTGATACCCGACATTTGGTCTTGGAAAGGGCCCCATCACAATTGTTTCAGTGCAGGGAGAGAAATATGTTGTACTCAGTATTACGGTTTGTTAATGACTCGATATTATAGATATTCCCATCACAATTGTAATGCAATACTTATAGTTGTTGAGAAAAAGAATAGGATTCCGGCCTGAGTAGGAGTTGGTTTGTGTTGCCAATCCTAGTATGAGTTAAATCCAATAGGACAGAAGATGGCTCTCTATTTGCAACATTGGAAGTGGATTAGGAATTGGACTATGAATTGGAGTGGGATTCCTAATTGCTACTACATGTGATGGAGGCCTATAAATAGAGGCCCTGGGGGAGGCCATTGAGATCATCCCATCAGTTGTTTGTTGTTGGTGCCTTCTGTGATAGAAGAGCCAGAAAATAAGAACAATTGGTGGTGCACGCTCTCTTTTGGTAAGAGAGGGTCAGCGACTTTGTCTTGAAGCAAAGTAGCGGCTGACAGTCAGCGACACATTGGTAGTGCATCAACTACGACGGCGGATCTGAGCAGCGGAAGACGCACATCAGTTGGTGGCACTACGTTGGTGTTGCGGTAGTGACTACGACAGCAGTCTGTCCGTTCAGCAGAGGATGTGTTTGCTCTCTCAGGCGGAGAGAGTTCTTTGGTTGGCAGGCGAGGTACACAACCTCGTCATTAGTAGAGGCATCTCGGTCAACGCTTGCAGCGACAACAGACAAGAGCACAACTGTGTGTCTGATTCCCTACAACGACAGAGGTGTTGTGAGGAGAAAAAGATAAGTGGGATATTTTGTATACGTTTGGATATAATTCTATTCTTCCTATCTTTGTTCTCGTATGGGGAGAGCGATCCAGATTTATGGGTAATTAAATCTGGACGGTGTGAGTTGTAATTTTAATTATATAGTGTTTGTTGGTCAGTGTTGCCCCATGATTTTTCTCTTCTTGTCTTGGAGAGAGATTTTCACGTTAAATCTTACACTTTCAGTTTTATAGAATATGTCGCTTAGAATGGAACAATAGCATAGAACAGTTCCTAGCTCATGATATGCACTAGAACTAAAAATAGACTTTACCGACTGAGTCAGTCACTACGTGTTTTGGAAAAAAAATGGAGATTGGAATTCATCATATAGGGAGTCAGCGATTCTTTGAGATTGTTAAACACCAGAAAAAATCAAGGACACAGTCATAATTGCTGAAATAATGGGGAGGTCATAGCAATTGTGCTGATTCTATTTAAATTAGAACTTACTTCAAAAATGGTACATGAAATAATGTGGCTTATTAATCAATGAAGAGCAGACTTAAAGTAGTGAGAATAATTGCTTGAAACAAAGGGATGACCTATTTTGAAACTAACTTCATCTATACTATATATGAAAGCCCGTTCGGGGGTGTCGCTGCAACTTTCGCCATCATTTTTCAGAAATACACACTGGTCCCTAGCACACCGATTCTCTGACTGGTCCCTAGCACACCGATTCTCTGAAAATTTGTTTGGTTTTCTGCAAATTTCACAATGATATTTCCGTCTTTGTCCACCGACTTGAGTTCTTTGCAACTCTCATTACGACTCTTCCATTTTACCCACTGACTTCCTGTGGTAGGGTTTCTGTGCGGGCGGCCTTGCTGGTGCAGTAGCAGGAAGAACAGAGCTGACCGGTGGTGCTTCGTCGCTTATGCAGCAGATAGCATTTCTAGATTGAGAAGATCAACGCCATCACAAGCCCCGAGCAGGTTAGTAACACGATTTGTTCCCATTGTTGTTACCGCTACCACCAAATTTGGTACTGGCTTTGAGGCGGGATATTGGGTTTCTTCCATTTCTGGTGATTTGTTCCTACTCGGTCTTCTCTTCTTTCCCTCTCTTTGTGTGACACCTATTTCTCTTCTCGATCCTCCTCTCGCCACTGGTTTCCTCTGGTTTCTCTGCTCGCGATTAGCTATCTTGACTCAGACGTCGTCTGCACAGCGAGGTGGTCCTTGCTTTTCTCTTTTTGCCTCCTCCGTTCACTGCTGGTAACAATAGAATCCACTAATTTCCTCTTCGACTGTTCCTCTTCGGTTGTTCGTCTTCGTCAGGTCCCCAGCGATTCTTCTTCCTTTACCCTCTTTGCGTGGAAACTCAGATATGTCATCTTCTTCCTTTACCCTCTTCATCACCTTTGTTTATTCGTCTTCGGAAGCAAGCAATTAGAACTCTGATTCTACCTTGTATTCATGTGCAAGGCATGACATTAAAAACTCTGATTCTGGCCTCGTATTTTTTAGTGTCTCATTCTTGCTAGCCGTATAGATTTTCTGTTTGGGTGTGCAGCGATTGTACTATCCTTGATACGTTTATGTGAACTGCAGGTGGAGGTCGAGGACCTTGACAATCTGGTTTCTTTGTACGCTCAGTGGCACAAGCTTCTGATCCCCTATTACTCATTCAACCAGGTCTGTATCATCACGCCTCAATAGAACCAACGTTACTTCCTTGACTACTTGGAAAGATCCTCCAAAGTTAGCATTGGCGTCTAAAAATGTCTAGCGTTGTACTTTACATGCGCCTAGGAAATTGATCTGATCTCTATCTTATTTGGTCAACTATAACATGTACACCAGTAATGTTGATCTATTAGAAACACACTAAACTCATACTATTGTTCTATTAAATTTTGTTTGGATGCGTAGTGTAAGGTCTATTCAGTTGTTTGAAAAGTGATCTATGTGTTAGATATAATATGTATACGACAGCCGTATCCCTGACCGCATAGAAAAAAAGACTAAAAATGCAAACTTTCCCAACTTGAAGGGTCAATCCAGTTCTCAACTATTCGCTGCCGTCATTCTGTGCCAGTCATAGGGTTTGGAACTGGAGGAGGACCGTGTTTCAGAATGCGACTGGAACGGCGTGAGAGCTTCGGATGGTAGCATCTCCAAGTTAATCATTTTTCATTTTACCTGATTCTTCGGTTCTTCTAAGCAATTCTATACTGTCTTTGTGTGTGATTTCTCATATGATTTGATACTGGTGGAAAACGCCAGTTCGGAAGGTGATCGGAACGGCTGCAAATAGGGCTTTTTGGTGGTAGCATAACGAGGTACTAATTCTTCTACAAATAGGGCTTTTGTATGTATGTTGACTAAAAGGAATTTACTGATCATACCGACAATCTTAACTTTTTGTGAAGTAAGGGAGTAAATTCAATCTGGTACGCATTTTATGTCTGTATTACTAGAAATAATTGCATACAGTTTATAATACGTATTTAAGTTCAGTTAAAACCTCAATAAATTAACATCTAAAAAGAAATTGTTTTTATGACCCCAAATTTTTAATACATTCATGCATCTTATTCAAAGAAGTACTTTAACATTCCATTATTACTTATATTTATAGATTGTTGCTAACTAATTTAACAGTTTTCATATCTTCTAATTTTGCTTCCACCCATCTACCTCATACAAAAACCAAATTGATACAAACTACCTTTTAATTTAAGCACGCCGCTACATTTTGAGCTTCAAGAAGCAGTAAAAAACAATCTCACAATTGACATAAAAGTCCATGTACAAATCACAACCCACCTTTGTTCAAAGATCTAGATACTTATGTGCTCATAACTTAGACACTTCTATTTAAAAGCAGTAATATAATATTTATAATTGTTAACTCCTTTGTTTCGGTATTAACCAAAGCACTTTGTGATGAAGAAAAAATAATTAGTAGTTTATTATGGCTTCTATCATCCCTTTTTAAATCCCTTGCAAGTCCATCTCCCTATCTCCATCTTTCCTTATCATTAGAAATTGTGCCACATGCAAGTAACTATCTCAAAACTGACATACCACTCTTACATGACAATATAAACACCATGTTTGCCTTCATTTACAATAGGGTATAGCTTCTAAGTATATTTCTATCCTCTTTCAATACCAAGTTTACATGCACACTCAAAATTGTCTTGAGGACCTAAGATAATCCGGAACATCTTCTGTTCATCCATTTCTGTTCATCCATTTCTCCAACTGGTCATGCCTAAAATTCCTCACATTCATGCATATTTAAAATTGTCTTGGGGACCTAAAATAATCCAAAATATCTTCTGTTAATCCATTTCTCCAACTAATCAGATCTGAAATTCCTCAGATTCAGCCTTGGTCAAACATATATCATGTACGCTTCGACATTATCCATCCTACATATTCATGGCAGTTCGTTAGCTATTTATTTAACTGACATAAATATGTCATTTAAGTATGTTAAAGCTTCTTATTACAATTCCAATTATCAAATCCAATCCAACTTCATTTCACAGGATCGAAAACCTAATCTGACTTAAGTCATATTGTTTTCCTTACTACAAAATCATGACTTTGGTAATTTAAGTTTGCAATTTTTAAAAATGAGAATGGAATAACCTTAAAGAATTGTATAATTTTTTTTTGTTTCAATTGATAATAACATTTAAATGGTTAGGTGACAAACTAATGATCGATAACATTTAAGTAGTTAGATGACAGACTAATGATCGACTGATACTATCATATTGAAGATTACTACCAAGGAGTATTATACTTTTCCCTAATTCGAATATTATAGTACAAACACTTTTGAAGCATAAAGTAAAATGTGTCATTGCTCCCCTAAGGACTTTACACTTTTCATGTATACATACAGGTCCTACATTCATGTATCAAATAAAAAGAGTATGATTACCAATTGTACTACCCACAACCATTACGCATTGCAACAACCTTTGAACAGGACTACATGATCACCACCTTAGGTCCTATCCTTTATATTCTGGTTATCAATAGGTTCAAAAAGAAGGCACCTATTTGTTGTAATCAACTCCACTTGTGAGTATCTGATAAGTACCATCAAAATCTTTGCTAATGAAACCTTTAAAACTTTTTGTCCTTGCCTATATGGAAATTTTTGGATCCTCTTTATGGATACAATCAATTACAAGTGTCTAATATAAGATCATCATCATCATCATATAAGCCTAAGTCATAATTATGTTGAAGTCAACTACATGAATCCTTCATTTCCATTCAGCTCTATCATGGGTCATATTCTGATCAAAATGTAAGATTCAAAATCCTTGTTTATAAGATCTTCCCATGTTAATTTAGGAAATCATAGAGATAATTTATAAAATTCAAGTAATCTGCTCCAGACATGATAAAGAAGAAAGTTGCACCACAATTCTTTTTACATCCTTGCATCAAGCCATGTAATGTTTAATCATGCAGCTTCATGACTTCATAGTTACTACATAGCTGTAAATCCATCCCTTTAAAGATGTGGCACTTATGCATATCGATTTTAAAATATGGCAAGATTACAAGCTATAAAGGATATTTAAAGAAATGGAGAGGCCTAGAAAATTAGGTAAATAATATATTCTCCTAAAAGAAGAAATCCTAGAAATTTAAGATAAGTAATACATTCCTACAAAACAATGAAGGGTTGCTACAAGCTTGACCCCTTCATTAAAGATGTGGAACTTGTGCATATCGATTCAACATTACAAGCTATGAAGGGGGTATTTAAGGAAATGAAGAGGCCTAGACAATTCAGGTAACTAATACATCCTCATGACTTTCAAAAGTACATAGTAAAGTAAATATCTTACAATTTTAAGATAAGTAATACAGTCCTATACAACAATGATGGGTTGCTACTCGGTTGATTCCTTCAATTACAATTGACTTTCTGTGTCAATAAGGCTTCGAGCTTTGTTGGATGTTACCCATGATTCTAATTATCTTCCTAAATTTCAAGGTGCTAAAAACTTATATATTTAGTTTGACAATGTGTTATCATGCTTATGATGTAAATTCAAATATTCCAATATGGATGATAGTCCATAATATATGAATAATTTCTGCAATAAAATATTAAAATGATTGTATAGGCAGCCACTAAACCACAAGTATGATTTCATGCTACCAATTTGAATGTAGTGATTATATTTTCATTCAACATTGCAGCCAAGACAGATGTTCATGTTATGCTAATTACTCTTATGAGGACAAGCAAGCTCATGCTTTATCCAAAGAATTTCGAAGCATCATCAATCGTCTAAATGACAAAAGGTAAACACCATGCACAGAGAAAACTACTCAGCGCAATTAAATTAATTGTCAAGATGTATATTATTTTACAGTAAGTAAGATATACAATAGTCATACAATAAAGAGACTTTCTGATTACTGACAACTTATATTTGAACACTTCAAAACATATTCCTAACCATTAAAAGACCATGTTATTCCAATCTTCAATTATATATCATATCATTAAAACCAACATTTATTCCTTCTATATTATTGTCTACGAGAAAGAGGTCAACTTAACTTGGATCATTCTCCATTTTTAAGTCAAAGGCATGACTCCATTTTGACAAGTTAATATAGAACAGTCAAGATTCTTACTGAAAGGAACCTACTAATCATATCGACCATCTTAACTTTTTGTGAAGCAAGGGAGTAAATTCTATCTGATACACATTTTCTCTATGTATAATTGCAAACAGCAGCATATAGTTTATAATCTATTTTTAAATTCAGTCAAAACCTCAACGAGCTAGCATCCAAAATCATTTCTGTGATACAGATTTGTTATTCCATATCCTATTGTTTTTCTTATCGCTGGTCTGTTTAACTTCTTCTATATGGAGAATGCCATTTTGGTCATCTAAAGCGAGCTCATGTGTACAAGATTACCTTTAGGTATTCTTTATAATTTTGAAAACTAATTTCACTTATTACAGTCATTAAAACCAACACTTATTCCTTCTATATTATTGTTTAAGACAAAGAAGTCAACTTCACTTAGATGATTCTCAATTTTTAGATCAAAGGCATGTCTTCATTTTGACAAGTTAATGTAGAACAGTCAAGCTGCTTACTGAGAGGAGCCTACTAATCATGCCGATCATCTTAACTTTTTCTGAAGCAAAGGAATAAATTATATCTGGTACGCATTTTCTCTTTGCATAATTGAAAACAATACCATATAGTTTATAATATGTTTTTAAATTCAGTTAAAACTTCAACAAACTAACATCCAAAATGCTTACTGTGATACACATTTATTATTCCATGTCCTATTGTTGTTATCGCTGGTCTTCTTACTGTGATACACATTTGAAAAATAATTTTTAAACTTGACAAAATTTACTAAATTTTAAGAATCCGGTCACTATAAACTGCTTAAATATTACCTTTAGCCTTTACATCGTCATGCTTGCACTGCCAAATACATATATCTTCTTTACCTTGAGATACCAAGGTGCTGGATGTTGGATTTTAAAGGGGTTAGCTCAAGACATCTACATTTTAAAGAATTGTTTACTTTTACGTAAACAAGATTCATGAAAACCAACAATTAATGTGTTTCCTGCTTTTGTTGGCAAGTACATAATTGATAGATTTATGAAAATAAATTACCTGTGGACCTAAAATTTGAAAGAACTATTGATTATTTAAAGCTTAAGCAGTTACATTCAGTAAGTTTTGCTTTTATTTTTCTGTTTGAAAATACTATAAATTTTTTCACCAACTTTTGTTGGTAGTTCTACTATATTTCAGCATGGTGTTATGTATATTTTTTTCCATATGACCGATTTTTTGGGTCATAAATAGCTCAATTCGGACCCATATCTTTACACCAATAGGTTAATGACTTTTAGGTTCTATTGATTTACTACTTCTTCCAATATAATAGGCTGCTACAGAATTTCAGTTTTGTGACTTTTCCAGTTGATTTCACTGATGTTTTACTATTTTAAAATGCTATAATTTTTTTTACTAAGCTTTTCTGGTATTTTTGATGTAATTCAGCAAGGATTTATGTCCATTTTGTTCCTGTCACAAAGATCTTACAGCCATAATTATCTCAATTTGGACCTACTACTACTTACTAAACCGACATATAAACAAAGTGTGCCCGTAAATAGCTATTTTAAATGTTAAGCCATCAATTGATTTTAATATGGTTGTTTCTTTAGATATCTATGAATTCTTCCCATACCTATAAGCTACACAATGTGCATTCATTAACCACTGATTACTATTATCATGTTACTTCAAGTTATACAATCTCATGCAGGAGTAAAGATTTTTGACAAGATAATCCTTACAAAGACTATGAACCTTGGAAGTAACAAGCTCAGTAAAGATCCACGACAAAGAAAGTATGCATCTTCATCAGCACAAATTGATTCTTCCTTGAAAGCACCTTCGTAAAGATGAAACTATAGCAGATGTAGATCTCTATCAACACTGACAAGTTAAACCATCAAACTCCGAAGGAATTCACCACAACTAATAGAATATATATTTCTAATATTATGAAGTTGCCTATGTAAATCTATATATCAAATATTATAAACATACCTATGTAAATCTAAATATCGATTGTTATGAACCTGCCTGTGGAACTTATCTCTATTTTCTATGTTCCTTGATATATCTGGTTCAATTTTGACTCTCTATAAATTTCTATAATCTTAGCAGCTATGCTTACAGTTATGACACCTTTCGACATGTACGAAGTTCACAACTATATTGTAGCATCCATATAGCTTGGTAGCTACCCAAAATTTGTATGTCAATTTGCTTATATTGTTATGAGATTAAAGTATTTGGTGCTACAACTGAAAACTTTTTGAAATTACTTTCGTCAAGCATCTACGGCCCGTGCACAGCACGGGTTTCTGCCTAGTGTATTAGATACTGCATGCATGTACGGCCTCCAGGAAAATGGTAACTAGACCAAATGCATGCACGGACCGGGACAATACCACAGGTCCACAACTTAATATTACCGGCTCCGAAGCGGACGCTGTTCTATGGCGTACAAGGCAGAACTGCTGTAAAATTTAATACAGCAGCAAGAACAGTTACAATTATATTAAGGAATTCAGACCAAATCTATATACAAATACGTAGAATAGAGTACATGAGAATAAAATGATACAAAATTAGAAACTTAAATCAGATCGTTCGTTGAACAACTATTCGTTACTTAGCTCACAATTATCAAATATGAGTTTTATTCTTCTAGTTGTTCCGGTCAAGAATTTGTCGTGTAAAACATTTTGTTTGCGTTTGTCGAAGATCACCGTACAGGACCAGTACAGTCCAGCGATCACAGATATCATCACCATAAAGATTGAGTTTTTGAGAGAGGAAGAATGAACTCACTTCACTTCGCACATGAGAGAAATCTCCAGAAGCAGTTCCGGAGCGACTGTGACAAAAGAAGATATTGGATTAAGGTTCACAAACCCGCACAAACGAACGATGCATGGTGTTTAAAAGATGTGTCTATGACGAGAACCTTATTTATAGCTCTTTTACGCCCCCACTTTCTATTCTCAGACCACTCGATCACTCTAGTACTTGTAATGGAAAACCGCGAGGCAAAGACTTTTCAATTCTGATCAATAAATCTATTGCGGAAGAAATTAATTAACTAAATCAATAATTAGGTTGTATCCTTGTGCAAAAAGATGGAAGAATGAAAAAATTTACCGCAACTCACAAGCCACAAGCTCGCGTCTGTGTCTGACCCGTCGCGGCTAAGCCAGGCAATGTGTGGTGTGACGCGTGCATACATGCATGTGTGTGCGTGTGTATTGTGGTCACAATACCCACCAAGGAGATGAGCACACTCTCCCCTAGAGCCCTTTGGATACTAGTGTCACATGTGATCCTACAAATAAGGACCAAAAAAGTTCTAAGAGTGAGCAATGTGGGACTAAAGGCTCTTCCCATTTGCACAAGACACAAAACTAAAGTTCATCCATGTATAAATTGCACTACATTGGGCTTAACCCATGTAGATAGATGGTGTAGCAAAAATATATCCAACAATTTTCCAAAAAGTCCAATTTATATTGTGCTCTGCCACTCAGTCCTCTATATTGTGCTTTCAACAAATATCTTTCAGTTTAAATCTACCTGAGATATCCAACTTTGACCCTTACATGAACTAGGTGAACAGAAGTGTTGAACTTGAACCTTGGTTGCAAGAGTATCGATTTGTAACAACACAATAAAGACATAATAGGATAAAATATGATGCATTAAGGTCATACATCCAGAAAATATGTCATGATTGATATCAGGGAACAACCAAATTCCCTTCACTACTACATTTTTGGCCAGTAACGTCGCTGCTCATAACGTCATTTTTACTAGAATAACTGACCTAATAGACTATTGCATCGATTTTATCATAAAAATCGACCTTACAAGTTTCCTGCGGCAAAAATTCACGCAATTTTGGTTTCGTGCCTCGATCTAAATGGTCGGTTTTTCCAAATAACCGATGCTATAGGGTCAACAAAAAATACGGGCACCGCTTTAGAACTCTAGGGTCGGTTTTTATAGATAACCGACCTTATAGATACTGACCTCTAGGGTCAGTTTTACTATTAAACCGTCCTTATAGATAACCAGACTTCTAGGGTCGGTTTTTTAAGATAACCGACCTTAGAGCCCTGACTTATAGGGTCGGTTATTTACCAAAAACCGACGCTATAGGTAAACTTCGGGCACCGTTTGATAACCAGACTTCTAGGGTCGGTTATTTACCAAAAACCAACGCTAGAGGTCCTTAACTTAGCAGATACCAGCTCGATCGAAAGCTTACGTTGCATTTGCTGCTGCTGTTACTCCCCATTCCCGCTCCCACGCCCAAAGAGAAGCAAATTGACGCTGCTACAAAGGTCACCTCCCCAACCATCTCTGTGCCCGAAGAGAGGCAAATCGGTGTCGCTTTCCTTGGGCGACGACACCCAGCCACCATTTACTTCTTTAGACGGCGACGACGCCTCCGGATCGACCACCATCTCCGGCGCCGATTTCTTTGGACGATGACGCCCAGCCGCCGCTTTCTTCCTTGAACTGTGATGATGCCTACGGCATTGCAAGGGCCAGATGCCTTCTCTCTCCACTTCTTCTCCCGCACAAGCTCCCCCACCGTCTGGTTCTCCTCAAGGTAGCATGGTTGTCTCCGCCGTTTCACTCCTCTGTTTTCTTCTTACTGTCATGCAACTGACCAGGTAGCACGGACCTACTGGGCAGCACGACCGTGGTGATGGCACAGTCGTGGTGATGGCACGGTCATGCTGGCTGAGTTGCAGAAACTTCAACATTTGTCAATTTTGAAATTTTTAATTCTTACTGCTCCTCTAAAATTAATATATATTGACCCCTAATTAATACATTATAACGGAATTGAATCGTGCATTTGTGTTGTTGCAAGTACTATTAACTTGTTGTTGACTTACATATATTTCTTCTTCAGCCTACAACTGAGGTATAATGGTCTCACTCTCCCAATGTGCCATTTTAATTGACTCGTAAATCAACCAATAATAAAAATATGTATTCTTTCATATCTACATTTTGTTATCAATCACATATGTAATCATTATATACATTCCCGAAATATGAGGGTAGACATTGTCTAGTCTTAGATTGACACTTTAGGGTTTATAGATGAGATCATCGATGCATGATGTTTAACTTAATATATAAATATGACAAGAATATATTTATGCATTTATCAACTTAGAAACCCGTTCAAATTTACTCATTAGGAGTAAATTTTGGATAGTCCCCGGTCTGGGACTATTTTTGGATATTTAATCTCACTTAGGATGTAACTGTATAATGTATGTTTAGTTTTGAAGAAAATTTTAGTATTATTTCCTCATTTGTTCTCTGGGTACATATGTGGGTGGTTATTTGCCATTTACATCGATGTACTTGGAGAACTTAGGGGAAATGCTGCTGAAATTTTCTTCAAAACTAAACATGCATTATACAGTTGCTAGTGAGATTAAATATTCAAAAATGGGATAGGTGGTACACTTTAGTATAAAAGTAATTAACTTCCTATCAATAAAAACGTATAGCTTATAGTGTCAATATTAAATGCTTAGTTTTATAATTAATTTTAATGTGATATAGAAAATGGATCGAAGTTGGATGTCTATCAAGAACTGTTGCAGTCGAAAGTTTGCCAAAGGTCTTGATGAATTTATCAGATTTGCTGAGGAACATAGGAAACTACCTACAGATAGGCTATATTGTCCATGTAGAAATTGTGGTAACAATTTGAAAGTTGATATTGCTGAGGAAATTAAGAATCATGTCATATGCAATGGGATCATACAAGGTTATAATGAATGATATTGGCATGGAGAGACATTTAATTATGGATCAGAAAATGTCAATACTAATAGTTGTGGCATAGAAGATATAGATAATGATGATAATGTCAATGATGAACCAATTCAGGATGACCCGATTCAGGATGATATGGTTGATGAGATGCTACCTAGTTGTCGGGACAATGTCATTGATCCACCTTCTTTATTTGCAAACATTGTCCATGATGCTAAAAACCATTATATAAGGGTTGTACTAAGTTCACAAGGTTGAATGTTGTGATGCGATTATATACTCTTAAAGCTCAAAACCGGTGGAGCGATAAGAGTTTCACTTCACTGTTGTCTTTGTTAAAGGAAATTCTTCCTGAAGGCAACGAGCTTCTAATTTCAACATATCAAGCAAAGAAAATAATGTGCCCAATGGGAATGGATGCTAAGAAGATTCATGCATGTCCAAATGATTGTGTGTTATTTCATAAGGACTATAGTAATTTTATAAATTGTCCAAAATGTGGTGCGTCAAGGTATAAGACCACAAACTCAGCTAAGGCTAAAAATGGCTCTCTTGCCAAGGTGATGTGGTATCTACCAATAGTACAACGATTTCAATGCTTATTTGCTAATACAGAAGATGTGCAAAATTTGCCTTGGCATGGGGAGTTAAAGGCCAATGATGATGGCATCCTACGACATGCATCTGATTCACCATAATGGAAGAAAATTAATTTATTATACCCTCAATTTGGTAAAGAACCAAGTAACTTAAGACTTGGACTCTGTACAGATGGAATGAATCCCTAAGGTACATTAAGCAGCCAACATAGCACGTGGCCGGTTATGATTGTTATATACAATCTTCCTCCTTGGTTGTGTATGAAAAATAAGTATGTGATGTTGTCAATATTGATAACAGGGCCCAAGCAACCTGGAAATAATATTGATGTTTACCTTCAACCTCTAATTGATGACCTAATGAAACTATGGGAAGAAGGTGTTATGACATATGATGCTTCACGTAAAGAGATCTTTAGTTTGTGTGCTATGTTGTTTTGCACGATTAATGACTTTCCAGCTTATGAAAATTTGTCTGGATATAGCATAAAAGGATACAAAGCATGTCCTATTTGTGAGAAAAATACTGATTCAATCCGACTGAAACATGGTGGTAAAATCGTGTATCTTAGTCATCGGAGATTTCTCCCACCAGTGCATCCTTATCGAAGGTAATGAAAAACCTTTAATGGGTCAACTGAGAAATGAAGTGCTCCTAAACCTATACCAGGAAATATTGTATATGATCAGGTGAAACTTATTGTTAATGAATTTAGAAAGAGTTCAAGTAGTCATACTCTCGCATGTGAAAAATCTCTATACAAGAAGAGGTTAATATTCTGGAATCTTCCTTATTAGAGATCTTTGGCAATTAGACACTGCATTGACATCATGCATGTTGAAAAAAATATTTGTGATAGCATCATTGGTACGCTATTGAACATACCAGGAAAGACTAAAGACGGCATCAAATCTAGAAAAGATTTAAAATTAATGGGTATAAGAAAAGAATTATCAGTGGAGATCAGGGGTCACCGCACATATTTACCACCAGCTTGTTACACTTTGTCAAAGTAGGAGAAAAAGACTTTATGTGAGTTCTTGTATAATATTAAGGTTCCACAAAGATTCTCTTCTAATATTTATAGATTGGTATCAAAGAAGGATTTGAAGTTGATAGGTCTCAAGTCTCACGATTGTCACACCTTAATGCAACAAATTTTACCTGTGGATATTCGATCTATATTTCCGAAGCATGTAAGGTTTGCAATCACAAGACTTTGTTTCTTCTTCAATGAAATATGCAACAAAGTGATACATCTTGATACTCTCGATAAATTACAGAATGATGTAATTGTTACCATGTGTTAGCTTGAAATGTACTTTCCTCCTTCATTTTTTGATATTATGGTTCATCTTGTAGTACATATTACAAGGGAGGTGAAGATGTTGAGTCCAATTTTCTTACATTGGATGTATCTATTTGAACGCTACATGAGGGTTTTTAAAGGTGATATTCGGAATCGTTATCGTCTTGAAGGGAGTATTATTGAGGGTTATGTGGCTAGGGAGGTGATGGACTTTTGCAATGATTTTTTGAATTGCAATGAAACTTCTAGCGATCTAAAAAATTCCCATGACACTGAATCTTATTGTGGCAAAGGAACTCTGGGAGGATGAGTGAAAGGAATCAGTCATGAGTTGTGGGAACAAGCACATTTGTATATTTTTCACAACATCGATGAAGTTAGTAGCTACATCACAGAACGCAATGATCTTATCAAGAGAAATCATCCCTGATCCAGCTCAATGTGGCTTGTAAGAGAGCATAATTGAACATTTATTAGGTGGTTTGAATAGAAAGTCTTTAATCAACTATCTGAATCACTGAATAATGTTGCTGAGAACATAAAATGGCTCACCTTTAAGCCAAAAATGGATGTCATGTCATATGAAGGTTATGACATAAATGGATTTTCATACTACATAAAGCATCAAGATGAAAGTAGTGTAGTTCAAAATAGTGGGGTCACTGTTCAAGCTTGTTCGTTGTATTTTGTAAGTGCCAAAGATAAAAGACCACGTGAAGCTGAGATGTCATATTACGGGGTCATTGAGGACATATAGGAATTAGACTATACGAATTTTAGAGTTCCTATCTTTAGGTGTAATTGGGTTGACAACAACAAAGGCATTTTAGTGGATGAGTTGGGTTTCAAATTGGTGAATTTTGAAAAGATTGGTGAGAAAGATGAGCCATTCATCATGGCAGACCAAGCAAAACAAGTATTCTATATTGATGACCCAGAAAATAAAAATTGGTATGTCGTTCTTCATGGAAAAAGATAGTTTACTATAGATCTTATAAATGAAGAAGAATACTACGAAAAGTATGACGATTCCAGCCCAATCTCAGTTGGTTTGCCAAGTGTAAATGTTGAAGATAACACTGATGAATATTATAAACGTCAAGACCATGCTGAAGGAATTTTACTTGACTAACAACTCAACCAATACTAGAGGCATGTATTCTTTGAATTATTTATTTTATTATCATTCAAGCGCATAATCTTTTAAATATACATTGTATATCATTCAACCACTTGTGCTTTTATTATCATTTATGTTTCTTTTATCATGTATACTTGCAAGTCTAAAATGGCAAGTGAAGATGAACATTCTAAGCATGAGCACCATAAGGATGGTAGTGGTGATGCTAAGAAAAGTAGAGGTCCCACACTGATGCATAGGCTGCAGGAGCTCAGGGCCAAAGGGGAGAAATTGGCAGTCCAGTTTGATGTCACAGGAGCACCTATTGGGGAACATGCTAGTGCTTTCAAGCATTACGTAGGGGCGACCGCGTGCAGTAAGGTGCCAATAGATATAGAAAATTGGTGTGATGTTTCTAATGCCTTAAAAGACCTCCTATGGAAAGATATATCTGTGAGTGGAAGTGATATTATTTTAATATGTTTTTATTTATTGATTCTAATTTAGTTTGCTTGGAAAGACATACCTTTTTTAAGACAACATTATTGCTATTTTGGCATGTATAGGGTGTATTTCATCTAAATGAAAAAGATCATAAGAAAAAAGTGTTGCAACGTTGTGGTGTACGATAGAGGGCTTTTAAGACATATCTCAAAAGGGAATTTATAGATAATCCTAAACAAAAGAAGAAAGCAACAGATATGTATATTTTTATAGATCTTGAGGTGTGGGAAAGATTTGTTGTAGCTAGGAACACGGAAGAGTTTCAGGTAATAAAGATTGTGATGTATTGTATGAATCTTTAATTTTATACAATTAAGGAGGTGAATATTTTTATATATGTTTGCCAAGTCAAAATTGCAATACCTCATTTTAAATGATCAGGCTATTCACGAGGCCCAAAAGGAAAGACGGGCCAAAAATGTGCATGACCATTGCTTGGGGCCCGGTGGTTATGCCTTCTACCGCCAACTACAAGAGAAGCAACTCTCTTCTGGAGAAGAGCCTAGTACAACTCAAGCTGAGCATCCACCTCGACACTTGCAGTGGATTGATGCTAGAAAGAATCGAGCAGGTGAAATTGTCAACCCTGCAACTAAGGAGGTGGCACAAAAGATGGTAGGTTTATCGCAACTAAGTAAAGAGTAACTCCCACAAACTTAGATTTATTTTTATCTAATGAATATTCTGATTTAATATTTTTATTAACTATGAATAGATTGATCTCCACGAGCAAAGAAAGGAAGGAAAGTTCATCCCAACTGGCCACATGGATGAACTATCAGTTGCTCTTGGTACGAAGGAGCATCCTGGTCGTGTTAAGGGATTAGGAGCTGGCATAGGATTCAAGTCTTATTTTGGCCCTTCGTAATCTAAAAGAGGTCGTGCAGGAGGTCTTACACAAGAGGAGGTTGAAACATTAGTAGCACAGAAAGTAAAAGAAATAATGTCTTCATTTCAGCCTATTCAACCTTCTCAACCTATTCATACTGTGTGTCTCTCAAGTGATGAGGTACAAGCCCATGCTCCAGTTGTAGAAGGTCATGGGATCACTCCCAATGACCCACCACAACAATCTGTAGTAAGTTTTTGTTATATATGCTGTGTTATTAGTATGATATATGTATATATATATATATATATATATATATATATATATATGATATATATAGTTGTAATAGGTATCTGGTTTACCGCTTCATATATAACTTATATTATTTTAATTCTAGGTTGATATGAAATGTAAACTTGTAGTGGAGGTTCCAGAATATAATGTTGTGGCAGCGGCCAAGGTATACAACCTTGGTGGTACATTACATTGCCAACAAATTACTAATGATATTTGTCGTGTGTCCATCCTTCTTGTATATGACGGAATGGGGGACAAACCACTACCCATACCTAATCCTGAATATAGTACAGTTGAAGAAGTTGAGGGTTCTATGGTGGGTTGGCCTAGACACTTGGTTATCAATGACAAGATATACCTTAATTCTACCATATTTTTCATATTTGACTGCATATATGAACTCGTGTAATATAAGTATGTCATTTAATTAACAGGTTTGCAAACCAAAAAGTAAAAATTCTACTAGTCGTCCTCCTATGCCCAAGCCATCTTTAAAAAAAAGCCATCTTTTATTCTAGAATCCACATTTGATGAGTTGGGAAGTAAATGTAAATGTTTGTGTTGATACTTAGCCAACCAAAGCTCTGGATTACAAATGTTGATCAATTTAATAGAAGCTGTAACTGGGAGGGACTCTGATAGTTATATTTTTCTTGATGATATTATAGAGTTGTTCTGGTATGCTTGGCTGAATACTTCGATAATAAAAGTATGATTAAGGTAAGGATATATCAATATAGAAAATTCCAATACACATTTTTAGCTTATTTCTATATATGGAAATAATTACAAATATTTTACAATCATTTATATACCGAGACCACAAACTTTGATATAAGAAATTTTGGATTCTTAGTTCCTTCAATCACTAGTCAAGTGGAGACACATATTGAGGATGTGAATGAGTACTTCTCTACTGCATTCAAATATTTTGCTAGTGAGGGGAAGGAAATTATCCTAATTCCTTTTAACATCCAGTAAGTATTATTATTCAATATAATTTTAATAATGAATAAATTATTTATTTTAATGTTTGTTTTATTCTTACTCAGAGCTATACATTGGGAATTAGTGGTGATTGTCCCAAAATTGATGACTCTTTATTATCTTGACCCAATGGGTAAAACAACAAGGGGTCACAAATTGAAATTTCCATCTATGGAGTAAGCATAAATTTAGTCAATGCTTCAACATGATATTTCTATTTAGAATTTCTATTTTACCAACTATCATTTAATTGATAGGGGTATAAAGGTTTTTCGTGAAGCTGGAGGACAAATACCCACAAAATTAAAGGCATTGTCTTTGAAAAATGTCAAGGTAGCTACTTTGACAACTTCTTAGTCTTATATGTATTAATTTTCAAACTCTTATATGTCAACTCTTATAGTCTTATCTCAACTCCTGTTTATAGTAGTTTACTAACATTAAGTATAATTTGTTATTTGTAGTGTCCTAAACAAAATAATGACTGGGCTTGTGGCTACTATGTAATGAAATATATGCAAGCTATTGTCAAACAAGTATCACATGACATTCAGACTATAGATCAGGTAATCAAGGATAACATCATAAATTTACAAGTGATTGTAGTTATTTTATAAAATATTAGAATGTGCATTTTCTGTTATAGATCTTTACAACTCAGCCTTACACACGTGAGTATTTAAATGAATTCCGAGAAGAGTGGTCAGATGCTTTTCTAAATGAAGTCAATATAGTATTGGATTAAATATGTCAGCTCCATTTATGTATGTGGTTTTAGTACTCTTTCATATTTACTTTTGTATCTAACATTTAATATCATCTTAGACTTGCAATCTATCATTTTGTAAATTATGATGTGATTATGTGTAACTCAACTGAATATATGAATCATTTTTATTATGAATGTGTAGTTTGGAATGGTGATGGTTGAGCATCAATGCTCCCCTCTCCCATATTCTGGTTCTTCTTATTCTTCTGTTATGTTTCTACAGAATTTTAAAAAAATGTGTACCCTATAGGGTCGGTTATCTTAAAAAACTGACCTTGTAAGTATCTCGGCCGTGTCGCGTAGCATGGTCATGTTGCGGCGTAGAACGGTCGTGCCGCATAGCACGGCCGTGTTGGGATATGGTAGAACGGTCGTGTCATGCGGCACGGCCGTGCTACCATATCCCAACACGGCTGTGCTACGCGACACAGTCGTTCTACCATATCCCAACACGGATGTAGACTCTATTGAGTCGGGTTTTTTCATATAACCGTCCTTACAGAGCATCTTTAAAGTCGGTTATTAAGAAAAACCGACCTTATAGGGTCTGGTTATTAGCAAGCTCAATCTGTAGACTCTATTGAGTCGGTTTTCTTCATATAACCGTCCTTACAAAGCATCTCTAGGATTGGTTATTAACAAAAACTGACCTTATAGGGTCAGGTTACAAGCTCAATGTAGACTCTATTGAGTCGATTTTCATAATATAACTGTCCTTACAGAGGACCTCTAGGGTCGATTATTTAGAAAAATCGACCTTATAGGGTTCAGGTAAAGTTTGTTTTCTCATTTGGGATTAGTTTTTTACAGCCTCTTGGGTCAGTTTTTACTATATAAGGTCGGTTTTCTTTGGTTAAAAAAACCGACCCTATAGAGCAATTTCTCCAACAACGGCCACTTAGGCGTCAGCTGAAAAGTGACGCTATAGGATTAAAAAACCTGACGCTATTGACTATTACTGTACTAGTGCTTTTTGTAGCCTACACAACATCAATCATTTAATTTGTCTCTTCAATGATGTACTACTAAAATCTTGTCCTAGGACTTCACACCATTTAGAGAGTAATCTCTTACTAACTTGCATTCATGACACTAAAAGGATTCTTAGGGGATAAACACACATATGCAAGGGTTTCCATCTCATTCCCAACCTAGATTTCTTTGCTAAGATCAGGTTAAGACCTTTAGTGAAAGAATCAATTGTGTTATCTTTGGTACCAACGTAGTCCACAACCACTACCCCATTAGACATGAATTCCCTTATATACTTGATTCTGACTTTCATGTGTCTATGTTGTTTTTTATTGTACTTGGAACACATTATCTTAGCAATGGTTGTAGGGCTATCATACTAAAATGAAATAGTAGGAAGAAGCTTATTCACTATAGGTAAATTAAACATAAGTCCATGCAGCCATTCGACTTCCAATCTAGTTTCATCTGAAGCACACAACTCTACATCAAAAGTATACAATGACAATATAGTTTATATCTTATTGCTCTAAGCAATAACACCTCCTCCCAAAAGGAATGCATATCTTAAGACATCATTACTCCCAGAGTTCATGGTAATGTAGCTTGCATCACTATATCCTTCGACTAATGTAGCCCAAGGGAATAAGTTACCTCAAAATTGTGTCAAGAGCTTCTCAATTGGGTCATGTCGGGACAACTGGTATATCTACTTAACTTACTCATAGCAAACACAATGGTTGCTTGTGTGAAGATCATAAGATACATCAAACTTATTATTATTTGAGGTATTGCAAGTAAGATACTAAAACTCTAGTATAACTATTGAATAAGGCCTTGGATGAATCATATGGAGTCTTAATAAGCTTACATGATGTATACTCAAACCCTTTTAGTATCACCTCAACATAGTGAGACAGAGAGAGGGAGAGTTAATCCATCAGTAGACCTTATGATTTTAAGCCCTAAAATCACATCAGCTACACCCATATCCTTCAACTCAAACTTGCTAACAAGAATGACTTTTTCTCATTTACTACTTTCACATTAGAACCAAAAAAACAAGATATCATTGACATATAAGCATAAAAGAATGAAACTATCATTGGAAATTTCACAGTAGGGACACTTATCAAAATTATTAGAAACAAAGAAAAATGATGATATCATAGAATCAAATTTCTCATGACATTTCTTAGGGTCTGTTTAAAGCCATATAATGACTTAACAAGTTTAAACACACTAAACTCGTTCCCACAACCCATAAATCCCTCATGTTGTTCAATATATATCTCCTCTTAAATATCATGATGCATAAGAGCGGTATTCACCACCATCTAGTTGATAGAGACATTATAAATAGAAGTAAATGTTGTAAGCACTCATATTTGTGGTCACACAGGAAGCATGAGAATGAGTATCAAAATAATTGATTTCTTCCCTCTGTGTGTAACCTTTAGCAACTAACCTAGCTTTATACTTGTTGATTGTCCCTTCTGCATTAAATTTCTTCTTAAAGATCCATTTGCATCCAACTATAGAACTACCAGGAGGTATTCTCAAGTTCCATTCGAAAGAATTGATTGGATTTCATAGATAATGACTTCTTTCCAAAATTTATCTTTTCGAGAACTCGTAGCTCGTTTTAGAGATACAAGATCATTCTCAATATTCTAGGTGAGAAACACATTTCTAAAATCCTTAGATGTCCTTGGTCGTTTACTTCTCCTTAGTTCAACCATTTCTTCATAATCATCATATTCAAAAATAGATTGTTCTGATTTGCCCCCTAGATTTGTCATCATTTTCACTTTTGTGAGAACAAGGATCAATGGCATACCTAAACATGCAAGTATAGATTATGAAGACATGTAAAAACAAGTAAAGACCATTGCTTTTCAACTAACATGTAGATAGTATAGAGAGTACCTTAGTATTTGGATCCTTCAAGACCAAGAGAAGTCAACATGATGCATAGATACAACCATTTAGCCTCTCATTTGATAATCACATTACCACATATTGGATGTCAAGATAACCCAAGAATGACAACTTCCTAAGTACGTCATTTCCTTTTTCTTGGCACAATTATATATCTTCATAATAACATTCTTCTTAGGGTTTCTTTTTGCACTCTTGAACACAGGTTGACTAACAATAAGCATTCTTTTCTTAAGATCTAATGTTTTCTACCATGTTTTAGGGGTAATAATGCAAAAGTTTCATATCAATAGTAGCACTTCTTCCATACTCTTTGTTGACTGCAAATTTGAATGGCTCTCTTGTTCTAATGATTTCTTTCAAAAGACCATCTCTATAAAAAGGCATACATCTCGTATTCTTATGATCATGAAGATGAGGCTCTCATGCCTGGGATTTGCTCTGTACACTTTATAGCAATATATACATTATGCCAACACTCTTCCACCTTTTCCTCTTATAATGGTTCCAAATCTTGCTCCCAAGAACTACTTTTTATGATGGTCCTCTAGAACATCCCATTGTCTCCAACACCTTGTGGTTAGCTGCCTTTAGCCCCACTACACATTGTAATGAGGATCACATGAGTGTTAGTCCTTGGACTCCCATTGCCTCAATGGGGGAATAGGAATTCCTACAAGTCTTATAGTAAGGCACAAAGAGAAATTTGGTCATTTGATGCGGTAGGTCTATGTGGGAAGTGAGGTTTGAGGGGATGATCTCTAAATCTACCAAGTAACACCTACTTTTATGTCATGAAGGGGAAGAAAGGAAACAAATCATGAGAGATGTATACTTACCTACAAAAACATTAGGAGTAGTTAGTGCTTGATCCCCCCTTCATCTCAAATCACCAACACCATCTATCTACTATGCACAATCGACCTCTCTTGATTTCTGAGTTTCCTTTTGCTTGTGGTGGATGATGATTGTCGTGGTAAGAAACACCCTCTGTGAGGTTCCAGATTTGGCTAGCAGTGGCATTGTGGCAACAAGACGGCTCAAGTAGGCTTTCTCGATTACAATGGTCACACATGTAGATTTGGGATTATGTGTCATTATGTCAGATGGTGGTTAGTTGTAAATCTTTTGAACCTCGATCCATCTTGGTGATGGATAAACCTATTTGGTGGGCCGGGCCAAGGTGAGCTAGACTAGGTGATAGTTGATGGATTTTTTCTTTCCAACCCTAATCTGAATAAGCTATAAGACTATTCTTACAATACACACTACTATGCCTATTTCTATCCTAAACACGCAAGTATTCCTCAAGTTGGCCTAGAATTTGTTGTAGACACACCAATTGTGGCACACTGGTGTGATTCCTCTAGTGGTGCTAACACACTACTCGATTGAATACATGCGCCCCACGAGGTCAGAGCGCACGGGATATGGGAGTTTGCTTTCAAAATTTATAAACCTAAACTAGCTACCTACGTCTACCAAAACACTACACCCGCAAGTGCACGGGGTCGTGTCGTAGTATAGGAAGGTGGCAAGTAAAGGGTCGATCCACAGGGAAAAGAGGGGGCGCTAGAGCTAGGTTAGTTTGGCTAGGTTCCTACTGCGGAGACTAGGGTTAAGGTTTTAAAGGTGATTTTGATTGTTAAACTACTGTGAACAAATGAGGAATTAAAGGCAAGAATGAAATCTATGTTGACCCTAGGTTAGATTAAGACTAGGCAAGCAAGGAAAGACTAAGCTAGGTATGAAAAGGAAAATTACACTAAGGCAAGCAAGAGAGAAGCAAAAGAAAAATTAAAGAGCTACACTAGCATGAACAAGACAAGAGCAAAGCAAGAAGTTAACTAAGCAAGGAAAGAACTAATTATGCTAAGCAAGCACAAAACTAGGGTTTTAAGCAGTAACGAGATGTGTGGGCTGTTTAGGGGTATGAACTTATCACTTAAGTTCGAGGGTGACATGTGAACATTATGATTCCATTTAGATTATCCAAACGAAACAACAAGTTAGAGTCTAATGAATTAACCTAAGCTACTAACTGGCCATGGATATGCTAGGTTGTGTATAGGAGAACTAGTCCCTAACACCCCTTACTACCCTTACGAGGCTCAATTGGGTTAGGGGTTAGGTTTAATCCAATTTGAGTCTAATCAAGTCTAGGTTTCTAGATTAGACATTCCTAGGGCAATTAGGGGCCGAGGCTAGTAATGGGGGGTGAAATTAGGGTTTTGGACCCCAATTCCCCCACATTCTAGCCTTGAGAAGGCTCCATGCTAATTGCACTATAATTACCTAATATAGCTACTTAGATCTCTCACTTAGGTTTAGGGAGATTGATTAGGATGTAGGAAGATGGGAGGCAACCTAGGGATCCAAGAATTGGACCTAGGGGCAAATCCCAAAATTCACACATACAAGCAATTTGCCTAAATTCCTAGGTGATTTCACACACAAACCAATAAGCAATCCATGGAGAACGAGATGCAAACAGAATATAATCATTAACAAATGGAATTAAAATGTTTACATGTCATTTCCCCCCAACATGGTATCAAAGTAACATAATTTCCCCCAAACAGCCCACCCAAGGGGCCTAGCTACTCATAACAAAACAAATAACAAAAAGAAAGGAGATAGAGGAAGAAGTAGCCATGGAGCTCGGTGTAGATGAGGAATCTCCTCCCTCCAGCTGCTGCAAGGACGTCCTCCTTCTTCTCCTTGGATGGAATGGAGTGGGATGATGGTGGGAAGTGGATGGAAGGCTTAGATATGTGGGGTTATGTGGTGGAAATCGTGAAATGGAGTGGATTTGAGGTGGAGGTAAAGTGGAATGGAGTGGAGGTGACAAGGGGGCGAAAATGAGGTTCTAAGCAGACAACCCCTTGACCCTCAGCCGCCACTAGGGCTTATATAGGGATCTAGGGGGTCTAGGGTTAAGTTAGGGGCAAAATGGGGAAAGTAGTGAAAACTAGGTGGATTTTGTGAGTAGCACGGCCGTGGTGGGTAGGGTAGACCACGACCGTGGTGGATAGGTACGGTCGTGGGTTTATTAGAATGTGGAGATCACAGGGATAGGTTCATGGATGGCCACGGTCGTGGGGAGGTCACCACGGTCGTGGTGGGGACCTATGGCCACGGTCGTGTTGATCCCCACAGTCATTTTGGCCATTTTCATCAATTTCTGGGAGTTTTACTAATTTTTTGTACTTGGGGCATGTCCACCACGGCCGTGGGGGCTCACCACGGTCGTGGTGGTGTCTCTCCCATACATTTGAGCCTTGAACTTGATCATCCATGGAGGGTATTGCTTCAAAACTTTCTGTGACCACTTGGGGTAGGTTGGAAGTGGTTTTGGCCTCATTTTGAGCTCCTCCAAGCCTGAGGAAACCCTAGACTGGACCATCCTCTTTCCATTCCATCAAGTAGTGGACAAAGTACCTATAAAACATGCAAAAAGCCTCCATAAGTGCATTTGATATAAATAATCATATTGGGGGAAATAACATGTAATCTAACAAGTATAGATGTGGTTGAAATGCAAAATGACACAAGATAAAGCCCTAAGATAGGGCTGAATCACCACCCCAAACTTGAAACATACTTGTCCTCAAGTATGCTCCAACTCAATCTCTCTACAAACGTTTCACATTCAAGACATGACAAATGCAATGTAAAAGGTGATTATTGCTGAATGGGCTCAAAGATGACTAAGTACATGCATTCCACCTCTCTCCTGTCCTACTTTCACAAACCAATCATGAAAAGTGCACAAAGCATATGAACTTCAAATATAGTGCTTAGAATACACAGGATATCCATATTTCTTTCATGTAGTTCCGGGTAGACCATTTCATAATGGTGTTAATCCAAGATGACTAGGAGTGTTGTTTCACCTTCATACTTTTAATCTTATGCTTCAAATCATGCCAAATGACCCACGTGGTTGCGGAAAAGGGCAAAATGAGCTAGGTTTGATGTTTCCTAGCTCGATGGGTATGAAAGTGGAAGAAAGGGTTGTGGTAAGCTTTTTGGAGTGTTTTACACACTCATCTTTTCTTTATTTGAATGCTCTTAAACAGGAGCATCCTTTTATTTTGTTTTTGCTTTTCTTTTTCTTTTCTTTTCTTTCGTGCCCTTGGTGTAGATAGGGCATATGGTGGATAGAGTGAAGTGGGGAGGTAGAGATGTGGCCACCCCAAACTTTTGGAGGTGGCCACGGCTGATATGTGCACTTTGGCATCCTTTAATGAGGCGGAGGGGTAAGAAGATGGTGAGAGAAAAGTCGAGTCAAAGAGGGGTCATAGGTATGATTCTCCACATAAGATATCCTGCATGAAAATTAATCCAATACTTCATCCTAGATATCACACCACATGAATGAACAAGATGAAATTGATATATCAAACAAGTGATTCCACAAGCACTAAGCGTTCAAAGCTTGCTCAACTTCACAATTCAGCCAAATCAATCACAAACACAAGAGAGGTGATGCACATGTAAAAAGTCAAGAATTGATACCACTTAGCAATAAACAATGATAAGTCACTTGCATTTGTCAAAGGTCAACATTTTAATTCAAAACAGTAGAGATTGGGTCAAAACACAATTTTTAGACAAGAAATTCCAAATTTGGGCAAAATTGGCCAAAATGGTGCCAAGTTGCCTCCAATCACATCTAAACCTATATTATTGAACTTAAAGAAATAAACAAGCAAATACTAGCTAAAACATGCAAAAATTACCAAAAATATACATGATATGCAATGCATGGCAAAAGAGCAAAAATTTTGAAAATTACGCAAAAATGACAAGAAAGCAAGCTACATGGCATTAAGAGATGCAGTGAAAAGAACAGTAACAATAAAACTGAACTGAATGGCAAAGGTGGCACAAAATGACTAAAAGAGAGAGATAGGGTGGTGCATACCACCCTACCACCCCAAACTTTTGAATCATGTTGTCCTCAACATGAAACTAGAGCTTAGGGATAGTAGGGTGAAGATCATGGATGGTGCGGAGCGTCAGAATGTAGGTCACCCTATTATGGCTGGTGCTCGACCCTCGCCACAGTCATGGTCTATCGCCATGGTCGTGGTCGATCACCACGGTCGTGGCCAATCCTCTTCAACACGGCCGTGGCGGGTGGCCACGGTCATGGCCAATCTTCTAAAAACACTGTAACTTCAGCCAACTTGATGCAATAATTCCCACGGCCGTGGTGTGAGACCACGGTCGTGGCCTTGTCTTCTCACCACGGTCGTGGCGTATTGCCATGGTCATGGCAGATATTGCAAAACCCTGTAGCTTTGGCCAAATTGATGCATTAATTCGCACGGTCGTGGCAGGAGGCCACGGTCGTGGTTGGCCAAGTACACCACGGTCGTGGTCGAGCTCCACGGCCGTGTTGGGGTTGTTTCTTCAGTTTTCAAACTTCAAAACTTCAAATTCATTTTTATTTGTTATTCGGTCGCATATTTGCTTTAAAGACAATGGCCTGCTTCTATACCCTCTCTCTCTATTGTCTAGCACCTGCCTCATCATCAAAACTCAAAAGAAAACTATCAAGCACAAGCGTGTGTGTGTTTGTGTAAAATAAAGCAAAAGTATCAAAAATGTGTGGTTGGGTTAAAAATTCCCAAACCTAGGTGGGTTGCCTCCCACAAGCGCTAAGTTTCATGCCTTCAGCCAGGCTTCTCGTACTTTCACCATCAACCATGGTTCCAGAAAGCTTGGTGTGATTCTGCTAGTGGTGCTAACACACTACTCGATTGAATAGATGCGCCCCACGAGGTCGGAGCACACAAGATATGGGAGTTTGCTTTCAAAATTTATAAACCTAAACTAGCTACCTACGTCTACCAAAACACTACACCCGCAAGCGCACGGGGTCGTGTCGTAGTATAGGAAGGTGGCAAGTAAAGGGTCAATCCACAGGGAAAAGAGGGGGCGCTAGAGCTAGGTTAGTTTGGCTAGGTTCCTACTGCGGAGACTAGGGTTAAGGGTTTAAAGGAGATTTTGATTGTTAAACTACTGTGAACAAACGAGGAATTAAAGGCAAGAATGAAATCTATGTTAACCCTAGGTTAGATTAAGACTAGGCAAGCAAGGAAAGACTAAGCTAGGTATGAAAAGGCAAATTACACTAAGGCAAGAAAGAGAGAAGCAAAATAAAAATTAAAGAGCTACAATAGCATGAACAATACAAGAGCAAATCAAGAAGTTAACTAAGCAAGGAAAGAACTAATTATGCTAAGCAAGCACAAAACTAGGGTTTTAAGCAGTAAAGAGATGTGTGGGCTGTTTAGGGGTATGAACTTATCACTTAAGTTGGGGGGTGACATGTGAACATTATGATTCCATTTAGATTATCCAAACCAAACAACAAGTTAGAGTCTAATGAATTAACCTAAGCTACTAACTGGCCATGGATATGCTAGGTTGTGTATAGGAGAACTAGTCCCTAACACCCCCTACTACCCTTACGGGGCTCAATTGGGTTAGGGGTTAGGTTTAATCCAATTAGAGTCTAATCAAGTCTAGGTTTCTAGATTACACATTCCTAGGGCAATTAGGGGCCGAGGGTAGTAATGGGGGGGTGAAATTAGGGTTTTGGACCCCAATTCCCCCACATTCTAGCCTTGAGAAGGCTCCATGCTAATTGCACTAGAATTACCTAATCTAGCTACTTAGATCTCTCACTTAGGTTTAGGGAGATTGATTAGGATGTAGGAAGATGGGAGGCAACCTAGGGATCCAAGAATTGGACCTAGGGGCAAATCCCAAAATTCACACATACAAGCAATTTGCCTAAATTCCTAGGTGATTTCACACACAAACCAACAAGCAATCCATGGAGAACGAGATGCAAATAGAATATAATCATTAACAAATGGAATTAAAATGTTTACATGTCATTTTCCCCCAACATGGTATCAAAGTAACATAATTTCCCCCAAACAGCCCACCCAAGGGGCCTAGCTACTCATAACAAAACAAAATACAAAAAGAAAGGAGATAGAGGAAGAAGTAGCCATGGAGCTCGGTGTAGATGAGGAATCTCCTCCCTCCAGCTGTTGCAAGGATGTCCTCCTTCTTCTCCTTGGATGGAATGGAGTGGGATGATGGTGGGAAGTGGATGGAAGGCTTAGATATGGGGGTTATGTGGTGGAAATCGTGAAATGGAGTGGATTTGAGGTGGAGGTGAAGTGGAATGGAGTGGAGGTGACAAGGGGGCAAAAATAAGGTTCTAAGCAGACAACCCCTTGACCCTCAGCCGCCACTAGGGCTTATATAGGGATCTAGGGGGTCTAGGGTTAAGTTAAGGGCAAAATGGGGAAAACAGTGAAAACTAGGTGGATTTTGTGAGTAGCACGGTCGTGGTGGGTAGGGTAGACCACGACCATGGTGGATAGGCACGGTCGTGGGTTTATTAGAATGTGGAGATCACAGGGATAGGTTCATGGATGGCCACGTCCGTGGGGAGGTCACCACGGTCGTGGTGGGGACCTATGGCCACGGTCGTGTTGATCCCCACGGTCGTTTTGGCCATTTTCATCAATTTCTGGGAGTTTTACTAATTTTTTGTACTTGGGGCATGTCCACCACGGCCGTGGGGGATCACCACGGTCGTGGTGGTGTCTCTCCCATGCATTTGAGCCTTGAACTTGATTATCCATGGAGGGTATTGCTTCAAAACTTTCTTTGACCACTTGGGGTAGGTTGGAAGTGGTTTTGGCCTCATTTTGAGCTCCTCCAAGCCTGAGGAAACCCTAGACTGGACCATCCTCTTTCCATGCCATCAAGTAGTGGACAAAGTACCTATAAAACATGCAAAAAGCCTCCATAATTGCATTTGATATAAATAAGCATATTGGGGGAAATAACATGTAATCTAACAAGTATAGATGTGGCTGAAATGCAAAATGA
The DNA here is from genome assembly GCA_963693085.1 of Alisma plantago-aquatica. NCBI lineage: Eukaryota > Viridiplantae > Streptophyta > Magnoliopsida > Alismatales > Alismataceae > Alisma > Alisma plantago-aquatica. Next base: position 53,739,302 of record OY856412.1, read on the forward strand.
CACAAGATAAAGCCCTAAGATAGGGCTGAATCACACACTGCCACACTAAAATGAGATTACTCAAAATCGATAACATGATTGATCATTATTTAACATCATAGCATGAAAAGGGGATAATATAAACCAAATTAAACATCTCAAACATGTCAAAACATATTTACATATAGGTTCAACATTTTGTATATAAACACATTCCATACCAACTATCTATACAACTGTCTAGTTCCCTCTTCCACAACCTATATACAAATGCATTATTCTACATATGCATACCATATACAACATCATCATACTGCCAAAAACATGAGTCAATACATATCGTCTACAAAACATCCCATTCTCAGACATGAGTGTATAGGGATAACTCTATGGCACACTAAACACTAGACACCTTTTGCTCCTACTGATCTCCAAGCTGCTCTTGCTCACCACCATGAGCCTGGAGACTCCGATGACGATCACCTAAAAAGAAGTGGTGACCCACGAGATGAGACCCATTTCCAAGCAAGAGATATAACTCTCAACAACCTGTATTGGTTATAGAAGGTTAAGAAATTAAGCAGATAATGTTACAATAAGGAAAGATTACCATTATATTTAGAGCAACAGATAAAGCTATCATCTCTTAAATAGTTGATTTCTTATGATATTATACATCAACTAAACATTACAAGAAATAAGGCAAGGGTTATCTTCCTATGTGATTTGTTGTATAACCCTAACAGATAGACTACACAACTAGATTACATCTTTTATTAAGCTCTGGGGAGTTCGAGGCATACCACTCAAACTTCCAACTAATCACTACAAAGTTGCAATCAATTCCGTAAAAGATCTAGGACAGCCAAAATCCTAAGATCTATTCCCCTCAGTGAGTATGAGTCTGTCGTAGCAACGTATTACTTAGATTCAATCAGCCTAGTCCACCCTTGGTATATAGGTAATGGCACTAGGAACCAAGATATTCAACCCTATCATTTGAGATACAGTCATAGTTGTCCTCAGTCACATCATATATACATATCATCATTCATACGAGATATGACCTTGATCTATCTCCATAACCTTGGGAATACGATGACAAGGATACACACTCCCTACACCTACATATACTCAACATTATATGACTCCAAATTTCCCTTCTAGAATACTTTTGATACTATCCAACTTTTTGACATTAGAATAGCTCTAAGGCATAGTGAACGGCGTTATTAGGGCTTCAATTGAATAGTTATTGCCAATTTGGGGAGTTAAGGCTGCATCAATCAAGTTACATACAAACCCTAAAAGCTTTTAACAAAAACATTGGTATATAAGAAGTCCAGAAGATATAAGGGCTCAAGTCATGCCCAAGGGCCATTAATACCATTCACATAATCTCTTACAACAACATCAATATGTTTCACACCTTGTAGAAGGCCCAACGAATCGTCATCATACTTGTGGCACACAGGTTCAGCATAATATTGCATTAAACATAAGAGTTATGATGTTCAAAAAGGTAACATAGTAGGTTACCGTAACATTATGAGGGTATCCTTCGATCATAACATCATAAAAAGGAAGACAAGTATATCTAACCATCATCACTTGGTTAATTTAAGTTGGATTAAATGAGATAGATTGAATTGATAATACAAATCAACACTCAAGAGTAATCCATCAGTTCAAACACACACACACATAGGCAAAATCATAAACCCTAGCACCTAGAATATCCATCAAATCATGGATACCCTTACCCAAAACACAACCATGGGATCATGTCCTTCAAATCCAAACCATCAGATCATAAGCATCAAACACAAACCATCGAATTCCATAAAAGTGAGATCCATCAAATGATTCACCTAGTGAAGCCATTGAATCTTGGTCCTAGAGGAACCATTGGATCATGGACCTAGAGAAACCATCTGATCATGGACCTAGGGAAGCCATTGAATCTTAGACCTAGTAAAGCCATCGGCTCTGAAACATTGGAAGACCATTAGTTTTCAAGGGCTAGGAGATCCATCATTTGATAAAGTCAGATAGACCATCGAATGTTAACACTTGGTGAGAACACATTTTATGCATCAAGGAAAACCATCATTTGTTAGGGTTAAAGAAACCATCAACTGAACCACTTGATGATATCATCATGACCATCGATTCTTGAGGGAAACATAACCATCATTTCTCAAGCACAAGGAAAGCTATCAAAACAACAACTAAGTATAAACCATCGGTTTGCATAAGAAGCCAAACCATCGAGTCATGAATCAAGGGAGAAATTAGTCCCCATAACACTTGAGGAAAATCCATCAATTGTCAGAAACCAAAACCATCAAATTTCACAACCATGCAAGGATTAAGTAGCATACATTATGGAAGACCGTACACAAGATCTAGAGGTGGTGATCTACACAAAAACTACTACATAAGCTCAAACCCTAGTCAAGAAATCATCTTTCTACTAGTTACTATGTTTTTAGAGAAAGATCTATACATAGAAAGTCAAGAGTAAGGAAGAAACATGGATAAATTTATATAACTCACCTCAAGGAAGATGATGAAGGTCCAAACAACAAGGTAGCTTGAAGATAGAGAGAGAGAGAGAAGAAACCTTAGCTTGAGCACTCTACATGTGTTGATATGTATGCCCAAAGATCCAATCATGTGATATTTGTAATGGCATAATTTGTAAAAATGATCTGATTATTAATATAAAAAGTCAAGCTTCCAATTTATTCTATATAATTTAGTTATGAGAAAATGATGTAACATTATAAATTTCTAGAGAATAATACTACTCAATGACATATGTCTTCAAGTATATGACTTAGAACAATGAGATCATAGTGATGTTAAGAGTACATATACATATTCCCATTATGTCCATGATCAGTTGTTATTGTGAAAGGTTGATAGATAGCAATAACACATAAGATCAGAGTGTGAGTCAGTTGATGACAGAATCTCATTAGTCATGATATGGAAATATCAAACCAATCACACAAATGCATGCTAGAGAGCAATGTATCAGACAAAGCCACCATGAGACTGACACATGGAAGCCATCATCATGAAATTCATAGTCAGCTCTCACAGTGATGGTGGTGGTTGTGGTTATTAGACCTAAAATCATTACACTCATCACATGTCGTTCGGTACACTTTGACATCATCAAACGCAGTTCTGAAACATGGGTTGTTATAAAGGGTGATGATTAGGTGACTTTGACACATTGGGAAAGATTGTGAATGATAGAAATGGGATTTGTCCCTCCTAGAGGAGTTTTATATTTTAGGCCTCTTTATTAGCAAGACTGAGAAATGCATGGGCATGCACATGTGAGTCAATATGTAATATTGAGGTTACATATATCTTAGATAGTCTGTTCTTGGTTCAAGAAACAAGATTGAATGATGAAGAGGATGATTGCTCCATGCCTCGAGTTCAATCTAAACATTTGGGACAAAGGAACTATATAAACATTGCAACACCATACACAGATTGTATGTTGAAGTTGTTCTCCAACTTTCTATTTACTTAGGTAGCATTGATGTGCAACTAGGTGCCACTCATTTCCTGTGATGTCACAAGTTGTTGTGGACATTTGTTGCCAACGTAAGATGGGACCTATAGGGTCATAAACATATGTCTCGACCTAGTGGAGGAGTTTGTTCTTGAATGACAGATGAATTAATTTCTAAAACATTTAGGTAATTGATTCACGCAATAAGCAGTCTGACTGCACTGCCAAACGCCCATCTCATGGCATGAGGCAGCTGTCTGGAGTGCCAAATGGATGTCTCAAGGGTTGATATGGGTGTTTGGAGTGTCAGACTGATTCGAGTTGAAATGGGATATGCATTGAACTGACCGGCTTGGCTCGCCTCATCAGACGACCATCTGGATGAGTGAGATGACCATCTCACATGGACAAGATGGCCCAGTTTGGCCAAGTGAAGGTTCTAGATATCTCCAAGTTTCTTTTGGTTGCACCATTACTTGTTGTGCAAGAAACTAATATGTAAAATTAATTGTAAATGAATTGCCAATTGTGTATGTGATTGGGAAACTACAAAATGGCCATATCATAGTACGATATGACCGTCTTGCATGCCATACAACTGTCGGGTGTGCCGGATGGCCATTTTGGTTGTCACGGCTTGTGAAAATTTAAGATCTTCTTTCCCTTTCAACTCCTGCACAAACTAGGAACCCTGGCCCAAACCCCACCTATAAATAGACGGGTACTGGGGCACTATTCAGAATCAGTTGCTCTGACTATTGTTGTTCTCTTTGGTTGTGGTAGCCACGAGAGCTCAAGCAAGTCCTACCCGACAAGGGAGGGATATAAAGGGAGAGAATAACTGAGATCATTATTGTGGGGGAGCAAGTTGGTGACTAGTGCGCCAATAGAAGGGACAACTTCTTCCTGTCTATTATAGCAAGACAACATCAGTTCTAGGCGGCCTGTGTGGACTTCTTTAGAGGCAGGAGGCCGTTGTCTACCGTTAAAAGAGGACATCATCAACTAGCAGTCCGTGGTGAGAGGAATTTCTATAGAAGATGATGCTTGAGGTTGTTGTACATGGAGGAGAAGTCAAATGAGTCCTACTGCAACTAAGAGTCATAATTGTGCAACTACAATGATGAGGATTTTCACTGGACTTGCTCCAGGACCAGCTATATCCTCAAAACCATCCTTTTTATCATATAATTATTGACACGATCCACTGGTTATGAGAATATGGTAGATAAAAATTTTATTTCTGTTGCTTGCTCTACAGCCTTATTTCCCTACAGTGGTATCAGATCCAATGTCAATCTACTATATCATGGGATATTTTGGTTTTCATCATTCTATTATTGTATGTGATGCAAATAATATCTTGTCAAATCCAATACCATGATAATCCTAAACTTTATATATATATATATATATATATATATATATATATATATATATATATATATATATATATATATATATATATATATATGTAGAGAGAGAGAAAGAGAGTCAGGCTAGAATACACTCGAGTGTATTCAGAGTAGAATACACTCAAGTAGTTTTTTGTGATGCAATATTTTTTTTCAAAAATATAATCCATTCATCTTCATAAACATCTTGTGAATAATCTCATATACAAAATTTGATCACATTTAGACATTTATAGGTCATGTTATAAAGACAAAAAAATTATTCATTTTAAATTAGTTTCACAAGTCAAATTTATTTCCCTCAGATGAGTGACTTACACTCATCCAAATGGGCTCAAAATTTGTACATTTTACCAAACAAATATTCTTGATATGAAAACAACTTGAGTGTATTCATGTGATCTGTACACTCGAGTGTATTCTAGCCTGACTCTATATGAGGGGTATATATATATATACATATATATGAGGGGTGTATATATATACATATATATACATATATATGTATACATATATATACATATATATGTATACATATATATACATATATATGTATATATACATATATATGCATATATATGTATATATATACATATATATATATATATGTATATATATACATATATATGTATGTATATATATACATATATATGTATATATACATATGTATATATGCAATTTACATGTGTCACCCGAAAAGTGGTTTTGGTGGTGGATGTGTAGCATGGTTATGGCCAATAACCCCTATTATCTGTGAATGGTTGTGTGGTTGTCTTATCCTTTTATCTTAGTCTGTGTACCGTGCCTCTATCTTATCTTCCCAATGTTAAGATAATTCTTTCTTACATTTTCTCCCCTCAAATGTTACTCAAGGTTTCATTATAATCTTGTAAAAGTAGGATAGTTTACTTTCCTATTATGATGAAGAAGAAAATATCCCTAAGATGGATAGACTGACTGAAGGACCATGGAGGACCATGAGGATGAGCCAAGCCAATTGACTAGTGGACCTAACCGATCAGTTAAAGGAGCCAACAGATGGTGGACTGAAGGAACCAGACGATCGGTGAGATGACCAAACAACTGGCCAGGAGGCGAGTCGATCGATTCAAGGGTTGAACCGATCAACCCAGATTTGCAAGTAGGGATCTTCATCTACAACAAGTTTCTACATGTGATATAGACCTAGGATAGAGTAATTCATTATGGCTCCAAGGAATTACATTAGGCTAGCCATAACCATCACTTTCACTTATTGTATTTTTTTCATTGTGGGATATAGTATGCATATGGTACATACTATATATGTGGTGATTGGATAAAGTATATGTATTTTATACAAACTCCCTCAATTAAAATATTAAGTCTTAGGTGCCTTCCATTAGCAACACACATGAAAAGCTCGATCGACCAAGTGTAGATTTACGCAAAGCATGGTGAGCCTTCTATCTCATGGAAGTGTGATGGTACGTATGTAGATTTTCACAAAGCATGGAGTACATCTATCGTGTAGTCAATGGGGTCAGGCTTAATTGGTGACTTGGAGAGTCCAAGCCCAGAGACATGTAGATGATTATGGCAAAGAGTTGTGCATACCATCTATCCAATCATTGCATATTATGCAAATGGCATGATGACCTACCTAAATAGTCAAGTTGTGGGAGATCAAAAAAATCTGACTCATGACTTGATGAAATATGGATCTTGGCCTACTAGAATGTTGTATGCTACAATATTTTGAATTGACATGTGAGAGCTATCAATTTGAATAAAATAGTGGGAGTGATAATAATTAAAGACCTAATTAATATCACTAAATTTTTCAAATCAAATCAAATCAAATAAAAAAAGTTTTTTTACAAATGCAAATTTTCTTTTGTAGAATCAAATGACGAACAAATCTAAATTGCAATTGGTCCTGAAGAAGGACAAACTTGATGGGAGAAATTTCCACGACTGGTTTTGGACTTTGAGAAAGGTTCTCAATGAAGAGCGCAAGGTCTACGTCCTTGACAAATTAGTGCCATAAATACATGTTCCTGATGTGCCTAGGGCACAAGTGGATACTTATTAGAAGCATGCTAATGATTCCTTGGAGATAAAGTACCTTATGCTTAGCTACATGAACTATGAGTTGCATGAGAAATGTGAATACATGAGTGCTCTTGAGATGGTAACACATCTTAAGAAAGTGACACTTGGTTTTACAAAACATTGAGAACCTTCTTAGAGCCCATGGGATTTTATCCCAGTGGACTCCACCTGGAACACCTTAGCATAATGGTGTATCAGAAAGAAGGAATCACACATTATTGGATATGGTGAAATTGATGGTGAGTTTAGTCAAGCTTCCGACTACCTCCTGGGGGTATGCTTTAGAAACCGCTATGTTTACACTAAACCGAGTACCATCTAAGTCGGACTAAAAGAAACCATATGAGATATGGACTGGGAAGTGTCCCAAAATGTCTTTTATGAAGATTTGGGGGTGTGAAGCTTATGTCAAGAAATTTTTTTTGAAAAGCTTGGTCCAAAATCTGATAAATGTTACTTTGTTGTATATCCCAAAGAAATTGTGGGATACTACTTGTATAATCCATCTGACAACAAAGTGTTTGTTGCCAAAGATATTGCATTCCTCGAAAAGGAATTTATTTCTAAAGGTATCAGTGGGAGTCAAGTGGAACTTGAAGAGGTTCGAGACTAACAAGAAAACATTGAACCATTATATGTACAAGAGGAACCAAGAGAATCACAAAGTGTTGTGGAATCTCAAAATCCTCAAGTAACACAGGAACCTCATAGATCTAATAGGACACACCTTGAGCCTGAATGATTTGGATATCTTGTAACTCAGGAAGGCATGGAATTGGTCAAAAATGATGAGCTGATATCCTATCAAGATGCTATTGAGGGACCAGAGTCTGATAAATGGTTTGAGGTCATGATGTCTGAGATGGATTCCATGTATATATACAACAAAGTATGGACTTCGGGGGATCCACCTGAGGGGATAAAACCCATTGGGTACAAGTGGGTGTTCAAGAAGAAGACCGAAATGGATGGAAAAGTTCAAACCTATAAGGGTAGATTGGTCGCAAAGGGTTTCATACAAGTTCAAGGTGTTGACTATGATGAAACCTTTTCTCCAGTGGCCATGGTTAAGTCTATCAGGACCTGCTTGCTATTGAAGTTTATCACAACTATGAGATTTGGAAGATGGATGTTAAAATTGCATTCCTTAATAGGAATCTTCTTGAGGGTGTGTACATGACACAACCTGAGGGTTTTATAAATTGAAAAGATGCAAATAAAGTGTGTAAGCTACAAAGGAAAGATGCAAATAAGTCTGTAATCTACAAAGATCAATCTATAGATTGAAGCAAGCATCTCAGAGATGGAATCTTTGTTTTGATGAGACAATCAAAGGGTTTGGATTTATTCAAAATGAAGATGAACCCTATGTGTACAAGAAGGTTAGTGGGATCATAGTGACATTCCTCATATTGTATGTACATGACATACTATTGATGGGGAATGACTTTCCTACTTTACAAAAGGTAAAGACATGGTTTGGAAAAACATTCTCTTGAAAGACTTGGGAGAAACATACTACATCTTGTGGATAATGATCTATAGAGATAGATCTAGAAGGCTTCTTGGACTAAGTCAGAGTGCATAAATTGACAAATTGTTGAAGCAATTCAGCATGGAGAACTCAAAGAGAGGAAACCAGCCTGCATTGCATGGAGTGACTATCTCTAAGAGTTAATGTCCCAGTTCTTGTGAAGAACAGGGAACACAAAGTTTGATTCCATATGCCTCAGCAATTGGATCAATCATGTACATTATGTTGTGTACTCATCCATATGTTTCTTATGCCTTAAGCATGACGAGCAGATATCAGTCAAATCCAGGTGATGCCCATTAGAAAGCCGTAAATAACATCATCAAGTACTTGAGAAGGACTAAGGATTAGTTCCTAGTATACATTGGAGAGTAAAAGTTGGTGGTAAAGGGTTATACTGATGCAAACTTCCAGATTGACAAAGATGATTACAAATCACAATCAAGATTTGTATTTTGCCTAAAGAACAGAGTTGTAAGCTGGAAGAGTTCCAAGCAAGAGACATTTGTCAATTCTATAATAGAGGTCGAGTATATTGATGCATCGAATGTATAAAAGGATGTTGAATGGATCAAGAAGTTCATTACATAACTTGGAGTCGTGCCACGCATCAATGATGCAATTGAGCAATATTGTAACTAAAATGGAGCTATTACACAAGCTAAGGAACCTAGATCGAATCAGCACTCTAAGCATATACAAATACAATTCCATCTCATACGAGAGATCGTACAATGAGGAGATGTAAAGATTTGCAAAGTGCCAACTAAGAACAAATTTTTTGAACCCTTGACAAAGGCACTTTCACAGTAGAAGCATGATGGTCATGTTAGATCACTTGGAATATGATTTGTGGGTGCTTGGCTCTAAGTGCAAGTGGGAGTCTATTGGTATGTATGCCCAGAGAGCCAATTATGTGATGATTGTAATGGCATAACTTGTAAAAAACAATTGATTATGAATAAAAAATGAAAGCTTCCTATTTATTCTATTTAATTCAGTTATGACATAATGATGTAACATTATAAATATCTATAGAATAATATCACTAAATGACGTATGTCTTCAAGTACGTGATTTGGAAGAATGAGATCATATGGATGTTAAGAGTACATATACATATCCTCACTATGTCCCTGATCAGTTGTTATTAGGGAAGGATGATAGATAGAAATAACACATAAGATCAGAGTGTGAGTTGGTTGATGACAAAATCTCATTAGTCATGATATGCCAATATCAAACCAATCACACAGATACATGTTAGAGAATAGTTTATCAGACAGACCCACCATGAGACTAACACATGAAAGCCATCATCATGGAAGTCATAGTCATCTCTCACAGTGATGGTGGTGATTGTAGTTCTTAGACCTGAAATCATTGCACTCATCACATGCCATTGGGTATTCTTTGACATCATCAAACACATTCCTAAAACATGGGTTGTTATAAAGGTAATGATGGGGTGATTTTGACACATGGGGATAGAATGTGGATGATAGAAATGGGATTTGTCCCTCCTATACGAGTTTGATGTTCTAGGACTCTTGAATAGAGAGGTTGAGAAATGCATGGCCATGCACGTGTGAGTCAATATGTGATATTGATCTTAGATATATCTTAAACAGTCTACTCTTGGTTCAAGAAAAATATTGAATGGTGAAGAGGATGACTTATCCATCCCTCCAGTTCAATCTAAACATTAGTATCAAAGGAACTATATAAACACTACAACACCATACACATATTGTAGTTGAAGATGTTATCCAACTTTCCATTTACTTTGGTAGCATTGATGTGAAACTAGGAACTGCTCATTTCTTGTGATGTCATAATTTGAAATGGACATTCACTACCAATGTAATATGGGACCTATAGGGTCACACACATAGGTATCATCCTAGAAGAGGAGTTTGATCTTGAAGGACAGATAAATTAATTGCTAAAACATTGGGGTAACTGATTCATGTAACAAGCTGCCTGACTGCACTACCAAACGTCCATCTCATGGCATCAGACGACACTTTGGAGTGCCAAATGGTCATATTAAGGGTTGAGATGGGCATTTGGAGTGTCATACTGATTCTAATTAAAATTGGTTATGGATTGAACCGACCGCCTCATCTTGGCTCACCA